>OX393553.1:15705010-15742510 GCA_947650365.1 Chamaelirium japonicum | reverse complement strand
TTAAAAAGCGCTAGGTGGACCTAATGTGGTGGGGGGGTTCCAAGGCGATAAGGCGGACGTCTAGTCGGGCACCCAGAGATTAAGGTGCAAGAAATTCCAAAGAATATTTTACTTTATAATTTATAAATATACTATGATTCCATTGTCATCATTCTTTTAGGAGTTCACAATGGGCCAAGGGTGCCGCTATCATCTTTCTTTCAGGTAATTATAGTCGGCCAAGTGAGCCACTGTGTAGTAACAACATACTAATGTACTAGTTAAAGAAGAAAAAATAGATGATAAAACTGAAGAACATGAAGACGAAGAAGAAGGGAGAAAGAAAACTTACAATAATAGCATCCAATTATCACATTGATGACTTTTATTCTTTGGACGCCAAAGAAAGCGTTCTCAACTTAGGCGGTGCGGTTTAAAGTCTAAAACGCCTTGGTGGACGCCCGAACCGCTTTTTAGAACAGTCATATGTGATTAGAAGTTGAAAAGGATGAAAAAATTGAAAGCGACATTAATTGTAGAAACTATTCCCCGACTTTCAAAATTTCTTGTTTATTCGTTAAATTGATCCTACATTAATTATATGCGCAATCATGCTATTGTTTTCCAAAAACACTTAAATATTTGAATATGCTATTAGCTAGGAAAAGGCAGGTTGGGTCTAAGATTTATTGGCCCGCTTACACACTTGCAATAAGATAGATCTAAGGTAGTGATCATATAGTTTGAAGCTTTTGCTTCATTCAAAGAATTCAAATAATGAGGCGTGAAAAAGGTAGGTTGGGTTTAAGATTTATTGACCCAAGCATAAATAGGATTTCACCGAATAAAATTAGGGCTCAAAGGGGCCCTAACTTCTATTATATAAATATATCAGGATTACACAAAGGCCCTTAGGCTCTAAAATAATAAGTAAAGACTCCAATACTCCCCCTCAAGCTGGAGCGAAGATGTCAAACATGCCCAGCTTGGAGATGGTAGAGAGAAGACGAGTAGGACCAACGGCTTTGGTAAAGGCGTCTGCAAGCTGGTCAGCGGATGGAACAAACGCTGGAACAATAGTGCCAAACCGAACATGGTCCCGTAGAACTCAACATGTTTCGTTCTCTTATGCAGAACTGAATCAGAAGCAAGCATAATTGCCGATTGGTTGTCACAAAAGAGGGTTGAGCGGCTTGATGTTGAGAAACCAATCTCTGCTAAAAGAGAATGTAACCAAATCAACTCAGTAGTTCCCTGTGCCATAGCTCGATACTCAGCCTCGGCAGAAGATCGAGAAACAACATATTGTTTTTTGCTTTTCCAAGAAATAAGGTTTGCATCATAAAATGTGCAGACTCCAGAGGTAGAGCGACGATCTGTGAGAGAACCGGCATAATCCGAGTCAGTGTAACATGACAGCTCAGAGTGATCCTGAGCCCTGTAGAAGAGCCCGAGACCAGGATTTGCTTTAAGATATCGAAGAATCCTCAGTGCGGCATCAATGTGGGATGTCCGAGGCGCATGCATAAACTGGCTAACCACACTAACTGCAAATCTGATATCAGGCCGAGTATTAGTCAGATAGATCAGACGACCAACAAGACGCTGATAGGAACTGGGATTAGGAAGAAGATCACCAGACTCAGCATGAAGGTGATGATTAGGATCCATCGGTGTACGCACCGATCGGCACCCAAGGAGACCGGTATCTCGCAAAAGATTAAGAGTATACTTACGCTGAGAAATGGAGATGTCGTGTCGGGAGCGAGCTATCTCAATCCCCAGAAAGTAGCGAAGGGGGCCAAGATCTTTCACTTGAAAGGCAGCCTGAAGAGTAGTCTTAACTGCAGTAATTCCAACATCATCATCTCCGGTGAGAATAATGTCATCGACATATACCAAAACAATAGCACGTCGTCCTGCTGCAGTGGTTCTAATAAAGCACGTCGGGTCAGCATGACATCGAGTAAAGCCGACACGAAGAATCACATTACTGAATCGCTCAAACCAAGCTCTAGGTGACTGCTTCAAGCCATATAGAGACTTAAGCAGGCGACAAACCTTGCCAGAATACTCCCCCTGAAGACGGTACCCTGGAGGGGGATCCATATAAATCTCCTCGTGCAGATGGCCATAGAGAAAGACGTTCTTAATGTCAAGTTGATGAAGAGGCCAAGAGTGACTAGCAGCCAGGGAGAGTAGCAAACGAACACTAGTAAGCTTGGCAACAGGAGCAAAAGTAGCGCCAAACTCATCAGCAGTCTGAGTAAAGCCTCTAGCAACTAGGCGGGCTTTAAATATATCAAGAGAACCATCAGCACGGTACTTGACGGTGTAGACCCACTTGCAGACAACAATACGTTTTCCAGGAGGAAGGGGAGCCAGAGACCAAGTCCCATTCTGCCGCAAGGCAGACATCTCAGTGTCCATAATTTGGACCCACGTAGGATCCTGGATCACGAAGCACCTCAGAAGTGGAGTGTGGAATACGAATAGAATCTGTGGCGATGAGAGAAGCATGATAGGCATGGGAAAGACCTTGATAAGAGACAACACTAGCTAAAGGGTGATGAGTAACACAAGCACGCTTGCCCTTGCGAAGTGCAATGGGCAAGTCATCAGCGGAAGAAGAAGTTGAGGAGGAATATGGTATACCTGAATCCAGAGGTGGCACGGGCATAGTGATGGGGCTAGACTGAGCAACCAGAGTTGGATTGGGCCACCGGTGATATGTCTGTGTAATGGGTGGTCGAGCAGAATCGCTTGGCACAGGAAAGAAAGGCAATGGCTGAGCAACAGTAGGTGGCACAAGCGTAGGCATAGGGGGATTGTAGACAACACCTAGGCCTTGTCCTCATAAAAGGTGACATCCATAGAATGGTAGATCCGACGAGATTTAGTGTCAAGGCAACGATAGCCTTTGACACCAGAAAGAGTAGCCAAGGAAAACACAACGAATAGCCTTGTCAAGCTTACTCCGGGAGGGATTACGATCCTGAATAAAGCAAACGCACCCAAAGACACGCAAGGGGATAGAAAAGAGAGGCTGGTCAGGGTAAAGGGTAGAAAACAGGGTGCGCCCATTGAGAGAACGAGACGGTGTCCGGTTGATCAAGTAAGTGGCAGTGAGAATAGCATAACTTCAGAAAGACTTAGGAACTGACATCCCACAAAGTAAACATCTGACAACATTCAAGAGGTGACGATTCTTCTGTTACGCCACACCATTCTGCTCAGGTGTATAGGGACACAAAAATTGATGAATGGTCCCCTGCTCAGCAAGAAAAGAGGTGAAAGGACCAGAAGTGTATTCACCCCCATTGTCAGAGCGACGAACACAAATACGAACATCATACTAAGTCTGAATCATAGCAGAAAACTGACAATACATAGCAAACACATCAGACTTGCGCTTCAAAAGATACACCCAACAACACCGAGAAAAGTCATCAATGAAAGTAACATAGTAACAAAAGCCATCATATGATGTAGTGGGAGACGGGCCCCAGATATCAGAGTGGACCAACTCAAAGGCAAAAGATAACCGACTAGTAGACGATGAATAAGAACTACGAGTGTGTTTACAAAATTCACACACATCACGCTTAAAAGATGAACTAAAAGAAAATTCCAGACAAACAGACGCCACATGTCTAGGACTAGTATGACCAAACCGAGGATGCGACAAAGCAGTAGAAGAACACGTGGGAGAAACAGTAGCAGGTGAAGCAGCAACAGTAACAGGTGGTGGGACAAGCGGGTGGTTCAGCAAGTACAACCCATCCTTCTCACGGCCCGTGCCAAAAGTCCTCGAAGTCAAGTCTGAAAGACACAACCACCAGGAAAAAATATCACGGAACAGCGCAAAAAATGAGTCAAACAACTAACTGACACGAGATTGAGGGTCAATTTAGGAACATGTAAAACAGGGTCAAGATAAACAGTAGGGGAAAGCGGAACTGAGCCCTTGCTGAGAATAGGAGTAACAGACCCATCAGCAAGGCGCACATTTCGCTGTAGGTAAGGCTCAATATGCGAAAGAAGACTGAGCTCACTAGTCATATGATCAGTCACACTAGATTCGATCACCCAGAGAGAAGAACTGGGATCAACCTCTGACACCTAGAAGGCAAACAAAATACCTGAGGAGGAAGCAGTGGAAGCTAAGTGCTGCTGATGCGATTGTTGGGACTGAAGATGTTGAATGTGACTCATCATCTGCTGTATTTGGGACATCATCTGACTCAGATCAGGGACTTCCGAAGGCTGAGAAAGCGGCTCCGGTGAACTAGAGAAGTCGGCAGCAGCGACAGTCGATGAACGAGAAGCAGGCGTAGTGGTAGTACGCAAGTGAGGATACAACTGGAAGCATTGCGAACGATCATGAAACTGTTTCCCACAATGAGTACAAGGACCAGGAGGGCCAGAGGTGCCTCGGCCACCAATCATGCCACGTCCACCAGACATAGAACGACCCTGAGAATGTGAGATAGGAGGACGAGAGGCAGAATCAAGAGCCATCTGCTCAGGCGGAAGGTCACTGAGAGGAGGAACTGATCCCCTGAGAGCAGTAGTGAGTCGAATACGACGTTCCTGGTCAGCAACAAGGGAGACGGCATCAAGAAGATCTAGAAGAGGAGACATCCCAACAATCTGAACAAGAATAACCTCAAACTCTGGACGAAGGCCCATCAGAAACTGATAGGTCTCTTTCTTCTCCTGTCGTTGCCGAGCAAGTGTAGCATCAGCAGGGTCTTGAAAGGCACTCAGGGGCTCTATGTCCGATAACTCGAGAAACCTACTTCGGAGAAAAGAGTAGTCCTGAACAATGCGATCGCCTTGAGTAGCTGCAGTAATCTCGCGGTGCACATCGTAGATCCGAGCATCAACACGAATATGCCCATAAGTCCGTTGGAGATCAGACCATAGACGTGAAACTGTATCATATCGCATAAACTGCTCATAGATCTTCGGCTCCATCGAGCATTGGAGCCAGCCCAGTATCTGAAAATTTTTCGTGGTCCACTTCAAAACCTCTGCCTCCTCCTTAGGCTGAGGGACACCCCATGCAAGCTTATTCCGACCAACAAGATAGACACGAACGAAATTGGACCAGGAAATAAAATTCTTGTTATCCAAAAGAATGGTAGTAATGCGACGGGCAAAACCCTCGTGAGTTCCAACAAGGGGAGTCTCTTTAGATTCCATGGGATGATGATAAACTCACGGAAAAAGAATTCCTCACAAATCCGGTAAAAAAAAAAAAGGGCAGGCCGGATTTAAAACAAAACCCTCATAGCCAAGGCAAGACGAAGAAAATCATCATCCCAAAAAAAAAGAGAGGATTATACCATCACATAACCAACCTGATCACTGGCGACACGAAGGAGAACAGAAGCAACCGCAGGGGCTAATGAAGATGGCAGGCCCTCAACAGGAAGGCAGGGCTGCGTGAGGCCGCTGGTGGCGGGCTGGCCTCAGGTAGCCACCCGCAGGTGGGCGCAGCCGCGCAGGGCGGGTCGCGAGCAGCTGTGGGATGCAACAGGAGACTGCTGGTGGCGGCGGTCGGGCGAGCTGGCCTCAGGCAGCCAGCCGCAAGTGGTCGCGGGACTGGCCACAATTGGCTACAGGCTGGCCTCAGGCGACCGCAGACTGCGGGCTGGCCTCAGGCGGTCGCGGGAAGGGAGAGGAAGGGCGGGTCGCGGAAGAGGTGAAGGGGGGGTCGCGGGCATAGTGACAAAGTTCGGGTTCGACAATAAGTCGGTGAGGGAAAAACTCGGAAAAGTTCGGCGAAAATCGGAAAGTTCGGGAAAAAAACGGGTAAAAGTCGGGAAAAAAAACAGGTTCGGGTTTTAATCGGCGAGGGTGAAATATGGAAAAAATCGGAAAGTTCGGGGCCTTCAAAATTCCAGTTTTTAGCCTACATTTAAGCACCTAAGACATTTCTACATGACGTGGTATCCGATCACAGCTCACAGGAATTGACACCAATGGCTTTGATCAGGACACACATGTGTCCTGGATTGTGTCACAAAAATCGGTAAAAAAACGCGTTTTTTAAACATTTTTTTTCAAAAAAACGGCAAAACATCGGCGATTTTTGTAACTTATAAAAATCGGGAAAAAATCGGCAACAAATCGGCAGCCCATAAAATCGCGTTTAAAACGCGTTTTTTTGAAAAAATCGGCGAACTTTGTTACTATGGTCGTGGGAGAGGAAGGGGTGACGGCTCTGATATCAAATAGGATTTCACCGAATAAAATTAGGGCTCAAAGGGGCCCTAACTTCTATTATATAAATATATCAGGATTACACAAAGGTCCTTAGGCTCTAAAATAATAAGTAAAGACTCCAATAGCATATGCATGTGTAATAAGATATATCTAAGGTAGTGATGATATTGTTCAAACCTTTCACTTCTCTAAAATCCAAGTATACATATGCATGAATACAAGAATGCATATGCAAGAATACTCACAAAGGAGATTGCTATTTGGCACATGGGTTGGAGCCCCAAATATAATTTACTTTGTATTCTTTAGAGGTCATATCATAATTCAACCACAAAAAATTTCCTAACCTCTTCTCTAAAATCCACATGATTCTCAATAACTTACTGGTAGGGGATTTATGGGGTGAATCCTACTACGAAGGGTACTCGTTTAAAGAGATTGGCCATAAATATTATTGGCATACTTGTGGACATCAAGCTGCGAATGCAACTTGAGTACGTTCGAGATGGCATAGCATCCTAACCTTGATCCTTACACTCAATAATTTCAATTTGCTAAGGAGTCCTACTAATTTATTATCTTCTTAAATGATAAATCAGCAAGTACACACGAAGAAGAGGAATCATCTGGAGTAGAAAAAGCTCAATGGTTTGGTGTAAGTGTAGTACAACCAGAAACTGCAGTAAAACCAAAAACTACACGAACAATTCGAGGCTGGCGGCCCATCCAGCTCGATGAGGTAGCAAAAGATAATAAACATGGCTCCTTTATAAGGACGGGCCAGTTTTCCAGGTAGAGAGCTTGACTTGGTCGCACTTTGGGCAGGTGACATAGGGTGAGAAAGGAGAAGGGCCGAACTCGAGGCATTGGTAGTAGTGCCGTTGCCCGTGCATGTGACAAATCCAGTACCAGCAGATAGTGGAGACTAAAATTAATGGAGGGGTGATGGGATCGTAGTGTTGATGATATTGTCGAAGAAGATGAAGCAGATAATGTGGATGAGGTGCTCATGATGACGGATGCTGAGAAGACTAAAAATGAGGAGGAATACATAGAAGGAGACGACTATTATGATGGCGGGCTCGCAAGTGGTTCTAACGACTGTGATGGTGTAAATGTTCCCCATGGGTTATAGAACAATGTATAGACTGGATGCTAGTCTTGTATACTTATTTTTGTTTAGACTTTTATTGCAAAAATATCACCTTTCATTTTATACTTGTACTTGAATCGGTTGTCTGATTAATGTCACTAATTATTTACAATCAAATAATTATTTTTTTGTTTTCTTGTCCACATGAAATTTAAGATTATTGGTTTTTGTTTTTGGGGATTATTTTACTCTTTTAATTCAACTTCGAAAAGAAAGCACATGAGTGAGAACATATGTGTTAATGCGGTCACTTGTGCAATTGCAGCCACTGATCACACAGGTCGGATATGCGGCTTGGATAACATTGGTTGGAACCTAGTATATATTCATTAGGGGAAAGATTATTACATTGTTAAAACTGTCGTAGAAGGCAAGGTTCTAAAAAGCGCTAGGCGCTAGTCGGGCGGTGGGGGGCCGCCTAGCGCCTAGGCGTTTTGCCTTTTTTTTTAATTATTTTAATTATTATTTTGATATTATAATATATATATATATATATATATATATATATATATATGTTTAAAGATTAATATAAGTTCAAGATTATCCCAAACCATTATTTTAAAGAACAAGTATATAACCATAATTCAAGATTGAGTGATTAACAAGAACAAAAGCAAACATGGTCCGCCTGGCCAGCCTCAGCCCGCCTGGTCCGCCTGGCCAGCCTCAACCCGCCTGGTCAGCCTCAGCCCGCCTGGCTTGCCTGGTCCGCCTGGCCAGCCTCAGCCCGCCTAGACCGCCTAGGCGGCCGCCTTGCCCCGCCTAGACCACCTAGGCGGCCGCCTAGCTCCGCCTGGGAGCTTGGCCGCTTTTCTGGAGCGCCTAGGGCCTAGGCGAGGCGGTGGGGGGCCGCCTAGCGCCTAGGCGGCCGCCTAGACCGCTTTTTAGAACACTGGTAGAAGGTAAGAATCTCTACGAACGAACTGAACAGCAAGAAATAGATAGGTTAGGAATACTTCAAACATCTCGACAGTAGGCAAATTCAGCAAATTCTAGAAAAGCTATGACATGATCTTTGAATGCTAAAATCTCTAGACATCTTTAACGTAGGTAACCTCAAAATCAGGATTGAACCTTTTATGTAATTGTTAATAGTTTAATTTTTCAATAATCAGTCAGGTCTTTGATTTGGCCTGCAGCATAATAGAGCATGCTTCTGTTTATATGGAACAAATGATAGAACTATTGCAGCATATATATTAAGAATAGGGAAAAAAATTATATCTGGATTCTCACCTAAAATAGTTAAGATTTATGTCTGCGCAATTTGATTAAATAGGATTGTCTTTTCCATTTTGCCTCTATGGCTGTTATCTTCTTTTGCTTTTAATCATAAATCTTGTTTCCATATATTTTTCTTCTAATTTTTACTGCTTATCAGTAATGGGCATATATTGATGAGTTGAAATGCTGTTATCACATGGTACTTGTAATTTTTTGCACATTTGACCTTTACATTATAGGTGATTCCTGGAAACGAGACTCGTGTCATGAAGATGCTAAACCGTGTGTCAGAGCTGGGTCCCAAAATTGTGATGGGTAAAAACGAGGGATTGCATACTTCTGGCCATGGATATTGTGGGGAATTGGTGAGATTGTCTTTAGTTCTGTAATATTATGTTGGGGTTTTTCTGTTCTCCTTCACAAAGAATGTCCTCATTCGTAGGTACTCACAAGTGATTTTAGTTGTGTTTCATTGTTAATATAATATAATGTTGTCTTTCTTGTATAACATTAACATGCATGCAAGATAACACATTCCCCTTTAAATTTTCTTATGGTTAACTTCCTAAAGGTCAACTTCTAATATTATAGGAGGAAGTTCTCAAGATCGTGAAACCCCAACATTTTCTACCCATCCATGGAGAACTTTTGTTCCTCAAAGAGCACGAGTTACTTGGAAAATCAACCGGAATTCGGCACACCACGGTAAGTTGGTTGGTGCTTGGATATTCATCAAGACTTTTGCACAATAAGTATACTGATACAAAGAATCGATCTTGCTTTACGTGTTTATTGCTTATTATTCTGGCAATATATGCAAAAAATTTCAACTTTTTATTTCACTCATGCATAGCTACTGTATAGAAAAAGATGAAAGGATTATGAGATCTTTTTATGTTGAATAAGGTCCTCTTTTGCATCTTCTTTTGAGGACTGTTCACGAAAATAGTGTAATGGGATATGTACTCCGAAAAGAGAGAACATTCCATTAGTGCAAATTGAGTTTTGAGCATACATAGTCTTAGACCTTAGCGAAAATTGAGTTTTGAGCATACATAGACTTAAACCTTAGTGCAAATTGAGTTCTGAGCATACATAGACTTAAACCTTAGTGCAAATTGAGTTCTGAGCATACATAAACTAGTACACAAAGATGTCACACCACCTCAAACTCAAGGTGAATCCACCGTGCGTTTGCCATGAAGACTGACATACCATCGAGCAGGAAAGAAGAGATGCCAGAGAAGGTAGTTTTGTAGCAGAAGAGCATGTCTGTATGAAGATGACTTTTAAATCCTTCCAAAGCTAAAGCAGATCTGAAGCTAAAGAAGCCATTAGAAGCAAACAAAGGTATATATGTACGATAACAACCACACATCTCCAACTCCCCATCTCCGAATTTAAGTTAACATGAGTACACAGAAGATGGCAAACTGGCTCCAACAACAACAATTACAGTCCCATCAATGAAAGGGAGATATGCAAGGAATGCGAGGAGCAACCCAAGGAAATGTTTGAAGAAAACGTACCCTCAAAATCGCAAGTAACAAGTGAAAAGTTGAATGTGGAAACACACTACCTCCAAGAGAATAGATGAAGCACTACTACTATATGAAAGTGTCGCAAACTTTCAAAATATTGATGCACCAGAGAAAACATAAAATCCTTGGTGTGACATGCTGGCAAGAGATAGAGTAATATAGAAAAGCGGTGTCTACATGCAATACACCTCCAACTACTTAGGTGTCCAAGAAGTCTCCAAAGATGCATAGCTGACACAATTGACCCCTTGGCAACAAGCTTAGACGAGCGGAGGTAGATATACAATGAGTGCAAAAGCAAGGTTCGAGAGTGAGGGTACGAGTTTAGTGTTTGGATCAGGTGAAAAATGAACCGGTTTGACCAGATCGGGTTTGACCGTTTTGGCAAAGAAATGATAGAATATTTAAAAATTTGTTAAAATCTGCTATCTGAGTATGGTTTAATGGATTTGAGCTTGATTCAGTGGATTCGGGCTTGCTTCCCCCTATTCGGGCTTGATTCGACTAATCACTTTTGATTCAGCCTTGTTTGTATCCAATTCCTTCAAACTGGATCCGAACGAGGGGAAATCAAATCTAAATTAAGTCTAACCGAATTTGAATCGGTGATTTCAGATTGAAAGGGTGATTCGGTATGGATTAGCCAAAATCAAAACTGGTTTGGTTCGAGTTCGGACGGACACTGGAACCATGTGTAAAATAAGAGTAAGGGCGACTGTGCAAGTGAAGTACAACTGTTGAAACAATTGGAACGACTCTGAGGATGCACAAAGGGTACATAGGACTTCTCATCTATAAAGCGCAAGCAAGGAGAAGTCAAGGCACATGTTGTTGAAGAAAATGCAAAAGCAAAATGCAAAAAAATGGTAAAAAGGGACCAAAAGCCCTAAGGAAAGCCTTGAACACCTTGAAGAAGCTCACTTCCTATACTAGTCAAGTGTTCAACAATTGTCAAAAGACTCAAAACCATACAAGATCACAAGGAAGATGATAGAGGAGAAATCTTACAAAGGCCGACTATCGAACTGTTAGCATCGTGAACCATAAATTGAAATAAAGGATGAATGACCCAGAGTTAATTGGACTCTTACCGAAGCGACCAAAGGGTGGACAAATGAATAATACTGATAGACGAAAAATGCTAGAAAGGGTGCAAACTTCAAAAAGAACCTACATATGATTCACAATAGGGAAATATGGCTAAGAAGAGGGGAAAATTCATCAAAGACATTAATGTCTTGAGCCAAGTTTTGTTCGCTACGAGAACGGAATGTAGGGGATCGTTAGGGGATACCTTGAACAAGAAAATTGAGGTAAACAAGATCACAAAATGGACATTAACAAAAAAAGAATGGTCGATTTCAGTCCAAGCATGCAAGGGGGGCAAGGACTACTTGGATGAAGTGTACATGGAAATTGAGGTGAAATGTTATATATTCCAAATCCCCCAAATGAGGTTAACATGCACAATAAAACAACAAAATCAAAGCAATTAGCATTGCATTAGACAAAACAAGGCACACAAAGGCATAAGGTGCTAAATAAGGGAAACTAGCCCATCAGCGTTATGGTCTAACATCCTGTTGGTTATCTTTAATTGGAACGCGTGCGTCAACACTATGCGTTGCCCACTGTTTGGTTCACTGTAGTTTCTGGAAACCACATCAATTCCAACTCCCACCTATACAAAAACGTGTAGTTCGAACATGCGGCAAAAAACTACGTGTTCCAACTACACGCGTTGCATCCCCACTGCACCATGTAGTACCAACTGCACAGAACCAAACAAGCTGTAAAGCGAAAGCAAATGAGGTAACCTAAGCCTATAAAAAATTAATAAATAAAAAGATTGTTTGGGAAAGCCTACCACGGATTTTGGGACTAAATTTATGCTTCTCGGCTAAATTCGACATCCACCTATCAAGAAGATAATGCCCAACCCTTAAACCTCAAACCCGAGAACCAAGACACGAAACTAGACTAAAGGAGTCACCCTTAGTTGTTGACGAGCTGCCTCAATGGAAAATGATAGAGATGGATGCATCATAGGAGCTCTTCCTACGCCTTTGCTAAGATATGCTGAGAAGAGATGAGATCATGTTTCTGCTACTTGGGAATGAAGAGAAGAGGTCCATGAGGCTGACTGAAGTGAGCAATCGACGATTGTCGAGTGTTTGGGGGTTGGTGTTGCTTTGATTGAGGAACCTAGATAGTGATGGTGGTCACTGAAGCAAAGAAAAGGAAGACGCAAGTTGTGGATATTGGAGGAAGATATTGGTTCGCTGATGCTAAGGACTATTTTGGTATGTCTAGTCTATTAAATAACACTTTCAAAATATGATAAAAAGATGTTGACTATTTTTCTCCTTTTTTTGAAATGGTTATGCACACTTTTCCAGTAGAGAAAAAGGTGTATATTTTTAAAAGTGGTATTTGTAAACCATTTTTTTAGCTCTATTTTGATAACTTTTCACAAGGGCATTTTGTCCATCCTGGTAAACCATATAAATCTTGATATAACTAAATGCAATATATTGCTCAAGTATATTTAATACACTACATGCTAATTATGGCTCATACAAGCTAATTGTGGAGAGAGAATGTGGAAAGAGAATGATGTTGAGAGAATGTTGTAGAGTGAGAATGCAAAGAGTAAAAAGAGGGTAGTTTGGTTTTGAACAGCGTAGGAGTTGTAATTTGGTGGAAAGGGCTGTACCACAGTTACTGGTGTATAAATCTAGAAACTTTAAAGGGTTTATTAGCCTAAGACCCCTCTAACGAACCCAACATTAGGAAAAATCCATTGAAACATTTCATTTGAGCTCCAACCCTTCTAACCAACCAAACTTTAGTAAAAATCCTTCCCTAGATTTTATCCCGATACCGCCCTTAGTGCTCTCCTCTCTTGATCAGGCATGGCGCAGGTGGCGAGGGCAGCGGAGGTGCAGGCGTTCGTGAGCAGTGGAGGCGAAGGCCTGTAGATCTAGGGTTCATCCTATGGCCTGTAGATCCCTAGATTTAGCTCCGACGAGGGGGGGTGGGTTCGGTTAGGTTCGATGGCGGCGGCGGGAGGGTTCGATTAGGTCTGGCTGCGGTGGCGGAGTTCGAATAGGTCCGACGATCGCGGCGGTGGTGGTGGGTTCGATTAGGTGCGACAGCAGCAAGGGGTGGGGTTCGGTTTGGTCGCGGGGGGGGGGGGGGGGGGGGGGATGTCATTCGCTTCTAAATTACAAGTGAAGTGAGGGGTATTTTCGTCCACGAGGGTTTGAGCTCAAATGAAAAGGTGGTCGGGATTGCTGCTCAAAATGATCTCTTAAAAAGGGCTTCTCACACATTATCCCAACTTTAAATATGTAGACATGACTCTTATACAGACATATGTACAATATCTACATTATACATTACTACACAAACATATCTCGGTTGAGACGATCAAAAAGGATAAAATCATCTTGTTGGCTGTTTAACGATACACTTTATTGTCATCACTAACCTTTTCTGTCTTCGTTGCAGACATTGTTTTTTATGAAAAGTAAAGCTCTCGCTTAAAATTAAGAAATTGTTTGCTCTCTGCCTGCTGTATGGAGTAGTGGTTCCTACCATCCTGCTAGGTAATGAATCATGAACTCTTGTTGATCCAATTCTATGATCCTAATAATTTCAGGTTATAAAGAATGGAGAGATGCTTGGAGTTTCACATCTCAGAAATAGACGAGTTCTGTCTAATGGGTTTGTTTCCCTAGGAAAGGAGGAATTGCAGGTTAGTGATTCTTCAAATACATACTTTTTTAACTTTTTAGCAAGATTCCAATACATATCGGGTTTTGGCAGCTGATGTATAGTGATGGTGATAAAGCATTTGGAACATCGATGGACCTTTGCATCGAGGAGAGGTTAAGGATTGCATCAGACGGTATTATTGTTGTAAGGTGATGACTCAATCTCTGAATGAATCCCAACATTCGTAATTCTGAAAAATATAATTCACTAGCATCTTGGTTGACATAAGTGTAAGGTCGATTTACTCACACAATTCTATCCAATCATCCTTTCTAGGTGAAATGTGATTTACATAGGTAAACCAATCACACTCTGAAACTAAATATTTCATGAGATTTATTTGTTGAATTCAAACGCAGAGTCACACATGGAAAAGTTTAGGATCATATGTGCCTAGACTCTATGAAAGGCAAAAATTGAATTTAGTGCTAGGATTTTTATGCAATTTTTTTCCTAGATCAAAATTTGATGGTTTGTTTGCTTACAATCTGCAAAGATAATTATTCCTTTTAGAAGGTCATTTTCCCCCTGTGTTGTATTTTTTTTCCCATTAGCATTAGCTAAACAACTTTCCCAACCTTAATATTGTTTAGTAACCATCATGCTTAGGGCCTATTTGGTTGGGAGGAGTGGCAACTACTTGGTGTAGATACAACTCATGTACTTGGAAAAACATGAGTTACAGTTTATGTACTTGAAAATGTCTGAGTTATCTACCATGTAGTTGCAACGCCACGATTTGGTGGTTTTGTGGTAGCGGCGATAGTGTCCGTCGGCCGACGATGGCTGGTGCTAACCGACGGTGCGGTGGTGGCCAATGGGGCAGTGGTCGGTGGGCCGGTAGCCGGCAGCGGTTGATAGCCGATGATGAGCGGTAGTTGGGGGGCGGCGGGGGTGACCGAGGTGGCCTGGGGGTGTGTGCAGATGGTGGTCGACATAGTGGAAGCGGTGGTGGCGGAGGAGTTGCAACTACATGAGTTTGTACACACATTTTTTGGGATGAGTTGCTCTACAAGAGAGAAATTTTCAACCGGTGCATTTGGAACTCATCCCAAAAATCATCTTTGTTTGGTTGCATGAATTTGCAACACACGGGTTGCAACTCACAACCAAATGGTGGGTTTGGCCAAAACACATGAGTTGCAACTCCTCCCAACCAAGTATGTTACATGTCATTAGACAAGTTGCAAGATTTTAATTACTCAAAAAAAATTTTGCATGTCGGATTTATCTAATCAGTTGAATGAGTTGCTTTAGCAAATTCCTCTATCTTTGTATGAAATGGTTTTCCTTGGGTTGTAACAAACTTCTGTATACTTTGAAAAGTGAGTTGAATGATTTGAAACGGTGATAACCTAGAAAAAAAAAAACCAATGTTTCAACCCACTTTAGCAGCCGATATAGCAGTTTGAATTAAGGTTGTCATCTAGTGTATCATATCGTGCAATGTTTTTCCTTTTTTGTGTATCATGTATCGTAAGATACTATTAAATTTTTATATATATTTAAAATATATCCACATATAATATAAGAACAATAATGAAAAGTTAAGAGAAAGACTAAAACATTTCCTTTCATTTCCCATCAAACATAAGATTGTTCTATACAAAAATATGATGAGTATACTAGTGTAAAAAAAAAACAATAGACAAGTATGATCTATGTTTTTTCTATATATTTGTTCCGTCATAAGTTTTCTTCTTCCCTCCATTTAATGCAAAAAGAATCAAGTACAAAATGCTTCTTACCACTTTGAGGCACTCGAAAAAGTTATTTGTACTTCACCTTCTTCAATGGCTCTTTGTGGGTCAAAATGACGACACTTTCTCAAATACCTTTAAATCTTAAAGAACTAAAGAAGTTGTATGTATTTGGTCCCCCCAAGCTCTAGAGAACTTTAGAGCAAACGGCATAGAATTCCGACAACTCTAGAGAAATATAGAAGAAGATTTGTGAAACACCTAAAAAAACCTCTCAAAAACCCCAATCTCTCTTTAGCTTATCGGATAGTAAGGGTTAAAAGGACTTGTGTACTCCTTTTGGAATGTAAGTGAGAATTGTGAAGCCCTCAATTTCATTGTATTGTCGTATGATATGTATTGTGTATTGTATGATACGGTGAAAAACGATACGTATGTACGATACTTTTCGGTTTCCTCCTGATATATATCGTATTGTATTGTGTATCGTACGATACTAACAACCATGAAGGGGAGATTGGATCCTCACCCTGTTGGACTAAGTTGAAGTAGAACAAATAGAAGAAAGACATTTGAATGCAGCAGATGCACACCTAAGAACATGATTGATAGTCATCTTATCTCCCTTTTCTGTATTTTTAATAGACTTGTACCCCAGTTAATTCTAGCCCACTATCTATTCTTCCCACAATCTCACATAATAATCTTACAATATGGATTTGATTCTCACCTTGAATTCTGATTCGGTCTTGCAACACATCTATATTCAGGTTGTACTATTTAAATGTCACACCCACCGAGAGCTCTCGACTACTTATTGAATCATGTATCCATGGAGCCACTGATTTTTAAAACTACTCATCAGAGCATATTTTGACATCTTACAGTGATCCATTCAGTCATTGATGTGTTAACACCCCTTGCTTGATTGTTTCTCGCTTTTGACAATCATCATGTCAAACATTGGGGTCTTGGTCATGCAATTGGTGTATTTGGGGTTGCAACTTCCTTAATCGTGAGAAATTTGCATTGCTTCGCTTGATTGATCTTGCAACTGAGAAGGGTTATGATGTGCAGTCAGAAACTGTGTTAAATTTTCAAGAACATCAGTCTTTCATACCAGTGATGTAACTGCTAAGAAACATCTAAGTGTCATTGATAAATACTTGTGCTAGCTTCCACAACCTTAACATCAGTCTTTCATTGATAAATACTTGCAACAATCTTAACATCAGTCTTTCATACTAGTGATGAAACTGCTAAGAAACATCTAAGTGTCATTAATAAATACTTGTGCTAGCTTCCACAACCTTTTTCAGTTCCTCGAGTTCGGAAGTTTGTAGACCATTTTATTTCGATATATTTATGAGTAGGTTGTTTTATTTCGATAAATTTCTGAAGCACAAGGACATCAGGACATCAAATTTATGTTACTGAAGCACATGGACATCAGGACATCTGTATTCACTATCTGATAAACTAATATTTTCTTAATTTTACCATAGCTTCTGATTGATATGCTGCAGCTTTAGATCTTGAACAGTCCTAATTTCCACATCTTTATATTTCAGCATGGGAATTCTGCGCCCACAAAATATTAATGGTGCCTCACAAACATGTTTGAAAGGAAAAATAAGAATAACAACACGGTGTCTATGGCTTGACAAAGGAAAACTGTTAGATGCCCTTCATGAAGCTGCACACTCTGCACTCACAAGCTGTCCAGTTAACTGTCCGCTGTCTCACATGGAGCGGATTGTATCTGAAGTATTGAGGAAGATGGTAAGAAAATATAGCAGCAAAAGGCCTGATGTAATTGTTATTGCTGTCGAGAACACCGCCGGTGTTCCTGTTGAAGAATTGAAGACAAGATTATCTGGAAAATCTCGAGGTGTCTTTGAGCTATCTGCAGTCAACAAGTCATCTGATTTCCATATGCGAAAGGGTGCAAGTAGGGAATTGGATGAGCTTACTGATCAAGACGACGTTGAAGGTACTCTGAGCACCCGAGTTCCATTTTTCTATATCTTGGTTTATGTACTTGCATCAAGCAGAACTTTATACTTCTCTATTAGGAAGTTTCCTTTAAAAAAAAATCAAAATGTTCTCTCAGTAAATTGACTCATAATCTTCGTTATAATTGCCACACTTTGAGGATCATGCAGCATCACATGTTTGTCATGTCAAGCCATGAATCACATTTATCAGTGTTGCATCCAAATCCTCGGTTGTTAGAATTTTTTTTTTGTTGTATTTGCTCATGTAGGTGACAGTTTGGAAGTTAAGCAGCAAACACCTGAGGAGGCTGCAGTGGCAAACCCTGATCTAGAATTATCTTCTTCACTTGCCTCAACAAAACCAAAAAATCTCTGGGAATCACTTGAGAAGTCTTCAACCGTTCAGCTCTCAAAAGCTAATGGATTGATGCCAGAAGAGCATCTGGAAGTCCATAAAAGTGGAAAATTGTGCAGTGAGGAGCCTGTCAAGTCATCGGATACTCAGCCGGTAGATGTTAAACCTGCAAAACGAAATAAATGGAAGCCTGAAGAGATTAAGAAATTGATCAAAAAACGTGGTGAATTGGATAGTAGATTCCAGGGTGCCAAAGCACGCATGGTTCTATGGGAAGAGATATCTGATAGCCTGCTGAACCATGGGATAAGTCGGAGTCCGGCTCAGTGCAAGTCTCTTTGGGCATCACTTGTCCAGAAATATGAGGTCTCTTCTTTAAACTCTGTTTTTTGTGCATAATTTTTTGTTTCTTTTTCCCTTCCCAGTAATACTCTATCTAGAGTCATATGGATGACATTGATATAGTTCATTATCAACATTGAATGGTGTATGATTTTCTGGGAAAACTCACTCCCTAAAGAAGGGATTTTGGCTCCTGGCTTGTTATCTGTTGTGTGCTCAATCATAACAGTTGTCTAATGACTCTAACCTGGTTAGATGGCCATTGTTTGATTTAGCCCTTCTTTTATTCAGATAAACAGAGGGTCCGAACTTGTATTTATATAACAGTGAAGACGTTATGCTAGCGTAACTTATACGGGTGGGGGCCTTTCCCCTTTTGTGAGAGGCTGAGAGTGCTTAGGGTTTTGGTGGCCTTGGTTTCCCCGGGCACCGTCGGCATCGATGGGGAGGTCAGGATCCCGGCTAAATTGCCCTTCGCCGTGCAGCGGAAGGTGTAGATCTGCACCTTTCTTCTCTTTTTGTTGTTTATTTTTGGGTGTTTCGGCTCCGTTGCTGTGTAAATTCTGCTCCTCCCCCCTTTTTGTGTTTTGGAGTCACCCCTTCTGGCTCCACCTCTTCTCGGGTTAGGCAGATCCTTCTCCTGTGTTGGGCTGCGGTTCGATTCGATCAATGTAGCGGCCTTTGTATAGGTCCATTGGACCTCGTCTCTACTCGTCTTCGGTGGTTCCCGGCCTCGGCAAGGCAAGGTTGCTCTTGCTTGGCTAGGTGGTGGTGGATTCGGGTGGTTGCCGACGGCTTCTTTCCGGCGTCGAGCTTGGTTCTCCTTGCTGTAGGTTTTGTTTGTTAACTTTATTGTTGTTTCGAGCCGGATGTTTCTTGATGTAAGTTCGCCGGTGTGGCATCTCCGGCTGGTGTGGCTTTGTGGTGGTGGGACTTTGTCCCTCTTTGTTCCCCCCGTCGGTGTGGCGATTCTCGGCGTCAGTCTGTAGCGCCTCCTGGAGGTCCGATTGTGACCTCCCCCTTGCAAAAAAATAAAAAAGAAAAAAAAAGATGTTATGCCGCCAATACATATTCAACCCACAAAAGCTTGCTTAATGAACATTAAATTTTTTTCCTTTTAAAATTACCATTGCCATCTGTTCGAAGTCTGAGGAAATTGGTTTGTGTTCTTTCAACTATTTTTATCTTCTTTCAGGACAGTGAATTAGAATTTTATAATTGTTTGTTGACTAAATTTCACACATGTATTGTAGACTCGGTTGTCTTTAAGTAAACAAGGTTTGAGAATTCGGGTTCAGATTTGGCTTTGGACTGAACAGAAAAAAAAAACTTATACGGCTGGTTCTCGTTTGAGATCAGCCGTTTCGGAAATTTTAATTGTTGAACGGGATCCGAACCAGGCGGAACCGGCAAACCGAATTCGTAATTATGACCTATTTCTAGATTGGGGTGTTTTGGTTCACATCGACCAAAATCCGAACCAGTTTGGGGGTTTGGTTCAGGTTTGGGTGAATCCTCAAAGCATAAGCCAACTTCGCTAAAATATCTACAGTCAATGTTTATATGGAATTAAAGTTTTGTTTGATTATTATGCACAATACCGATGTTGTCAAGTGCGATGTGCGATCGCAGAACTCAAACTGCGATCGCATATGCGATTGTGTGATTACACATCCTTGTGCTTTTTAAATTGTGTGGTCGCATTGTGCTGCTGCATGTAGTCGTATGTGGTCACACTGGCTCCTATATGCATGTGCGGTTTTCATACCTCTTCAGCTGCACGGGTAATCCTGCGTCTACGCAATACACTATGTGACCGCACAACTACATTGTGTGGCCACACAGGCTCCTATACGCATGTGCGGTCTTTGCACAACCCAAATACCGATCTACTTTCGCATAAGCAGTCACACTAGACAACAACACACAATACCTATCAAGATATTTTTCATGATTATCGTTCATGGTTCCCTTTTTTTGTGTGCTTCGTTCTTCAGAAAGTATGAGTAGTTGTTTGCCTTTTCATTTATTTAGCATATTTTTTCTCCATCTTGTGGAGATAAAAACATGTTTTTCCGATAAATCTTGTGATTAATATTGAAACTTACACCCCTAGTGCTATGTACAACCCTCATTTATTCCAACATTGGCTAGCATTTATCTTTTGCTCCTAACAAGCTACTTGATTTCTTCCTGTTACAGGAGTGTAGGGTTGATGAGAAAAGTCGTAAGATCTGGCCTCACTTTGCCGCCGTGGATAAGATTCTGTCTGTTGAAGAAGCGGCATCGAAGTGAACGGTGGTGGAAACCAACCATTTAGAATTTAACAACATTTTTTGTTGAGCAGCAGAAAGAATCACTTGTCTCATCAGATAGAAAAGGAACTCGTCCCCGTTCACTTCTTATTGAAACGACGCCATCAAGAACTGTGCTATCAGAAATCTCCTTGCTATTGTATGCCGACGCAGAAATGGTAGACGTGTTAGGGTTAATTATATGGGACTTGGGGAGGCTTTGTAAGCATTCTCAATCGGACTGCAGGGAGAGGCTAAAGCTTTGATCTGTACCACCGACAATTGTATCACCAAAGCTCTATTTTTGTATCATCGAAATTTTCTCGTGTGTCGTAAGATCTTGTGTAAGTTCTTACTGATCGATTGGATCAGATTATTGAGCTGAAAGAATGTGAAACTGGAAATCAGATGCAACTGTCAGGAAAAATGTTTGTAAGGTAATGCTTGGAAGTGTAGGCTTGGATGAACATGGTGCCCTAGATTTTGATACACATTGAAGCACTATTTTGGGAATTATGGGGACATTAGTTTTCCTCCACAAAGTTAATCCCCCATGGTGCTATCATTGGGAGCTCTGTTTGTTTGAGTTTCATCAAAGGATTCCACTTGTATTTCTGAGGGGAAAATCTGTAGTGCTCCAGGATCAAACCTAAACAGTCTTAATGCTGGCGCAACTTGATGCGACTTCACCTCCCCCTTCTCTCCGACCATTGCCGACTCGACTCCGAAACTCAATGGAGGTATAAACCTTGACGGAACAACCAGCATTGGCTGATGCCATCGGCGCCTGCATTGTGTCAGTATTTATGTCCCCTTGTATGTTCAAGTAGTATTTTCGCAGTTCTATATATCCAGGTGGATCTTGCATCCATTTTTATATTTTGGTCGGATATGTTAGATATTTTCAAAATATGTTTGATATGTATCTGTTATAATAGAGATGATCATAATATAGAATTATAATTACTTAGTAAGTAATGTGGCTTGCTAGGATGAAGAATGGTTTCAAAGCCTCAAAAGGTGGCACCTAGTTTGAACGGGTGAACGCGATGATTTAAACGAGCGGATCCTAAGGATGTTTCAAGCACTTATTAGCCGGCGAACCATTGCATTGGTTGGCAAACTTGTGCGAACCAAGGGATGCTTTTGGCACCCATTGGTGTGCGAATAGATGTAACCCCTAGCAAACGATGCTTTCTAGTATCCATTGGTGTGTGAAGAGATGCAATCCAACCAAATGGTGCATTATGACATCTATTGGGGTGTGAAGAGATGCAACCCTTTTAAAGGATGCATTATATATGTCATCCATTGGTTCATGAACCATTGCAACCTTTGGCAAGGGGTGCATTACGACACATGTTGGATTGTGAACCATTGCAACATTTGGTAAATCAAATGGTGCCTCGTACTTTATAAATAGAGGGGCATTTCCTCCATGATAATTAAAAAATGAATTGTATTGAACCGAAGATTCACAGGAGTGAAGCGAAGCTTCACATAAGCGAAGCGATGAAACGTCACATAACCGAATAACCCAATTCGGAATGTAATGAGTTTTATCTGTCATCATCAGTTGAACTCTTTTTCAGAGTGTATTCTGGTCGGGTCAAAGAGTACATACAACGGAATAGGGGATTTATTGTATCTTGAGGACGGTTTCTCAAACACTCCATTTGTACTCACAGTTTTAACTGGTGGGGGAAAATTTTGTCTAAAAGACAGCAAATTGCATGCCTTAAAGTTTTTGATTAATCCATTATTGTTTATCGACCCCAAATTTTTCAACAATTTTTAGACAAATTTTTCAAACAAGTTGATAGTTTACGTACTCATTGAATTGCTTCTAGCGTTGTATTTCGATCTTTCCGATGTGACGAATTACATCCATTGTATACAATAGATAATAAGTCTCAAACTCATTATGAAGGCATGACCCCAAACAAGCATAATAAAGGATTTTCAGTGTCGAGGTTGATTGACATAACAACGGATTTCCAGTGTCGAGGTTGATTGAAATGAACTAGTAACGCTAGTGTTTGGACACCACCTTAACTAAATATCTTAAAGTAAATTATTGAAAAAGAGACTTGATGAAACATTTAAATGAATTATATCAGATAAATATGATGGAATAAACGGTGTCGACTCTTTGATCGAAAGGCTTGAGTGTACCGATAACACTAAAGCCAAGCTAAATTTCCTTGATAAGGAAATAGACGAAGATGAGGATGGTGGTGACTTGGACATTAAATGATCTATAGTTACACCATTGATGGTGATATAGATGTTACAAACAAATTTAGTTTGGTCTATATTTGGATCTCGAAAAAATAAGTACAAGTAAAATGACACTTGAACTTATAAAATCAAAGAAAAATCAAGTACAAGCGAGGTGGCGATTAGACTTATGAGGATCTCGGAAAAGCAAATACAAATGAGATGATGTTTGGACTTTCATATCTTTGCAGAGCTAGAGATATTATCTCTAAAGTAATCTTTGACTATATGAAGTCAAAGAAGAACTTGGCAAAACTAGAGATATAATCTCTAAAGTAACTCTTGATTATGTGGAATCAAAGAAGAACTTAGCAAAATTAGAGATATGATCTTTAAAGTAACATTTGACTATATAGAGTCAAAGAAGAATTTGGAAGATTCTTTTAATAAAAAAAATATCAAGAGACATAATTTTAGAGTAGTTTTTGACTATATGAAGTCAACAAAAGGATTATCTAGAGATATGATTTCTAAGGCTTCAAAATGAATGTGAAGTTCTGACGATTAATCAGTCATCTTTGGTAGAAACCCTTTTTATATCTTGAAAATATAGATAAAGGTCAGAGGGTACTAACAAATCAAATGAATGACTAAGTGGATACACTAGAAAATAAAAGCTCATCCCTAATATCTAGTGTTGGGTTCTGCATGATGAGCTAGGTTAGATTTATTTCTTAACAAGTCTCATAAAGTGACTTGTAGGATCATTATAAAGAAAACTTGCCTATATGAATGAAGGAAATAAGACCGTTTCCTATGAGATCTAGACTGTTTCTAAAACACTCATAAAAATCGGGATGTTGCACAAGACCATTATTATGTGAGTTAAAAGGAACACTCTACCCTATGGAGATGTGTATGTACGATAATACAAGTGTATCTATAAGAGTCCTTAGTTCAAGGTACGTTCACCACAGTACTTTGATACAACTTTTTGTAACGCACTAAGTAAAGGTTCAAAGCCAAAAGCTACCTATCATTTATGTACTAATCTCTATGATGCTACTTGTAAGACTTTCAAAGTATAATTTTTAAATTTTGAAAATGGTGGGAGAATGTTAGATATTTTCAAAATATGTTTGATATATATCTATTATAATGGATATGATCACAACATGAACTTGTACTTCCTTAGTAAACAATGTGGCTTGCATGATAAAGAACATGTT
The DNA here is from genome assembly GCA_947650365.1 of Chamaelirium japonicum. Lineage (NCBI taxonomy): Eukaryota > Viridiplantae > Streptophyta > Magnoliopsida > Liliales > Melanthiaceae > Chamaelirium > Chamaelirium japonicum. The sequence continues at coordinate 15,718,462 of OX393553.1, read as the reverse complement.
CAAAACCTTAAAAGGTGGCAGTTAGTTCGAATGGGCGAATGCTATGATTCGAACGAGCGGATCATAAGGATGCTTCAAGCACATGTTGGCCGACGAACCATTACATTGGTTGACAAACCATTGCATTGGTTGGCAAATTAGTACGAAACAATGGATGCTTTTGGCACCCATTGGTGTGCGAATAGATACAACCCCTAGCAAGAGATGCTTCCTAGCATCCATTAGTGTGTGAAGAGATGCAACCAGACCAAATGGTGCATTATGATATCCTTTGGTATGTAAAGTGATGCAATCCTTCTAAATGATACATTATGGTATCCATTGGCCCGTAAACCATTGCAACCTTTGGTAAGGGGTGCATTATAGCATCTGTTGGATTATGAACCATTGCTACATTTGGTAAATTAAAGGGTGCTTCGTACTTTATAAGTAGAGGGGCATTTTCTCTATAATAATTAAAAAATGAATTGTAGTGAATTGAAGATTCATAGGAGTGAAGCGAAGCTTCACATAAGCGAAGCGATGAAGCGTCACATAACTGAATAACCAAATTCAAAATGGAGCGAGAGTTTTATCTGGCATCATTAGTTCAACTCTTTTTCAGAGTATATCCTGGTCGGATCGGAGAGTACATACTTCGCATCTGACGAACTATGGATTAGGAGCTTCATTGTATCCTGAGGACGGTTTCTCAAACACTCCGCTTGTACTCGTAGTTATTACTGGAGGGAAAGAAATTTGTCTAAAAGACAACGAATTATATGCCTTGAAGCTTTTGATTAATCCATCCTCATTTATCAATCCCAAATTTTCCAATCCACCCACCTTTTTGGGATGGTAGCCCCCGCTAATTTGTATGGGGGTTCAACCAATTAAGGCCAGCAGTGACGCATGCGGAGACGTATTGTATCTGATGTTACAAATGCATTTTCATTTTTCTATTTTTGGTTGTGAATCACGCATTCATTTTTTTAATTTTTTGTTCCCAAAACAAGTTGTTCGGTAGGGTATGGATATAGAAACTCTACCCTACTAACTTTCGGGTATGGGTGCCTCAATACTAGTACCCAAAACCTGATTGTCCCTCTCACTTGTGTATACTGGATAATACAATTGGATTCCAAACTCATTGTAAAATACTCAAATCTAGCCAAACTTATATCCTTACCCAACCTTATACTCTACTGAAACCAATGTAATACGAAACTATAAAATCTTCTTAAGAGCGCGTCTCCAGCGGAAGACCATCAGATGGGCTATGTTCCAATATGGATAAAACAACACATCTTTTATGCAAATCCATATGCAAAGATGCAAATGGTTTTCCACGACCCAAAGTTGGACACATGGTTCGGACGGTGCCAGTCTACTTATCTATCCCTTTCGATCATAATTTTTGGCTATTAATATATGCCCTTGGAATCAATTACTGGTGAGCAACACAACGGCCAGCGTTTTTTGGGCCTTACATAATCCAAAAAAAATATTTAAAATAATCTAAAAAATCAAACACGTGTTAAGATACGTACCATAATACAATCCTAAATTATCAACTACATACAACTAAACTATGGTTTTAATGGGCTGTAGACCACATCAATCCCAACACAAAATATATATATATATATATATATATATATATATATATATATATATATATATATATATATAAAAGCGATCGAGAAGAGCTCATTAAAAAGGGAAATTTTTGGCCCCAACAGATCCATGCGAACGTGTCACTGACTTATCAGAGCAAAATAGGCCCCGTACAAATTAAACCCGCCAGCTAGGCGGGATATTTCGCTCCTAGATCTAAGACCCGCCAAGTATACAGGACATATTGCTCTTTACTATAGAACCCGCCAAGTAGATGGTATATCCTGCTTTGTATTATAGAACCTGCCAAGTAGGCAAGGCATCATTCTCTTTACGATATAACCCGCCAAATAGGCAGTACATCTTGTTCTTTAGGGTTCATCTTGCTCATTACTATAGAAATCAGCCAAGTTGGCGGGACATCCTGCTCTTTAATATAAAACCCGCCAAGTGGTGGGACATCATGCTCTTTACTATAGAACTCGTCAAGTAAGCTGGATATCCTGCTCTTTACTACAGAACACGCCTAGCAGACTATACATCATGACATTGAACTAGAACCCGTCAAGTAGGCAGGACATCCTGACATTGGCCTAGAACCCGCCAAGTGGGCTGGATATCTCGCCACCCACTTGAACTCGTCGGCAAGTACATAACTTGCTATCCATTCATACGCCTTAGCCTTTGTGACCATGTTCAACCCCTAGCGCCTCGTTCGAAACATAAGTTATGGTCTGCCGAGCCCATACTCATCTTGACAAACCACAAGGGAGCAATTGTGGGTACCTAAAATTTCCAACTCCTCACTCAGCACCCTAAAGAGAGGAGATCATTTGAAATACTACCCCTGGAACCAAACCAGGTTAGATGGGGACTAAAACCCCTTCATTCCCCTTAAGAAAATGACAAACAAAACTAACCTATTCAAACATCCAACCCCTTCGGTAAAAGGGCAGACTTTGACAAGGAGGGGAAGTAGGGTGAATCCCTCTCCCTCTCCTTAAAACATAACCCAGCTACCCATTTGAGGAAGGAAATTCGCCACTAGAACATCCATGATATTGTGGTACGTTCGGGAACACTTGCGATACTAACTGTGTACTCTTACTTGTGGTGTGCACTGGCCGTTGTTTAAAGTAGGGCTGGGACTTGGTCTGAACGAACCCGAGCAACCTGACCAAACTATGAATTTGGACAAAAATGAGCAATAATATTTACGAATTTGGACGGACATGATAAATTTTTTTTTGCCCCGAATTCGAATTTGGACAATCATGATCGGTCGTATGACCAACCCGAGGAACACACACACACACACACACACACACACACACACACACACACACACACACACACACACACACACACACACACACACACACATATATATATATATATATATATATATATATAGAGAGAGAGAGAGAGAGAGAGAGAGAGAGAGAGAGAGAGAGATAAATGCTATAATGCGGCATGCGGTAAGTAAGGCACTGTGCCACAGCCGTCTGATGCACTGCTGCGTGCATGTGATGCACGCAGCGCGTGCATCAGACGGCTGCGATGCAGTGCCGCACGTACCGCATGCCGCAGCATAGCATGCCCCTATATATATATATATATATATATATATATAGAGAGAGAGAGAGAGAGAGAGAGAGAGAGAGAGGAATGTTAGGATGCGGCGTGCGGTGCGTGCGGCGCCGCACCTCAGCCGTCAGATGCACTGCTGCGGTGCGTGCGATGCACGCAACAGTGCATCAGACGGCTGCTGCGGTGTGCCGCACGCACCGCACGCCACATCCTAACACCCCTCTATATATATATATATATATATATATATATATATATAGAGAGAGAGAGAGAGAGAGAGAGAGAGAGAGAGAGAAATGCTATAATGCTGCATGCGGTAAGTGCGGCACAACACCACAACCGTCTGATGCATCGCTGCATGCATGCAATGCACGCAACACGTGTATCAGACCGCTGCGGTGCGGTGCCGCACGTACCGCATTATAGCATGCCCCTAGAATATATATATATATATATATATATATATATATATATATATATATATATATATATATATATATATATATATATATATATATATATATATATATATATATATATATATATATATATATATATATATATATATATATATATATATATATATATATATATATATATATATATATATATATATATATATATATATATATATATATATATATATATATATATATATATATATATATATATATATATATATATATATATATATATATATATATATATATATATATATATATATATATATATATATATATATATATATATATATATATATATATGGGGAGGGATACTCTCACTAATGGCCTCTTACTAATGGCCCTTACAAATGATCTCATCTATCGGATCGGATCCGATGGATGGCTCGGATTAAATCCCTCTCCCACACTATCTCTCATCTCTCTCTCTCTCCCTTGATCAGCACCAGCACGAGCCCCAACCCCCCCCTCCCGTCCGGCTCCGGCGACCTGACCCCCCCTCCCGTCCGGCAGCCCCGACCCCCCCCTCCCGTCCGGCTCCGGCGACCCGACCCCCCTCCTGTCCGGCAGCCCCGACCGGCGTAGATCCCCCCTCCCCCCCGTGAAGCACAGCCCCCTCCCCTACGGCTCCGGCACCGAGCGCGGGGCGCTCATCGGCGGGGGGCGCAGAGCGGCGGGCCAGCGCGCAGCGCAGATCGACCGGCGGCGCGGGCGTGGGCAGGCGGGGCTGCTGCGATCAACACCGCAGCTCCGGCCATCCCCCCCGACGCCGGCAGCTCATCGTCGGGGCTGCTGCGATCGGCACCGGAGCTGCCGGCTTTGGGGGGGATGGCCGGAGCCGGAGGGGAACGGGGCGGTCGGGGTCGGAGGGGGAGGAGGGGAAGGTCGGGGTCGAAGGGGGAGGGGGATCGTTGGGGGGTGGGGGGGGGGGTGAGGTTGGGTTACAGGATTGAGAGAAAGAGAGAGAGAGAGAGAGAGAGAGAGAGAGAGAGAGAGAGAGAGAGAGAGAGAGAGGGGGAGTTTAATCCCAACCATCCATCAAAACCGATGGATGGCTGGGATCATTTGTAAGTGCCATTAGTAAGAGGTATTAGTAAGAGTATCCCTCCCCTATATATATATATATATATATATATATATATATATATACATATATATATGGGAAATGAGTTCCTATGACATGTCATAGGGAGTACCCTATGACATATGGTGAGTTAGTAACCCTAGAATATTTAGAATGTTCTGAATTTTTATGAGGATGATCACCCTATCTTAGATAGGAGCCCCGCAAAAAATTGGGTCATTCTAAAACTTCTAGAGGCATAAAATATGATTTTCAATTTAACGGTTAAAATGGATGGCCGATAAAGCTTCTAGCATTTGATGCCCCAACAAGTTTTAAAATGCACGCAGCGGTGCATCAGACGGCTGCGGTGTGATGCCGCACTTACCGCATGCCGCATTATAGCGTCTCTCTCTCTCTCTCTCTCTTTCTCTCTATATATATATATATATATATATATATATATATATATATATATATATATATATATATATATATATATATATATATATATATATATATATATATATATATATATATATATATATATATATATATATATATATATATATATATATATATATATATATATATATATATATATATATATATATATATAAAGCCTGCACCTGAGGTGTAGCATCGTTGTTGCACCTCTCGCTTGTTTACCCTTTCTATAAGTTTTAGAATTTGATGATTTTTCGTGGGTGTGTTATCTATGGTAAGATTGTTGGGTGTGTGTTTAAAAACCACACAAAAACCAAAGGGTTTAGTCCCATATCGGTAAGGGGAAAAATCCCCTACCAACTTAAAAAGGATTGCCCACTTTCCCCCACTAGTTATCACACTAGATGAGGGACTCCACTAGCTCACACACGCGCGTGCTTGTGTGCCGTGCCGTGCCGAGCCGAGCTTGGGCTTGGGCATGGGCTGGGCAGCGCGTGTGTGTGCGCCCGTGGACCCGGACACGATAGCACCTCCGAAATGGGCTGGTCCGCACCTGCCCTATTTTTGTTTTTTATTTTTAAGTCCTCCACCATTTATTATTTTCTATTTGGGACACTAGCCGTTACGTGAGAAGCGTTGCATGCTAGCCGTTACAGACAGGCTCTCTGCGAGCTGTAACGTGCGGGGTTAATGGGCTTAATCACAGCCCATGAACCGCTCCCCTCTTTCAGCCCTCTATTAACTGTCTGAGGCCTATATAAGGCCCAGTGCAACCATAGAGAAGGGATAATCCAAATATCAGAATTGTTCGCTAATTTCTGCCTCTCCCTCTCCCATTCTCTCTTGTTGTGGTGCTGTGGTACTGCCCCTTTGCTACGAGAAAACTCCCTCTCTCGGATCAAAGCTCTAATATGGTGCTGCCTCCCTGCTTCGAGAAGTTCTCCATCGAGTCGCTGGGTTCCTGAAAGTACATCGAGGTTCTCAAAGCCTTCTTGGAGTCGTGCCGATGAGAAGGAGGTCGTCTGACCGATGTCATCGTATCTCCGAGAGCCATTGCCACGAGACCCGCACGAGGGGGGCAATAAGTTTCTTAGAACAACGCCTAGCGTGCTTCGACAATCAGGCTAGAGTTTCTAACTCTAATTTCTTGCTATTAGTAGATCTATTAAAAAAAATGATTTGCATCTAATTCTAAACACTAAATAATTAGATATAATTTAGATAGTCTATTTCTCTCTTTTAGAAAAGTTCGGCAAGGTGAATGACGGTTCCATAGAACCCGCTCTATCTTGGCAAACAATTTCTAAAAGAAATTTGTGATGTGCCTTTGCTTGCAAATATTATAATTGTTAAACAATCAATCGTTTAATATTAAGAATTTGATTAATTCTGAAGTTTGCTAGTTTAGGATGATTATTTTCCAACAATCCAAGAAACTTATTGTATTATTTAATCATTCATCAATCATAAGTTTAAATTAAAGGATTAATCAACATCTTCTATTGTGCTATCTATTTGTGTGTTAGTATTATTAGACTTGTTATCGTAGATTAGATTGTTTGCACGATCATCTATTAGTTGCTACTAGTTACAAAATTATTTTCTACAAAAGTTAATTAGAAGCATAGATTATAGAAAAGACTAAAAGTTGTCATTGGAATATTCCATTGCCTATAGTGTCTAGAAAGGCTTGACAAACCGGCATTAAATTGCCCAAGGTAGCTTGGTATTTGAGTGAGCCTAGTGCTTCACCCCCTACCTAGAGCCCATCTGGCCGTTAGGATTTGGAAGTTTTATTTGGACTTCTAAAAGTCAAATCTATCTAAGTGTGCTTTAAAATTGATAAAACTTATTTTTCAATCCTCATATTTCAACTCCTCACTTTGGTCCGAAATGGCCTCACCAAACCGTGAAACCCTTAGTGCCAAACCCGAGAAGTTTGACGAGTCTAACTTCAAAAGGTGGCAGAACCAGATGCGATTCTGGCTAACCACACTTGGGTTACTGTCAGCCATAGGTGAAACCACACCAGGAGTATCTAGTGGGTCTAGCCAAACTCGTCGTACTCGAGCCTCCACTTCTCAACCTGAACCTGAATCAACTTTTGACATTCCCACTAGGACCCCAAAAGAAATCAACTACTATGGCCTTCATAGGATCCTAGGGGCATTATCTGATAGACTCTATGATATCTACTATACCATTCAAAACCCTAAGGACCTATGGGATACCCTAAAGTGTAAGTATGGCCTGGATGATGCTGGAGTAAAATGCTTCAAAGCTTTAGACTTCAACAACTTCAAAATGGTTGACTCCAAACCCATGAATGATCAAATTCATGAGTTTGAGAACCTAGTCCAACATCTGAAGACTAATGATTCCACCCTTGATGAAACCTTCCAAATAGCATGTCTTATAGATAAACTACCTGCTTCTTGGTCTGAGTTTTCTAAGCACCTAAGGCATACCCAAGGTGATCTAACTCTAACTCAAGTTCTAAACTCTATTAGAATTGAGGAGCAACATAGGCTCAGGGAAAAGGGATCCTCTGAATCCAAACCTAAGGTCAACAACAAAGAGGGTCAACTATCCAAGCCATTCCAAAATCCTAGACATAAGTTCCAGAAGAAACCCTTCCACCCTAAGCAGAAGCCATATACCAAGAAGCCCTACCATAGCAACCATAACCCAAACCATCCCAAGGACCAAAAGAAGGTAGGAGTGCGTTGCTGCTACGTCTGCGATCAGACCAATCACATGGCCAACCAATGCTTCTATAAGAAGATAGCACCACCTCCAAATCTAAGAAGGAATGGTCCAGTCCCACCCGGCTCCCAAGTCAACATGGTGACCTCTGGAGCTGGCTCTTCTGGGACTGCTTGCAGGTCTGTTCTCTTCACTCCTGAAGTTAACATGACCTTTCAAGCATTTAATTGGTGGATTGACTCAGGAGCTAACATTCATGTTTGCTCTGATCAATCTTTGTTTTCCACCTATCAGGTCTCAGGTGGAGGAGCTATAAGCATGGGGAACAATGTTGAGCCTCGTGTACTAGGGATAGGACGAATCGACCTGAAGCTGACATCGGAGAAGTCCCTAACCCTGCACGGAATCTACCACATTTCGAAGATTAGGAGGAATCTAATTAGTGGGCCTTTATTAGTCCAACAAGGCTATAAGCTTGTATTTGAGTCCAATAAGGTTGTAATCACCAAGGGAATGGATTTTATTGAAAAATGATTTCTTTGTGATGGTTTGTTTAAATTGAATGTATTCAATCTTTCTTCTACTATTTTAAATATTGAGTCTTCGGTCACTTGGCACCAAAGACTAAGTCATGTGAACTATAATTCTATCAAGAAACTTATGACCCTAAACATTATTCCTAAATCCGATACTAGGAATCTCGATAAATGCGAGATATGCGTAAAAGCCAAACAACCTAAGAAATCATTTAAAACCATCGATCGAGACTCCAAAATATTTGAACTAATTCATAACGATGTTTGTGATTCTGGGAGAACCTCAAGAGGTGGCAATATATATTTTGTAACGTTCATAGATGATGCTTCAAAATATTGCCACCCATACCTTATTAAGACTAAGGATGAAGTACTCCGTAAATTTAAAATTTACAAAACTCAGGTTGAGAACCAATTAGATGAAAATATTAAGATCCTTAGATCAAACTGAGGAGGGAAGTATACCTCAAATGAGTTAAGTGAGTACTGTGAAGCCTATGGAATACTCCATGAAGTCACAGCTCCTTACACTCCCCAATCCAATGGTATAGCGGAGAGAAAAAATAGGACCCTAATGAACATAATCAATTCTATGTTACTAAGCTCTGGAGCGCCAGAGAACTTGTGGGGGAAGCCCTAATAATGGTATGTTTTATCCTTAACCGTATTCCCTTCAAACACAATGACTTGATCCCATACGAAGTATGGAAACATAGAAAACCTAACTTAGAATATCTAAAAGTGTGGGGGTGCCTAGCTAAGGTAAAATCCCCTATAACAAAAGAAAGAAGATAGGACCTAAGACTGTAGATGCCATCTTTATTGGCTACGCTTCAGACAGTAACGCTAATCGATCGATTTTTAGTGTTTAACTCTGAAATAAGCGAAATAGCCAATAACACCATAATCGAAGCTAGAGATGCCTCATACTTTGAAAACATCTTCCCTTATAAGACTAGGATCAACACTAAAATTAATACCAATAACCAGGCCTCCAGTTCTAATCAGGTAACTCAGATCGAACCCGAAGTCCAATTAGAACCTGAAGACCAGACTAAACCGGTAACCCAAACCGAACCTAGGAGAAGTAAACGTGCTCGTGTAGAAAAAGTCTTTGATGACTTCTATACACTTCTGGTGAAGAACTCTCCCTCCACCTATACAGATGCAATGAAGTCTATAGACTCACCCTTTTGGAAAGAAGCCATAGATAACGAGATCTAATCCATACTTTAAAACCATACCTGGGAACTTATCAATTTACCTCCTGGTTGCAAAACATATGATGCAAATGAGTGTTTAAGAAGAAACTTAGACCCGACGGCTGTTGTAGCTCGTGTGTCCTTAGCGTGGATTTTCTGTATTAACATTAATAAAGATGACTTTGGTTATTGCTTTAATTAGAATACTACTCTGGTATATGGTAATACTCATATAATAAAAGGACCCTAGGGAACACAGTAGGCCACTAAGGCGCATAGTGGATCCATGCTTGGGAGACCCAGTGGACCAGTTCTATGTAGACCTAGAACTAGTTCACAGCTTAGGTGATACCGGTCGCTTCATCGAGAATAAGCTGTTGGCGGGTAGAGGATGTGGTGAAGTCTCCACCACGGGAACATGGGATTTCCATTCACCTGACCAAGCACGATGATCGTGTTGAACAGGAACCAAGATGGTGCACAGTTCAGTGATTCAGACACTGGTGCATAAACCGTCTTACTACTATAGATAATCTGTCCTTAACCCTGAGGGACTATGTACACTGGGCTAACCAGTTGTGTAGTGCTTTGATGTGCCAACGTGTGCGGACCTTCCATAGTCCAATACCACGGTACGTTGGGTTACCCGGCTGGCGCTTGAGTGACATGTAATCCCTACAGGTTATCCGACATCCAGTGATGGATGGGTGTGTTTTGATGAGTCAATATATCTACACAGTTAACCCAGGCCTGGTGGTTATCAGTATGACTGATGATGTTCCGGAAGCTAGGCATAGCACCGGAAGGTGTGTGGTGTTATAGATGATAAGTCATCAAACCCTAGTCAGATGATCGATCGGGATCTGACGGTGCTCCCTACCGCCCGAGTCGTATCATGGCACCAGTAATAGGAGGGACTGAAGATTATCGGAGTATAGTAGAGAACAGGGTTATGAGGGAGTAACATAAGTTTAGGATCACTAGAGTTCAACTTGCGTCGCACTCTAGGTGGCTATGCGGGTTAATCGGATTAGGGCTGATTAACGAAACTTTCGGTGTGTCACCAGAACAGTTAATCAGGGATCCGATTGGAGCTAGAGATCTCGACCCCTGAAGGTTCCACCTGTCATTGCATATAGGAATTGTTCCCCGACCTGGTTGGATACGTTGGATGCGAAGTAGCGCGATGGAGCGCAAGCCCGGAGCCTAAGAACCTAATTCACATGTGTTACGGGTCATAGGGGTATTTTGGTAAATACTAAAATATGGCTCAGAACATATTGAATATGGATCTTAGAATGAGTGGAATAATTCCAGGAGCTCATAGGCACTGACGAAACTCGATTCCGAGTAGCGCACCTCACTCAGTCTCTCTTTCAGTTTTTCACTTTTCGTGAAGGGCGTTTTCGTCCAGGCTTCACGATAGACATTGGAAACCCTGAAAACCGCCCCTCCCCCCCCCCTCTTCCCTATCCATCTAGGGCCGGCCCTAGCTTGCTTGTAGCACTAGGGGACCGGCCCTATAAGAGGAGAAGGGAGGGGAGAGGCCGGTCCGATGCTTCCCCCTTTCCAGAAAATCCAACCCTCTCCCTCTCTCCCTCTCTTTGTGGTTTCGGCCAAGGAAGAAAGAGGAAGAAGAAGGAAGAAGAAAGAGGAAAGAAGAAGAAGGAAGAAGAGAGAAAAAGGAGGAGGAGATCTCGTGGCTCGCCATCGTCTTCGCAACGAATTCCTCCGTCGGCTCGTAATCCTTGCACTCAGAGACGGGATTTCGAGGATTCCTCAATTCGCAAAGGACAATGTGCTATCCGATAATTTCCCTTGCGATTCAAGTACGGTTCTTCATCATTCTGTTTTCTCCGAATCATAGATCCACAAGGTATGATGATTCTAAACACCTAACTAGATGCATGCATGTCTTCCGTAGATCGTAGTATGCCTCTAGGGTGTCCGTACATATGCTAAGATCATAGATTTGCATGTAGATTATTTTATAGAATTAATTATAATGAAACATACACCGTATGATCTTCGGATCTATCTTTTGCTTCCGCTGTGACTCTGATAAACGGATCCAATTCCAACAATTGGTATCAGAGCACGCTTTGGTGTATGTTTCATGCATGAATTCGTGAAAACATCATGTGAATATATGATGGCATATGTTTTCGTCGAGGTTTGGCGTAGATCATGCATATGGATTGTGCTATGTATCGTCTTTTTGCAGGTGTCGCGCTGAATAGTAATCTATGATTGCATGCCTCCGGGGGTCGGACCCCGAATTTATTTTTTACATTGATTATTATTGTGCTTGTGGATTTTAAGGCTCTAGATGGGCGAGGGTGGAGGTTGACAACCCTTGATTCCCTGGCCATGTTTCTAGGATTGTTTTCTTTTCTTTTTAGCAAAATTGTACAGGAACGAGCACTTGCTCAAAGCGTGTTAGTTTTTTCGGTCATATGAAGAAGGAAATGATGCTACATCCACGGTTCGGGCAAGCGGTACCATGGCGTGCAAAGACCCGGTGAAAGCGTGCACGTTGGCGATGATGGGGATCATCGTCAGAGATCGTGCAGAATGGAAGAGCAGGATATCTTGGCTGTGCTATTCAGGTTCAGGGGTCGGACCCTGGACTTGATTTAGTTTGGATGCTATTTCTCTTGATTATCTTTTCTTAGTGTTTAGAGAACCCCGATGATAATATGATTATCTATCTTGCTTGTGAGTTTGTCTCTAGATCAGGCTTAGGGTTAGTACTAAGCTTATGGATTCATCGGTGTCTCTATATGGTTCTAACACGTGCAAATCCGGTGGTTAGCTAAAAGGAAAGGTGGCAACCGCCCTCGTGGTAGTTCAGGTAGCTAAGTACTGTGCACCGAGATAGACGCAGTGTTAGATTTGTTTAGAGATAACTAATATCTCCATAAAAAGTATGATAACCCTAGTGGGATGCCCTTTCCCCACGTGGTCCTAGCGACCAAGTTAGGTTAGGATTTCACTGTATGATACCCGTTTCTAGATAACGTTTGATGGTAGTATGAACTCATCACGATTTGGTTATGCCACCATTAGGTTGAGGTCCGACGGAGGTTGTCGGATGTCCCTATTTGGCCAGCATCGAAACCTATAATGAGATGAGGTCTACTATGACATCAGGCATCAAATTGTAAATGGGGCGTCATCGTAGTGGGAGTCCATTCCACGTTGACCTTAGGCTAGGCTCCAAATCTTAGGATTATGGGCAAACTAGTAAAGTATCGGGATCCTTGGAATCTATATAATATGATCCTTGTAAGAAAGGCAAAAGCTGAGTATTCAAGGTAGGGACTATGATATTTTCCGAGGATACTAATACTTTGCGGGAAGGTTTGTATTCTAGTGGGAGCACGGTAGACCAGGGTCTAAGTCTAGGAGGTCGTGACCTATCTAGATATGCATAAAACCTCATAAAGAATGGATGTGTAAGAGGTTCCATCCAAAGGGGAGCCCCTGACCTCCACAATCAACCGGCTAAGGGTCTGGGTGGGAGGTACGCAGCTCGATATTTCTACCAGGTGAGAGCTGTGTTTCCTTCCATGCTGGTTCGCCTAGTGGTTTCCTACGAGACATGGAGGATGCTGGTGGCAGTGGGTGACGGTTTTTTCCTGCACCGCGGGAGCCTATGAACCTCCCCTGCCGACACCACCTAGATTTGTGGGAAGCATCCGAAAGCTTGTGTGAAGCTGCCTTTGCTGCGCACGCGGGTCACATAAAGCTGGCCAAAAGGAGACTGGGAGGTCTTTCAGTTTACCATGGGTAATTCTGATGAAGACTGGGTCATAAAAACCCCATTGGCAGAAGCGGTTGTATGCTCT
>OX393553.1:15695010-15700010 GCA_947650365.1 Chamaelirium japonicum | reverse complement strand
ATATATATATATATATATATATATATACATACATATATATATATATATATATATATATATATATATATATATATATATATATATATATATATATATATATATATATATATATATATATATATATATATATATATATATATATATATATATATATATATATATATATATATATGTACTAGTGAAAACCCCGTGCCCAAGGTCACGCAAAAGATTTCGAGAGCAGCGAAAAATATTTTGAGGGCGACGATAATATTTCATGGAAGGTGACAATAATTCAAGGGCTAAACAAAATAATTCAGGGGCTAAACAAAATATTTTTATCAGCAACTATTTAAACTTGCCATATCAAAGGGTCCACACCGTATCAAGATCGTCGATGGGAATACACCCGCTTGCAATGGACTAATTAACATCTTGGTATATTAGTAATTTTGCAGTATTACTAACCATCTTATTCGATCGACTATGCATAAAAACCAAATTCTTTGTTTGGCATGCTTCATAATAAAAACTATTATAAAGAGAGGCTCAATTTGCTACGAAGAGAATAGATATGAAGAGAAAATCATCACAACTGAAAGCTAAAAATCATCACAGAATAAAAACCAATACCAACATGAAGCCCAATATGAAATGAACATTGAAAAAACAAATTTTATTTGAGGTAAAATCAATTTTTTTTTTATCGAGCATGTAACCACCATATCTCTCGCCAACCCTATAGCTTAGCATGATTCAAAATCAAAACCAAAAATTATACAGGGACACATATCAAGATAAGGGCAAATTGGGCAAGATTGATTGGTTTACAAAGACCTACATTGTACATTGTTGTGCTGGTATCTAATTCTTGATCATGGGATCAAATATCACCGGTTTGGGTGAGGCGGTGAGCTGAACGGGAGCCGGCAACACACTCTTGGACCTCCTTCGACTCAATTCACCGCTTGCTCGTTGGATGATACCATCTGATTCTCCTCATTGATGTTGTTGTAATCGGACGGAGTGGAGGACACGGGAGCCAAGTGAGGCGGCCACATCGTCAGTGAACATGGACATGAGCTGGTCGTCATAGACCGATTGACATAACTTGATCGCCACGAAGACCGATTGGCAGGGAAAGCAACGGCCGCATCAAGCCCAGCACATTGAAGGAGACATCCTGCAATCAAAAGAATAAAGTCGTGTTAAAGAGAAAACACACAGAAGCTCGTGATGTTCAATATAGATTCTTGATTAATGAATTACTCTTCGGCATTTATATGATTTTATGTATGATTACTTTTATTTCATCCATATTTTTTTACTTGATTGCTTAACCATTTAATAGTTGTAGTTCGTTTTCCATTGTTACGGTGCTATATTAATTTTTTACTTCCAAATGTTATCTAACGTATCAACACAATCTTTTCTGTTATCCTTGGCAGCTGCTAACATACTTCTAATAGAAAATGGAGATGTTAAGGTTAGCAAAGCTATTTTTCCTACTAATTATTTTGTCCGTTCCATAGAAGGCGCTCAAGATCGGTGATGTAAACTCTACAATCATCCTTCACACTAAATGTCAAGCTTATCTTTCTTTATGATGCAAGTTGCAGACTTTGGTGTTTCTGCTCAATTAGCAAAGACAATATCTAGGAGAAAGGCAATGCCTTGTATGCTCCAAAATATTATAGATGGTTCTCAATTCATTCAATATCTAGGGATGTTTATGTTTTGTTTGTTTAGCAACTATGTAGCTTGAATGCCTTAATGTGCTAGCTTATTTATGCCTTTATATTTTATTTGTGAAGCCACTCAAAATCCACTTAACTTTTGCAAAGTCATTCATAATCCACTTAACAAATGCAACAAACATTAAACTTTTGCGAAGTCATTCAAAATCTACTTAACATCTGCATTGATGCAGAGAAGATGCAAGAGTTTCAACCCATGGGTTTTGAATGGGTTTGCATTTGGAAACTAATGTTTTTTTTCTACATGTGTTCAATTTTCACCATCAAGTTTTGCATTTTGTTAAATGCCTCACATCCATCTCAATGAAATGATCGGTAAGAATTTGGGCAGCTAACCTCTAGAATTTAACAAAAAAATCAGCACCTTAAATTAAGTCTTCAAAAAATAACTTTAATCCTAGAAGTTTGTCTTGGATTAAATGAAGCCTGTTGTCAAAAAATGAGCATCATTCGTTCAGAAAATAAGTTGCAGGTATTCTATTCTGCTCATTTTTTGTCAAAAAATCAGCACCTTTAGGATTTTTTCCTGATCAAAAAATCCTTTAGCAAATATTTGAGGAAAAGTTTGTCTTGGATTAAAGTGATAGTCTAATACATAATTCAGCTCTCTTACTCAAGATCAGTAAGAAATTGAACAGCTAACCTCTAGAAGTTAAGTCTTCAAAAAATCACTTTAATCCTAGAAGCTTGCATTGGATTAAATGAGACGTGTTGTTAAAAAAATGCTACCCTCTAAAGTATGGCTTCTAAATAGATATCACTGTTCATAAAAAGGCTACCCACTAAAATTTGAAGACTTAACATAGATAGCTTCTAACAAAAAAAAGCTTCTAAATAGATATCTCTCTTCATAAAAAGGTTTTTAAATAGAGATCTCTCTTCATAAAAAGTCTTCTAAATAGGCTTGTAAAACAGTGATGGCTACGTTACCCAGAACCTCCTCATATAATGTGATATGCGCGTTACCTACGGAGATGAGGTGGGGACGGCCTCAGCGGGAGAGCTAGCTGTGATGTCCATCTCAATGTTGGGGGTTGGATACTGCAAAAAATGAAGGATACAAAATTAGTAATAAAATTAACTTCACAATAAGTTTATAGAATAAAAAAAGATTTTATTAGGAAAGATGTGTGCAGAATCAATTATAAAAAATGCTTTTCCAGGTTGAGTAATCTTTTTCTTGATACAAAAGGTGAACAAAAAAAACCCCACTACTTCCAAAAGCTAAAATCTATTCAATGTATTTCTATTATAAATTTTGTATCAATTTTAACTTTTATGTTAAGCTTGATTTAACCCAAAGAGAGGGAAGAAACCGGGCGGGGAGGTGGTGCGACCAGCTTTAATTTAGCTGCTTGAATAGTTGTAGTGTGTGTTGTGCCATGGCCCTCATTCCATTGTTACTCATGTAATGCCCATCAAATTTTGTGCTTATCCGAAGTATGAAAATATTTTGGCCCTTATTCCATTGTTACTCATATAATGTGCATCAAATTTTTTGGCCCTCATTCTATTGCTGATTGATTTTTGTTTGCAAAGATTTCTTGTGGAAACACAAAAAAAAAGGTTACCTAAGCTCCAACATACAAAACCAATGCAAACATTTAAGATGCCCAAAGGGCACAATGTGACCAGAGAGAAGAAAAATCTGATCTTAATTAAAAATCAGCATATCATATCATTTGCAACACCAATGTAATTAAAAATCAGCATATCATATCATTTGTAACACCAATGTTCATCTTAAAAATATTTAACCTCCCTATAGTTAAAAAATTATATTTTGCCCTCCTTCAATTCTGTTTTGATTAGATAAAAATTAAAAGAGAAGATGAAACGCTTTTGGTTTGCATTGGTTTTGCATCTCGGAAAGAAACAATGATAAAAGAAGAAAGAAAATGAAATTAATGCTTTGGTAGAAAGAAAATGAATCTACTTTCTAATTCAAATTTTTGTTTGCCCTTTGGTAGTTTCAGATTTTTATTTTGGTGGTTTCATATTTTTGTTTCAGAATGTTTGCATTGGTAGTTTTCGATTATTTGCTTTAGTAGTTTCAGATTTTCATGCACGTATGGTCTTCCATCCTTAAAATCATCTCGCATATCAAATGAGGATTATAGATTTTCAGATTGCACGACAACTCTTTTAAAGCTAAAACCTTCATTTTAGGAAGACAGATTTTCGGATTGCACGTATAGTCTTCCATCCTTAATTTCGTGCACATATGGTCTTCCACCCTCAAGCTTTGGTAGTTTCAGATTTTTGATATTTTCCAACAGGAAACATTTGCAAAAAAATTTGTTCTTATCGAAATTGAGGCATGTCTTTGCTCAGTCATGGAGAACCTTACAGCACAGAGGCCTTCTTTGCTCTTAAATGTATGAACATTTAATAGCAATCCGCTTCTTGTAATTATCAAAAGTTTTGTTATTACTAAACGTTGAGTTCTGATGTTATTCTGACATTTATAATGATTGGTAAAATCCTATCAGCTATCAACCATAGAAGGTAAAGATTCTATGAAATAGAGAGCGTGCGCGCGGGAAAAAATTAATTTCTTCGAATATCCGAATTGGCCATTGCTGAAAGAACAGAGACGCAAAAGATTTCGAGGGAGACGAAAAATATTTCGAGGGCACCGATAATATTTCGAGTGAGATGATAAAAATTCAAGGGCGGTGAAAATATTTCGACGAAGATGACAATATTTCAAGTGTGGCAACAATATTTAGTTATTCATAAAGTTATATTAACCGGGTCTGGGAGGGGAGGGTTGGAGTACAACTCGAACCCAACCGATCGAGTTTTAAAATTTAAATCCCAAACACGTCTCAATCAAATTGGGTTGGTTCGGTTAACCTGGTAAACCCAGTTAATTGCCACCCCTAATCAATGCAGAGACTGTAATGTGACCTATTGTGCAGCATCTAAAACGGTCACATTATGTGGCCTATTGTCCTAAAAACACCAATCAATGCAAAACAATTAATGTGACCTATTGTCCTAAAAACATCCTCCTGTGTTGGTCTAGCAACATGACGGTGCCACACGAAATGGTTCTTGAATCTCCTACACCACTGTATGGATCAATTCAATAACTACCCTAAAACAAAGTAGAGCTGTATATAAATTCAATGTCATAATGGGAAGAAGATGAGGATCAACTTAACAACTTCTTTCTTTAAGAAGAACATCCATTTGGAAATCTAAACATAATTTGTATGAGAATTTTCAAATAAATGCATACTCATTAATTTTTTTTTT
>OX393553.1:15296179-15689510 GCA_947650365.1 Chamaelirium japonicum | reverse complement strand
ATATAGGGGGCTTTGGTGAATAATAAGATACGAGTTTTTCCCAACACGTTATCAGCACGAGTTCTTAAGCCCGGTACGACGAGAGAGAACGCACGATCCGGCCTCCGCTATTATTCTCCCCGGCTCCAGATCTCGACCCCGCCTCGGCAGACCCCATCGCAAAGAGAGAGGAAGAGAAGAAGAGAGACAGACCTTCTCTCACCCGGCTCCGGCTCTCGTTCTCCCCGACTCCATACCTCATTCCGTGTGGTCTGCGGTTCTTGCCCTCTCCAACTCCGGCTCATCACAAGGTACGCCTGATCACCTATAGCTTTGCTCGCCGGCCATGTCCGGCCGGCGCGGCCGAAGACCATGACCGCTCGAGACCCATCCGACGACCTACGGCAGCAGGCTGCCCTCGCCGGCGCTCACCGGCGGCGGCTGTGGGTTGCGTTTTTGCTCACCAGCGGCGGCTGCGGACTATGCCTGCGAGAGCGGCTGCCGGCGGCTGTAGGTGGCGCACGAGAGCGGCTGCCGACGGCGTCGGTTAGGACTCGTTTCATCGGGGAAGAAGATAAACACTGTTTATCTGTTTGGGTTTTTAAAACCCAATTATAACCGAATCTGACCCGATTGTATTAATGACAGACTCGACCCGACTCTGTTACACCAGACCCGACTCAACTGTGTTTACACAGACCCGACCCGACTGTGATTTATACAGACCCAACTGCATATACAGACCCGACCCAACAGTTTGTATAACAGATCTGACCCGTCCATCCTTATACGCACTCACATATATTTGATTGCCTGTTTTGATATACACCGTTCATTTAAATATTCTTTTGTAAGCCCGATTTATAGCCAAATTGTTCGATCCATATATGGATTTTGGGTATCCTAACTATTCCGGACGCATCAGTATGGTCAGATTTTACTATTTCATATACATTGTTTATGCATTTAACTGTTTAGCCCCTAAGAGACCAATATGTAATATCTGTTTTACAAATAAGGACTAAATTATCCTTAATTGTAACAGACTTTACGATGCACTTATATCTTGTGTTTTCTTACATATCCCATATGCATAAATTGTTATTTTCTTCTTTAACTGTACTTTAGGTAATTATAACCTTTTAGAAAAGCTTGGCAAGGCGCATGACGGTTCCATAGAACCCGCTCTACCTTGGCAAGTGGTTTTTAAAAGGACCCTATTAATACCCAGTATTAATAGGTTTGTACATGATATGTCAAATTATTTTCTATAATATGTCTCTACATACTCATATGATGAATATGGTGATCATAGTAATTAATGTCAATATTCATTAAATCTTCAGATGTCGAACATTACAAAATTAGACTTTCATGCATTAAATGTCAATGGAAGCAATTTTCTGAATTGGCGAGTAGATAGTTTACCACATCTACAAGCGAAGAACTTAGAGAAATCTCTAGAAGAGAAGAATGGATTGAAACCGGATGAAAAAGCTAAAGCCCTCATCTTCCTTAGGCACCACATACACGAAGATCTGAAGAATGAATATATGAACATAGTAGATCCAGCAGATCTCTGGAAGGCACTCAAGGAACGCTACGATCACCAGAAGATGATCACTTTGCCTGCAGCAAAGAGCGAATGGATCTCCCTCAGGTTCCAGGACTTCAAGACTGTGGCTGAGTTCAACTCGAAGTTACTCAACATCGTCAGCAAGCTGAAGCTCTGTGAGGAGAAAATAGACGATGCTCAGATGATCGATAAAACACTCTCTACCTTCCACCCAAATAACATCATTTTACAACAGCAATACAGGGGGATGAAGTACCAGAAGTACTCGAAACTCATAGAAGTTCTCCTGATCGCTGAAGAACATAATACCCTACTGGTAAAGAATCATAATTCTAGACCCACTGGATCATTGGCATTGCCAGAAGCAAACGCCAATGATTTCTACCAAGGTAGAGGTAGGGGTAGAGGCAGAGGAGGTAGAGGTGGAAGACACGGCAGAGGAGGGCGCAATAACTACCCTGGAAGAGGTAGAAATCACCCTGGAAGAGGTGGACGTCAGAATCATCCTCGAAGAGATGATTATTATGGTCCTAGGAAGGACATTCACTTTAAAAACAAGTGGATTGCCCCTCAGAATCCAGAAAAGAATAATCCCTCTAAACCTGAAGATAAGAGGGACATATGTTTTGAATGTGGAAAGGAAGGACACTGGTCCAGAAACTGCCGTGCTAGTAAACATGAGAAGAATAAGTACAAAAGTACAGGGGTACCTGCAGAGACAAATATGAATGAAGATAATAATGAGTGGCCTGAAGATTACCAGAAGCAGACCGATGCCTTGAAGACATCATACCTGGAAAGTTCATATTACTTTGATGAGTTAGACGATGGCACATTAAATCCCTGAATCTTGGGATCTCTAAAGACTTTAGTTTTTCTTTTATTTATTCCGTCAGACATTGCTAAGTAGTCTTTATTTCCTGTCAAACATTGCTAAGTAGTTTTTATTTTCAGTCAGACATTACTCAGTAGTTTTTATTCTGTCAGACATTGTTGAGTAATTTTTATATTCTGTTGGATATTATCAATTTATATTATCGTTCTGGTGATTTTACTTAGAAATTGTGTTAGTAAGTTTTATCATTGATACTTCTCTTATGGTATTTATTGACTCATAACTTATCATTTAGGAACGATGACCAACTGCAAAGAGATTTGCCTGATAGATAGTGCAACAACACATACCATACTGAAACACAGAAAATTATTTACAAATCTTGAATATAATTCACGTATGGTTACTACAGTGGCTGGCCCTACTGACATAGTTACAGGGTCCCGAAGAGCCCATATACTTTTACCTAATGGAACTCATTTGCTAATTAAGGATGCTCTATACTCAGAAAATTCCAGAAGAAATTTACTGAGTTTCAAAGACATCCGAGCAAATGGATATCATTTAGAAACTACAAATGAAGGCAATCTAGAATACCTCTGCATCATATCTAAAAACGAAGAGTATATTTCAATACTAGAAAAATACTCAACCCTATCTTTAGGGTTATACTTTACCCACATTGGGGTTATGGAGTCCTATGCCACTCACTTGAACTAGAAGTTCCCAAATCCTGAAGATTTGGTCCTTTGGCATGATAGATTAGGTCACCCAAGGTCAGGTATGCTTAGAAAGATCATTTACAATTCCTATGGTCATCCTCTTAACAATCGAAGTTTGACTTTTTCAAATGACCATTTTTGTGACCCTTGTTCCCAAGGAAAGTTAATCACTAGACCTTCTTTTAAGAAAATAGAGACAGAATCACCTACCTTCCTGTAGAGGGTTCAAGGTGATATCTGTGGTCCTATACACCCTCCTAGTGGTCCATTTAGATATTTTATGGTCCTCATAGATGCATCTACTAGATGGTCATTTGTGAGCCTACTCTCCACTAGAAATTTAGTTTTTGCTAGATTATTATCCTAGATTATCAAACTTAGAGCTAGTTTTCCTGATAACCCTATCAAATCTATCCGATTGGATAATGCAGCTGAATTCTCTTCTAAAATCTTCAATGACTTCTGTACATCCATCGGAATAGAAGTCGAACATTCTGTCCCCCATGTCCATACCCAGAATAGCCTTGCTGAAGCTTTTATTAAGCGCTTGCAATTAATAGCTAGACCATTACTCTTACAATCCAGACTTCCAATTTCTGCATGGGGGCATGCTATCTTGCATGCTGCTAATCTTGTTAGACTCAGACCTACTTCATACCATAATTTTTCTCCTGCACAACTTGTGTCAGGTATTCAGCCCAATATATCTCATCTCAGAAAGTTTGGATGTGCTGTACATGTCCCTATTCCCCCTCCAAATAGAACTAAGATGGGTCCCCAACGTAGATTGAGGATTTATATCGGTTTTAACTCACCTTCAATCATAAGATTCTTAGAACCCTTAACAGGTGATCTATTTACTATTAGATTTGCAGATTGTCATTTCGATGAGACAGTCTTCCTGCCGTTAGGGGGAGATAAAGAAGTTTCTAGGCAACGACCTGTTCCCGAAGAACGGCGTGAATTATCGTGGAATACTTCCACTATGTCTAATCTAGATCCTAGATCTCCCCAATGTGAGGTAGAAGTAAAAAAGAATTTTGCATTTGCAATATATTGCAAATCAATTACCTGATGCCTTCAATGATGCAACTAATGTAACTAAGTCGTTTATTCCAGCCAAGAATGTACCTGCAAGAATTAATATTCCAACTCCCACTAATGAAACTGCTGCACGTCAGAAACGTGACAGACCTATAGGTTCCAAAGATTCAGTTCCCCGGAAGAGGAAGTTGAATGAGAAATCATACCCTAAAACTCCAGAAGAAGTTGAGGTTCCAGAAGAACCTGGTCATAATGCTCCAGAAGAGATTATGGATCATATTTTTCCAAAAGAAAATATTTCCCAACGGCCAAATTTTCCCCAAACTCCTGAAGAGATCCCTGCAGTGATTATGGATAAGGTACCGGTACCAAATAATGAGAGCTCAATATTCCATATGAGGGGTGAAATTTGGGACCGAAAGGAAATAGTCATCGATGACATATTTGCATACAAAGTAGCTACTGAAATAACAAAGGGCGATAATGAAGATAATGAACCACGTAGTATATATGAATGTCGATATAGAACTGATTGGCCAAAATGGAGAGAAGCTATTCAAGCTGAACTTGAATCTCTCAAGAAACGTGAAGTATTTGGACCTATAGTACAAACACCAAATAACGTAAACCCTGTAGGTTTCAAATGGGTGTTTGTAAGAAAAAGAAATGAAAATAATAAAATCGCTAGATATAAGGCAAGGCTTATAGCCCAGGGATTCCTGCAGAAACCCGGGATTGATTATGAAGAGACATATTCCCCTGTTATGGATATAGTTACATTTAGATATCTCATTAGTCTCACAGTTTCTGAAAAACTAGAGATGAGACTAATGGATGTCGTAACGACATACCTATACGGGAACCTAGACTCAGATATTTATATGAAAATCCCAGAAAGATTCAAGTTGTCCGAAGCAACATCAAAAGTCCCAGAAGGATTCAAGTTGCCTGAAGCAACATCAAAAGTCCCAGAAGGATTCAAGTTGCCTGAAGCAACATCAAAGAGTGCGCACTCGATAAAACTAAGACGAGCATTGTACGGCTTGAAGTAATCCGGAAGGATGTGGTACAATCGCCTTAGTGAATACTTGTCTAGGGAAGGTTATAAGAATGATCCCATATGCCCATGCGTTTTCATAAAGAAATCAGAAAATGGATTTACAATAATTGCAGTTTATGTGGATGACATAAACTTGATTGGGACCCCTAAAGAGCTCAAGAAAACTTCTGATTATCTAAAAAGGGAGTTTGAAATGAAAGAACTTGGTGATACTAAGTTTTGTCTCGGCCTGCAGATCGAGCGTAGCTCTAGTGGGATTTTAGTACATCAATCGTTATATACTGAAAATTTGTTAAAGAAATTTAATATGGATAAATGTCACCCACTAAGCACTCCCATGGTAGTTAGACCTCTTGATATTCATAAAGATCCATTTAGACCTAAAGAGGAATATGAAACTATTCTTGGTTCTGAAAAACCGTATTTAAGTGCTATTGGTGCTTTATTGTATTTAGCTCAATGTACTAGACCAGATATATATTTTTCTGTTAATCTATTGGCTAGATACAGTTCAGAACCGACTCTTAGGCATTGGAATGGAATAAAAAAAAATATTTAGATATTTGCGAGGAACCATTGATATGTGATTGTTTTATTCTTGTGGTACTCCTCACTTGATTGGTTATGCAGATTCAGGTTTTCTCTCTGACCCCCATAAGGGTCGATCCCAAACAGGGTATGTATTTTTGAATAACAATGCAGTTATTTCTTGGAGATCGACCAAACAAACACTTGTGGCCACATCATCGAACCATGCTGAAATATTTACCCTGCATGAAGCAAGTAGAGAATGTGTATGGTTGAGGTCACTTGTGCAGCATATCAGAAGCAGTTGCCAATTGGCATCCGTTACCAAAGAGCCGACAGTTATCCACGAAGATAATGCCGCATGTATTGCTCAAATTCAAGCTGGCTTCATCAAGGGAGATCGAACAAAGCACATCTCACCAAAGTTTTTCTATACCCACGAACTTCAGAAGAAAAGGGAGATTGAAGTCAAGCAAGTACGGTCAAGCGACAATCTTGTGGATCTCTTCACCAAAGCTTTGCCCAATTCTACTTTCAAGAAGATGGTGTACGGCATCGGACTGCGACGGCTCAATCACCAAACAAATTGATGTAATAAGGAGGAGATATAATCAGGGGGAAGAGATGTAATAATGTAATCAGGAGGAGATACAATCAGGGGGAGAGATGTAATAATGGTAATGTAATTGTTAGGCGGAGGGCATTCTGAAGATGCAAATTTATGCACGCTATACTCTTTTTCCTTTGGTAGGGTTTTTCCCATAGGGTTTTCCCATCAAAGGTTTTAACGAGGCAGCATTATGCGCACCCACCATAGTTCCTGAAGAACTTGTTCCTGAAGAACTAAGATTGTACTCTTTTTTCTTTGATAGGATTTTTCCCACTGGGTTTTTCTATCAAAGGTTTTAATGAGGCAATCAATGATAAATGGTGGTCATCCAAGGGGGAGTGTTATGAAACGGTGGTTGCATCGGATATGGATGCCCACCGGATAAAGACCCCTGGATCCAAGGGATTTAGAGATTTACCCCGTCTCTATCCCTATGGTATATTATGCCTATATATAGGGGGCTTTGGTGAATAATAAGATACGAGTTTTTCCCAACAATATGTATATATATATATATATATATATATATATATATATATATATATATATATATATATATATATATATATATATATATATATATATATATATATATATATATATATATATATATATATGTATATATATATATATGTATATATGTATATATATATGTATATATATATGTATATATATATATATGTATATATATATATATATATGTATATATATATATATATATACATACATATACATAGAGAAATGCTAAAGTGCGGCGTGCGGTGCGTGCGGCGTTGCACCGCAGCCGTCTGATGCACTGCTGCGTGCATCACACGCACCGCAGCAGTGCATCATACGGCTGCGGTGCGACGCCGCACGCCGCACCCTAGCATGCCTCCACACACACACACACACACACACACACACACACACACACACACACACACACACACACACACACACATATATATATATATATATATATATATATATATATATATATATATATATATATATATATATATATATATATATATATATATATATATATATATATATATATATATATATATATATATATATATATATATATATATATATATATATATATATATATATATATATATATATATATATATATATATATATATATATATATATATATATATATATATATAGGGGAGGGATACTCTTACTCATGGCCTCTAACAAGTGAGGCTTACTAATGATCCGGGTCGTCCGATCAAATTTGATCGAGGGCTGACATCAACCCTCCTCTCTCTATCTCTTTCTCTTTCTCGATCAACTGAAACCAGCCCCCATCCCTACCGACCCCGACCCCATCCCCTCCGGCTCCGGTAGCCCCCCGACCCCCCGACCCCCTCCGGCCATCCGTGCCGCCCGCGCCCCTCGCCGGCTCCGCGCCCCCCGCCGGCCCGCGCCCTCCGGCAGCCCACGCCCCCTGCTGGCCCGCCTGCCCGCGTCCCCCGCCCCCCACCGGTGTCGCCGGAGGGGAAGGTGGTCAGGGTCGGGCTGCCGGAGTTGGAGGCCGGAGGGGAAGGTCGGGCCGGAGCCGGAGGGGGTGTCGGGGTCGGCGGTTACACGATTGAGAGAGAGAGATAGAGAGAGAGGGGGAGGGATAATCCTAGCCATCCTGATTGGAATGGATGGTTGGGATCATTAGTAACCCCCCACTTGTAAGAGGCCATGAGTAAGAGTATCCCTCCCCATATATATATATATATATATATATATATATATATATATATATATATATATATATATATATATATATATATATATATATATATATATATATATATATATATATATATATATATATATATATATATATATATATATATAGAGAGAGAGAGAGAGAGAGAGAGAGAAAGAATACGGGGTATGAGCTGACAGACTATTTGACCATTTGAGCTGCCACCTCCTAACCATCCGATTCAAATCAGCATCCGTCCGTTTTATTAAAAAAAAACAAAAAAAACAGCGCATACCCACTCACTCTCTCTCTTACACACAGCTCATACCCTCTCTCTCTCTCTCTCTCTCTCTCTCTCTCTCATTTGCTGAAGGCCTCAAACCCGACCCCGGCGACGCCCTCACCCTCATCCTCTCTCTCTCGCCCCCTCCATCTCTGGCAGTGCCTCCAACCACCGGAGGCTCCCTATTTCCGGCCCGCATCTCCTCCATCAGGTGACTCAGGCAACCCCGACGTCGGGGTGGATCGCAGCATTATCCTCGACCTCTCCCCCTCCAGTGCCGATCGCAGCCGCATCCCCGACCTTCCCCTCCGTCGAGCCACCCCATTGGCTCCCCATGTCCGGCAAGCCCCCTCCTGCTGAATCACCATCTGGCAGCCCATGCATCTTCGGCTCCCCATTTCCAGCAGTCCCCCTCCTGCCCTCTGGTGCCTGTCGGAGGGGGCCGGGCGTGTGCGATTCAACTGCGGGGGCCTACCGGAGATGGGGAACCGGAGGGGGATGGGTTGCCGGAGATGGGCAGCCGGAGATGAGGAGCCGAAGAGGGCCTACCTGAGTTGGGGAGCCGGAGGGGATGGGTTGCCGAAGGGGGTCGAGTTTGTCGGCCGGTTGCCGGAGGGGATGAGCGCGAACCATTGTCGAGCAGCTGGATGTCGGGGATGTGTGCAGCTGGAGGTCAGGGAGAGATGTGTGATCTCGCCAATCTCAATGATCTGGACCCTTCATTATACAGGAATTGGCTGGCTGGCTGACAGTGACAGCTCAAATGGGCGATTAAGATGTCAGTCCATATCATGTTTATATATATATATATATATATATATATATATATATATATATATATATATATATATATATATATATATATATATATAGAGAGAGAGAGAGAGAGAGAGAGAGAGAGAATACGGGGTATGAGCTGACAGCCTAATTTGAAATTAAGATGTCAGCTCCCAGCCGTCCAATTAATAGATCTGACCGTCCGATTAAAATTTTTGTTTAGTTTCTGTTTTCGGTCCGATATCCCAATCGAGAGAGAGAGAGAGAGAGAGAGAGAGAGAGCAGAGCCCATCTCCATCCCCATCTCCGGCGCTGCACTCAGCCCCCACCGGCAGACCGCCCGCCCCCTCTCTCTCCCTCTCTCGCACTGAATCCCGACCACCGGTGCCGGTCACGCCCGCCGGAAAGGGGTAAGTGCGATTCACTGTTTGGGGTGGCCGGCCGGAGTGCGATTAGGACTGGCGGAGGGGAAGGAGATGGGCTGAGTGCAGCGCCCCTTTCTGGCGGGCGTGACCGCGCCGGTGGTCGGGCTTCAGTGCGAGTGCCGGTGGGGGCTGAGTGTAGCACCGGAGATGGGCGCCGGACCGCAGGACCGGGGTCGGAGGGGGCGCAGGACCGGGGTCGGAGGGGGCCGGGCCAGAGGCGGGCGCCGGAGGGGACCGGGGTCGGAGGGGACCGTCGGCGCAGGGGTCAGGGTCGGGGGTCGGGCTTCAGCGAAGGAGAGAGAGAGAGAGAGAGAGAGAGAGAGAGAGAGAGAGAGAGAGAGAGAGAGAGAGAGAGAGAAAGAGAGTAGTGGTTGGGTTCGGTGTTTTTATTTTACTTTTAATCGGACGATCGTTGATTACGATCGGAGGGCTGTGAGCTGACAGCCCAAATGCCCAAATGGGCTGTGAGCTGACAGCCCAAATGCCCAAATGATGGAGTGGCCCGACCAGCAGGTGGTGATCTCTCGATCGGCGATCGAAAAAAAATCCCAAATTTGTGGCTTACCAGCAGGTGGTGATTTCTCTCTCTTGATCTCTGATTGGGATCTCCGACCGGTGATGATCCGGCAAGACGGTTGGCCTCCGGCCAGTTCGTGCGGGGGTCGCCGGCCAAAGGACGGCGTGCGGTGGAGGGTCGGCGCCCCACCGCAACTACGAGCTCCACCCGATCGCAGCCACGAGCTCGTGCAGATTTCTCCTCTATCGCGTGCCCCTCTCTCCGTCTCTCTCTCGATCGGCGATCAAAAAAAATCCCAAATTTGTGGCTTACCAGCAGGTGGTGATCTCTCTCTCTTGATCTCTGATTGGGATCTCCGACCGGTGATGATCCGGCAAGACGGTTGGCCTCCGGCCAGTTCGTGTGGGGGTCGCCGACCAAAAGACAGCATGCGGTGGAGGGGAGGCGAGGTCGATCGTGCGGGGGTCGCCGGCCAAAGGGGCACGACGTCTCGATCAAACACTGGAAGGGGCACGACCTCTGCTACGAGCTCTAGCTTGTCGGTGGAGGGAGGCGAGGTCGTGAGGGGGTCGCCGGCCAAAGGACGACGTGCGGTGGAGGGGAGGCCCTTCTCTCCGTCTCTCTCTCTCGAGATCTGTGGGTCTCTCTCCCCGATCGACTAAGCCAGAGGTCGTAACCCACGGACCACGCCTTCCTTTTTTATGGTTGATACCGCTTGGGTAAAACTGCGGGGAGACCGTTCGATCAAAACAAATCAGACGCTTTGTGAGCGAAGTATAAAATTTAGTGTAAAATTAATGTCTTGGGATCCGGACCATATATATATATATATATATATATATATATATATATATATATAGGGTCAGGTTCAATGGACACTGTTTTTGCACTTAAATTTTTACACCGATTTTCAAAACCATTAGATAGAGGTTTCAGAATTTCTTGATTTTTTGTGAGCATAACAACCTTATCCTAGATAGCAAGTCTACAAAAAATTAGAATATTCTAAAGCCTCTAAGTACATCAAAACTAAAAGGCTTTATCGACCGTCCATTTTAATCGTTAATTTGAAGAGTACATTTAATAAGTCTAGAGGGTTTAGAATGTGCTGATTTTTTGTGGATGTGTTATCTAAGACACGATGATTATGCTCACAAAAAATCAAGAAATTCTAAAACCTCTATCTAATGGTTTGAAAATCGGTGTAAAAAATTGAGTGCAAAAACAGTGTCCATTGAACCTGACCCATATATATATATATATATATATATATATATATATATATATATATATATATATATATATATATATATATATATATATAGAGGGATGATTGGTTGCGCTGTGCGCTGCCGCCGGGTGAAATGCGCTGCGGATTCCCCACCGTCCGATCGGTTTGAATCGGACGGCAGCCCCCCTTTCCGTCCGGTTAAAGTTTTAACCGTTCCCGGCCGTCCGATTGGTGTGAATCGGACGGCACATATCCTTTCCGCCCCGGTTAAAACCTTTAACCGTTCGATCGAATGATCGAACGGATGAGATCCGTGACATCTCATCCAAATAAGACAAAAACAAATGATTGCGTTGACCCGTTGAATTGGTCCTGCGAAATTCTGACCGTCCGATCGGTATGAATCGGACGGCACAAAGCCTTCCCGTCCGGTTAAAACCTTTAACCGTTCGATCGAATGATCGAACGGATGAGAGCTGTGACATCTCATCCGAATAGGACAAAATACCGGGTCAACGCAATCATTTTTTTTTGTCTTATTCGGATGAGATGTCACGGATCTCATCCGTTCGATCATTCGATCGAACGGCTAAAGGTTTTAACCGGGGCGGAAAGGATATGTGCCGTCCGATTCACACCAATCGGACGGCCAGAAACGGTTAAAACTTTAACCGGACGGAAAGGGGGGCTACCGTCCGATTCAAACCGATCGGACGGTGGGGAATCCGCAGCGCATTTCACCCGGCGGCAGCGCACAGCGCAACCAATCATCCGGTGTAAAAAATTGAGTGCAAAAACAGTGTCCATTGAACCTGACCCATATATATATATATATATATATATATATATATATATATATATATATATATATATATATATTTGACAACCTGACGTGGCACCAATAAGAGGGGTCTGTTTGCCTCAGTAGGGGGCAAAGTGCGATACGTTGGTCCGGCTGGATGAAACAAACGGTTATGATCATGCCACGTCAAGCTGGCAATGTAAAGTCGTCAAAAGGGTCACGATAAAAGGACAGAATAGGTGCGTTCTCTCACATTTCACCCTCCAAACTCGAAATTCCATGCAAGAACCAGGAGAGCAGGACAAGGGAAACAGCGCTCTCTTCGCCATGCCGAGACCCAAGAACCCCAAGCCCTTATCCTTCACCTCTCCCGGCCATCTTAGCACCAGCAACTATCTCTACTACTGCTGCTGCTACCTCACCCCCCTCTCCTCCCCTCCCCCCAAACCCATCTTCAAGACTCCAAGAAAACCACACGACGCCACCCCCACCACCACCCGCCACCCCAACCTCCTCTTCCTCCTCCTCGTCTCGCTCCTCGTCCTCTCCATCCTGCAGCAGCAGCACCTCCACCATGGAGCGGAGCGCGGCGGCTCTGCAGGGCCTGCGATGGCCCCGCTGCCGGTCCGCCAGATGGCAGGGGGCAACCTGACGGAGCAGGTGCAGGATTTCTGGCGGCAGCCGGACGGGATGGGGTACCGCCCGTGCGTCGAGTTCGGGCTCGCGTACCGGCGGGCGTCGGCGAGGGTGGCGCGGGAGCGGCGGCGGTTTGTGGTGGCGGTCGTCTCCGGGGGGCTCAACCAGCAGAGGCACCAGATCGTGGACGCCGTCGTCATCGCCAGGGTTCTCGGGGCCGCGCTCGTCGTGCCCGTCTTGCAGCCCAACGTCGTCTGGGGTGATAAGAGGTATAATCAAGAAAAAACCAATAATTAAGCAAATTCAAGAAAACCTTTCCAAACAAAAAAAACAAATTCAAGAAATAAATATTATTTATTTAATTCTTCTTTTAGATTCTTGATATTTTTATTTAAAGCCATCATGTCAACTACTTAATTTCCTTATTTGGTAATTTTTATACAAAGCCCTTAACTTTAGTTGCCACAAATAACGGTATCAATGCTCTTCGGGTCCGCCATCAGCTTCTATTAGTTCCGTCCGATTGGACAGTTCCTGATTGTTGAGATCTACAAGTCACGAAGAGAACCTCAAGGAATTCCCATCATAAGGACCGGGCGATCAATAAGTGGGGACAGGTGTTGTTGGCTGGACCCTGAACCATGGTGAAATTATGTGGTTCACGATGACTATTTTAAGTCATTCGATTTTTATCTTATCAAAATTGAATCAAAGGGGCAAAATACAGTTTTTAAAAAGGGAAGTTAAATATTTTTTAGCTAATCTTCAGAGGGGCAAAGTGTAATTTATCCTATTATTTATTGGTTTATTTGTTTTATCTGATTTAATCAAGAAATGGGTGCAGTGGCTTTGCAGAGATCTTCGACGTTGATCATTTCATACGGACCCTTCAATCGGATGTCCGTATAGTATCGACCCTTCCTGCCACGCATCGGTATAGAGGAACCACCGTTGGATCATCCTCTATCCCGTTCAACGTCTCCCCACTTTGGATCCGCACCAGATTCAGCAGACAAGTAAGTAATCAATTATTTTTAGGATAAATTACATTTTACGCCCCAGAAGTTTAGCCCAAAATCATTTAACCCCAAGTTGTTTATTTTGTTCCAAATCGGTCCATATAGTTTTTAATGTTTGCTCAATACCCCCTTTGTCAAGTACTAAATTTCACCTTTAGAAATTTCTATCTAATCAAAACTGAATTGAAGGGGTTAAAATATAGTTTAATAACTATAGGGGGGCTAAATGATTTTGAACTAAACTTTAGGGGGGGCAAAGTATAATTTACCCTTATTTTTATTAATTAGGATAAATTACACTTTGCCCTCCCCCTGCAGTTTAATTTGTTCCAAATCGCATCCAAAAGTTTGAAATGTTAGCAGAATACCACTCCTTTTGTCAACTACTTAACTTTCTCATTTGGTAATTTTTATCTGATTAAAACTAAATTGATAGGGATGACAGCGGAGTGGTTTAAAAGTGAAAACCGCAATAAACCGCACAACATGTGGTTTAAAACCGAAAACCGTAATAACCCGCACAACATGGTGTGGTTTTGATTTGCCAAAATATAAAATCATCATGGTGCATTGTGGTTTCGGTATAGCGGTAAGGTTTTGGTTTTGACCAAAACCGCACCGTTTAGATTATTATAATGATAAATCACGGCCGGTGCACTACATCACATGGTGCGATTTTGGTTTTATATAATGGTACATCATCGTCGATTTTGTCCAAAATCGCACCGTTGATATCCTATGAATTAAAAGGGGTAAATTATAATTTTAAACCTATAAGGGGGGTTAAGTGTTTTTGAGCTAAACTTCTAGGGAACATAGTGTAATTGACCCTATTATTTGGCATTTAATGTTAGTTTTAAGTATTAAGTTTATTTTTCTTAGCTCGACAAGGATGGGGTCTTGGTGTTTAAAGGGTTGGACTCCAAGCTTTCCAAAGATCTACCCCTCGACCTACAGAAGCTTCGATGCAAGGTGAGGGAGGCCGTACATTCTACACTACAATCTACTGTGCATGAATGACCACTAACCCCTCCGGCGGCGGCCGCGCAGGTGGCGCTCCACGCGCTGAGGTTCGCCGCTCCGATCCTGGAGCTCGGCGACAAGCTGGCAAGGAGGATGTGGGAGGGCGGGCCGTACGTCGCCCTCCACCTCCGGCTCGAGAAGGATGTGTGGGTACGGACCGGTTGCCTCCCCGGGCTCGGACCAGACTACGACGGGCTCGTGGTCCAGGAGTGCCGGTCCCACCCGGAGTTCCTCACG
Organism: Chamaelirium japonicum; assembly: GCA_947650365.1. Lineage (NCBI taxonomy): Eukaryota > Viridiplantae > Streptophyta > Magnoliopsida > Liliales > Melanthiaceae > Chamaelirium > Chamaelirium japonicum. The sequence goes on along the minus strand of OX393553.1, from coordinate 15,674,510 downwards.
GGGCAGTCGAATCTCACCACGGTCCACCGGAGGCTGGCCGGCCTCTGCCCTCTAAACGCCCTCGAAGTGGCGAGGTACACACTTGAATCACGTGCAGCCGTGCAGGTACTAGCGAAACACTGTTTACATCCTTCTGAGACCCTGTGTGTAGGCTTCTTCGGGCGTTAGGGGCGCCGGCGAGCGCCCGGGTGTACTGGGCCGGCGGGGAGCCGCTGGGCGGCGACCGCTCACTGCAACCGCTGGCGGCGGAGTTCCCGAACCTCGTCAGGAAGGAGACGCTGGCATCGGAGGACGAGCTGGCGCCGTTCGCGAACAAGTCGTCGGCCCTGGCGGCGGTGGACTTCATGATCGCGGCGAGCAGCGACGTCTTCATGCCTTCGCACGGTGGCAACATGGGCCGTGCCATCCAGGTGTGTGCCTTGTGTGGTTTGACTCTGAGTCTAGTTTGAAATTTGGATAAATTACATATAGACCCCTGTCGTTTGGCCGATTATCACTTACACCCCCTCAAGTTTAAAATCCTACAAATGCCCTCTTATAGCTTGAAAAACACATCAGTGCACCCCTCCAGAGGGGGTCTGTGTGTATGGCTTTTTCAAACTATAGGATGGCATTTGTAGTATTTTAAACATAAGGGGGTGTAAGCGATAATCGGCCAAACTACAGGGGGTCTATGAGTAATTTACCCTTGAAATTTTGGATTCGGGCTTGGGTTTGGATTCAGGTTCGGACTTGGGTATCAAGTTCAAACAGTTAGGCCGTTCCAGCCAAAAAGTTAAAAAAAATCAGAAAAAAACAAAAAAATTAGGATCTAGTTCAATCGATTCGGATCCAATTTGATCAATATGGATCCGGTTTGACCAATCCAGGTCCGGTTGAATTGATCTGACTAAACCAGATCATATTTCGAGTCGTGTTTCGACTCAACTGAAATCCGAACCAGTTCGGATTCGGATGAAACCTTCCATGATGGTTTAAAACTGAGTTGATGGATGGGCTGCAGGGTTACAGGGCGTACGCCGGGCACCGGAAGTCAATAAAGCCGAACAAGCGGGCGGTGGTGCAGCTGCTAGGGACGGCGGGGATGTCCGACGAGGAGCTGAACATCGCGTTGAAGCGGGTGCACCGGGACGCGATAGGGCGGCCCAAGCCGAGGGGCCGGAAGAGGGGGAACGACGTGATCGCTAACCCGGTGCCCGAGTGCATGTGCAAGCGCCCACACCCCTTCTGGCCCTCACTACAGCCCTGAGTCCTTGACGAGATACTTTGACATCTTCACAAAAAAAAAAAAGTAAATTACACATAAACCCCCTATAGTTTGACCGATTATCACATACACCCCTCATGTTTAAAACCCTACAAATACCCCCCTATAGTTTGAAAAACCATAGGCATAGACCCCTACTGGAGGCCCTCTGGAGAGGTGCAAGTTATGTGTTTTTCAAACTATAGGGGGGCATTTGTAGGGTTTTAAACATTAGGGGTGTAAGTTATAATTGTTCAACTACATGGGGTCTGTAATTTACCCAAAACATAACTTCTTTGGCATCTGCGGGTGCAAGATGATGTACAGAAATGCAGGCAATGCAAAGGAAACATTCATTCACCAACAATCAGAGGGTTCAGCACTTTCAAAAACTTAACTCACAGCAGCCTTGATAACATCTAAAGCAGAGTTCAATTGGATGAAGAACAATCAAACACAAACCCATGGGGGCTCCGTACCCCTTGAGAGAGAACTGGATAGTTCACGCGCTCAAATGACCGACCTTACCATCGTCCTTCCTCACCTTCCTGGAGGTGGCGGAGCTGCTGCTCTGCTCGGCCTTCTTCTGAGCGCGGATGAGCGCACGCCGAGCATGCGGCCGCATCTCCCGTACTTGCCGCGGGGGCATCATGTATGGTTCCAAAGGACGGTCTCCGAAAGGGTGCTCGCCTCCGGTAAATATCCTCAGCTTCCGATCCCGGTCCTGGATAAAATACGATGCCGTGTGTTGAGCATCCGATCGTGTGAATTCAACCAAGGAAATCTCGGTATACATTAGGCAACCAGAGAAATATTGTTGCATAAATATAGAAGTAAAGTACAAACTAAAATGTGGATGAAGTTCTTGGTCATAAGATACAGGAAACTAGTCCAAAGAGAATAATAGTTATTATTTCACAGCTAACCATGTCAACAAATCAAACTTTTTCAGAATGGTATTCTTATATAAAAGGAATAAAAAGTTCCAATCTTTTATTTTGGGGAAGTTTGACATAAGTCATTCTTGAGAGATGACTTTTAGTCAGGACACGTTAATTTCAAAATATAGCTCAAGTCCCTTCCGACGAATATATACTCTTTTTAAAGACGATTGTATACTCTTTCTGAAACGAATGTATACTGTTTCTGAAGACGAATATATACTCTTCCTGGAGACGAATGTATACTTGTAGGGACCTTAGCTAATATAGCAAAATAGTTAAGGACCTATACGTAATTTGCTGTTTTATTTTTCACATGATATTCTTTCTTTCTTGTGACAACTATACTGAATTCACAATCAAACTTTTTCATAATGGTCAACTTCTCAGGTAGTGACTTTCATCTATAAAAGGAAAAGAAATCACACATCTTTTAACAACTCACCTCGGTCTGGATTATACGATATTTCAATCAATTGTAATCCCAAGGAAATTTTATTTTTATGATGTCGAATAGTTTAATCAATTCTTCACAAGTTCTAACAAAGGAGTCTAATGAAACTGGAATCAAGTGGGATGATTTTCTTCCAATTCATTACAGTCAAAGGATATGACCAGCACTATAATTCCTAAAAGTATTTTGACTAGCCTTAAGGGCAGGGCAATACACATCAATACCGTGTTTGACCTTAGACAAGCTACATCATGCATGTAAGCAGATATCGATTATAACAACATTGAAACAGAAAATAGATGGCTATTGGCTTCTCTTTGCAATACACAATCTCAGCTCTATTATTTATGCAACTCATGAGTAACAAAAGATGCAACTCACATCACGCAATTTGTTTCGGGGAAGCATACGTAGGACAGCTTTGCGTATCACTTCTGTAGGATCCTTTGCTAGCTGGTCCTTCAAGCTCCTTTCCTTAAGATGGCCAACATACCTACAAAAGTTTAACCAATTCAATACGAAGTCAAAGAAGGATAAATAAGAAAGCTATTCAATTTTAACCAATAAAGAAAGAATGTTCATTGGCACTTGCCCAGTATGCCAGCGATAAAATTTATCAGTCATTTTTCTTCCCGTCACACTAATGTCTTTTGCATTGAGCACAATGCACATATCTCCATCTTCACGGTATGGTGTGTACGTTGGTTTATCCTTGCCTTGAACAACAGTTGCTATTTGAGACGCCAACCTTCCAAGTACCTAAGCAATCAGTCAATATGCATTGCCAATTGTTAAGTGACGATTTTCTCTGGTACTTTTAAAGAGTAAAGGTTAGGTGAGATTCTCCTGAAAATGATGAGTGCCGACTGGTAACTACGCAATATCAACCTGGCCTTTTGCATCAAATACCCGCCACCGGAGACCCTCTAAGTTGATTCTTCTCAGGCCAGCAAGTGCTTTCTGCATAATCGTCAACATGAAGTTAATGTAGATGCAATGCTTTTTAATATTCATGATCCACTCAAGAAATGAATCAGATGATAAAGAAAACATAATTCCAATGAATTTAGGTTTATAAGAAAAAATTTGAGATAGTTATGACGCACTAGTGTACTCCCGCACAGTGAATGTGTGATTGACTAATGAACAAGATTTAGTTATAAACTAGCTAGTAACCCATGCAATGCACGGGATTGTTAATCAACAAAGTTTTATAAACATTTATATTGGTTAACTATTCTGAAAATCAATATCTATTGCAGATAAGGTTTTCGACTTGTAGCAATGTATGAGTTGTAGACATCAATAATCCAATAGCAAAAATGAAATTAAGTACAATAAAAGTATGTGAAATACCATGTCATAATAGATAGACTCAGAATAATTGTTCAACATTAATATCCGAAATAAAAGTAGAAGACATATCAATAAAAATAACTACATAATAATTTTCATTTCATTCACATTGATCCCTATTAATGTCTTTGAAAAATTCCATTTTACATCAATGTGACGTTGCAGATCTTGTATTAGGTCCTGCAAGATAATAAGGTTTAAATTATTAGTGCAATACATTCGGTATTTAATGTTATCATCATAAAAGTTAATTTTCGATAAATTGTTTCTTACATCCTTTGGCATAATTTTTTTGATAGTGTTTCTTCAGAAAAAAGTATCTATATGTTCTTCAACAATGCATCATGTGTTGAATTCATTAAGTGCACCATCTTCGCATGATGTATTGTTCTTTGACAATAAACTGTGTAACTATGACGGCTCCCGTGCATCTCGTTTTTGTTCATTTGGAGTCGTTAACTAAGTTTCCTTGGAAAAAAAAACAAATTGTTATTTGTTACATTATTTAAGCAAGCACGACATAAAAGATGAGAAATTTACCTTTGATATGAGACTTAGAAGATAACGGCTTTCAAAAGCGTAGTTTATTTCGAAGATCCTTGTGACCATATAACTTTTATTTTCGTGCTTTAAATTATAGTCATTGAGTTTACTTTTAAAGATGTATGTGTCATCAACAATTCTTTGCAACATAGATGAGAGTCATGAGACTAATTCATGTTCATTTTCCTGAAGAATAAGATTTATCAAATGTTTAGTAAAACCAACATGTTCTATATTAAATATTTGAAGTGATAAATGAAATATCACCATCTGATAAGTTTGATAAAGATAATACAAAGTATGTTGAATCAATTAATCTGTCTATGTTCAAAAGAACGAAAATAGAGTTTCCAGTACATTCGATCATCTCGATTTGTTTATCCATAACAAATCCGGTCAATTCGATTCAATCTATGATTGCTTTGTTTTTGTTAAACTTATCCATAAAACTTCAAATTTTAACAAATTAAATAGGGGGAAAAAACGGTTTTCAATAACAATGAACAAACAAATGCAAAGAAGATGAAACATTGATAAGATGTCGAGTTCAAGGAAGCATTCCAATTAAAGATCTAGGGAAAAATAGAAACCCTTTTAATAGATAAACTAAAGATATAAAAAATTAAAAAGAGAAAAATGATCTCTATTTTTGAGAACCACTTGTCTAGTGTAAATGTATAGAGATTCCATCAACTATATTCCAATTAAAGATATTAACAATCCCTCTAATCTGGCAAAACCTTTTAATAAAAGGTCGTTGAAAATTGGTCAAGAAAAAAGAAAGAAGAGACCAAAACTGTCACAAATGAACAAAAGTCAATTCATTGCGTTGATCGATACTAAAGAGCCAAACCTACATGGCGAAATAATGTTAACAAATATAAAGAAAAAAGAAAGCAGAATAAAAAACGTTGCCACAAAGGGAAAATGATAATTCATTGAAGCTGATTGCTAGTAAGTTGTAAAAACCTTCATGGAAAAAAGTGTGAATTTAACAAAAATACTCTAATTCTTAAACATATATGTCCAGACTCGACCGGGGAACTCGCCAATGAATTAATCCATTTGATATCAGGATTTGAAAATGAAAAAATCAAAACTTGATCAAAGGAATTATTATCCAATGTTTTATTTAACCCTGAATATTGGGATTATATTTTTTTCATTATTTTGGATCGGGAATTTAAAAATAAAAAACGACTGGGCAAATCACGGGATTTCAATTGAGAAGTAAAAGCAAATTACCCAAAAATAATTAAAACTCCCTTTTGATATACCCAGGCATCATTTTTTTTTTTGTGGCATACTAATTTATAGAGTAAACAAAAATGGAAGATATTTCCTTTGATATACAAATATGTCCTTTGAATCGCACTAAGTCTGAGTTGCCAAGAACGACCTTGATGCACTTTTTAGATCCTAGTTTGTCGAAAGAAAGCTAAAGCTAGCACAAGTATCAAATTAAAAAAAAAAAAAAAATTGATGGCATACCGATTTGCGGGGTAAACAAAAATAGAAGAGATTTCTTTTGATATACAAATATGTCCTTTGATTCGCACTAAGCTTGATTGCCAAGGACGTCTTTGATGCCCTTTTTAGATCATAGTTTGTCAAAGTAAACCTAAAGATAGTGGGAAAAAAAAGGAATCAAGATATGATCTTTTTTAATCCCGATATGAATGCTAAAATATAGAATGTATCAGATATTTGCTTATGTCAGCAAAGGTATTGATATCAAATGGATTCATACTATATTTAACTATCTAATAATTATGATCGAGTTCATACTATATCATAAATCTTTAATGGCTGTCCATTCTTGATCATGAATGGATATCTATTCTTACTTAAAACCAAAAAAAAAATTGAAAGACATCCTTCAAACTAAAAATCAGGGTAAGTGTATGTAAGACAAATGAGTTTCCTCCACTAGTTCTATCCATCTGTAGATACAGTGCTTTCAAACGCAAAGGACTTTATCTGTAAGTGAATGTAAAGCTGATGCAAATTGTAGATAAATGATAATCAAAGCACTGCATGTTTTGTGCAGACCATCAGTGCCAAAAAAAAAAAACTCCTAAGCAAAAAGATTGCAAAAAACAAATAAAGAAGAAATCAAAAACCCAGAAATTATATAAGATAGTCGAGTGTAATGTTCAATTAATTATATGCAACGAAGCTATTTCTTTCCCTTCATGATAAAAGGTGCTTCATGATAAAAGGTGCTTAAAAACCAAGAAAAGAATTGGCTTGTTTTGTGGAGGACATCAAAGCCAAAAACAAACTGCGTGAGAGTTTCCGTTCAGAAGGTGCAAAGAATAGACATTCAAGGAGTTGAGCTGAGAGATTACTTAAAGATGGGATTTATAGCAATAGCAGGTATCATTGAAAAATATTAATTTGAAATTAAACGTACAATTGAGAATGTTGATACACCACATCAAATGAGTTCAAGGGGAATGAAATTCTAGTAATGAAATTCCAATCAAAATGAAAATCATGAAGCTCTAAGCAATACCGAGCACCAATCCTTGTTGCCGATCTATATAAATTCGGATCAAAGCTTACTTGGTTGTGGCATAGTCACAAAATTCGATTAATTTCGGTGAAAAATGCTGAAATTTGGTGCATTAAGAAGCTTCCGAATAAACCTTCCAATTTTCCATATAATCCCCCAAAAATGTTCATGGAAAATCCCAAAAAATCTTGGGAAATCCCGGTAAGTATGAGTACACCTATTTTATTACTTAAAAAACATTCCCAAAATTTCCCGAATTTTCCCTGAAATTTTCCCAACTGAACCGCGAACTTGTTCATATGGTTTCGTGACCAAAATGACCAGCAAAGTAGCAATCCATGCAAGTAAATCCTTCTGTCTGCGTGCTGAGTGTCGTGAGGAAAAAAGAACAGCAACGAATACAAGCGGGGTAGAAGAAGGGAGCAAATGAACCTCGAAAAATACCTTCAAATTCCCGTTGAAAGCCTGGGATGCAGCCGCCATTCCTCAACGAAGATCCAAGCTTCTCGCGCGCGCTTGAGAGAGAGACGAGAACGCCGAGTGCCTTATCCTGCGGAGACCGGCGATGAGGCGGGGGGCGGCGACGGTGGCGCGGCAAATCCGTACCCGGATTTTTTGGAGCTCCTCATAATCCGAATGCCTGCACTAATCGGAAGACAATCCCCCTTTCAGGCGGCTAGAATGATGAATGTGCAGAAAGGGAAAACGATTTCGAATTCAAACTCTGATCGCATAAATTCCAGAGAAAAACAAACAGAGAAGTCGATACGATGCAATAATCGGAGAAAATATGTGAAGGAACCTAAGAACTAGGGTTAGGGTTAGAGGTGGACAAGTACCTCCGCCATTTGCCGATCTCCAACTGATGATGTCGGTGCTTCCTCCGGTCGGAAAGTGGAAACCAGGGCGGGCGCGGGCGCTGTAGATGATGCTTAGGGTCTTGCAAATGAACCCAAATCTTATGACCCATAGTCTGCCCCCCCAAGCCATAGCCGTCCGTTGCACCCATACACGACCGGTGCATCCCACTCAGCCCCAACTAGCGGGTAAAGAAACGGCTGTGATTGGCCCAGCAACATAGTCTCTGGCTTGTACTGATCACTGTCGTCTCTTTGCCTGCCGGTTAAAACTAAGTGAGATGCACAAGGTCAAGTATGGGTGCAGCGGACAACTGTGATTGAGGGGCAGAAGATTTAGGTCCCTTAATTTTCCAAGATAAAGATTTGGGTTCCTTGCAAATAGAGAGATTTTGATTTTGAGTAATTAGAGAGAGAGAGAGATCAACGAACAATTTCTTAGGATTTGTTTGGTTGCCGTGTTTATAGCCTATGATTTTGAATATACATGCACAAACAATTTATGATTGTTTTGTTAAAGGGGTGTGACGTGTGTAAGCAGATGCACATTGCTCTATTTGTACAATTTTTTATATAAAACTGTGCAAATGAAGTTTCACCTAAATACATGAAACTTTAATTGCACATGTCACATGTGCAAACAGATATACACATACAACAACCAAATAAGCCCCTATTTTCTCGCCGTCATCACCGAAATCAATGAAATCCCAAACCAAGAGATTTTAGGGTGGAGTTAGTTGTCAACATATCTAAGCATACTACTGCTTTTGGGGGGGTAATGTGCCTAAGGTCCAGATTCTCAAAAAAAAAAAAAGTGCCTAAGGTCTTTGATAAACAAATTGTTTCAGTATAGGGACACCGAGAAAGATCGCTTTGTCTGTGGTGCCTACGATTTAAAATTTATTAACGTGCACTCACTTCAAAAAACACGAGGGGTAAATGCAATGGATCAGGATTTGCTACGTGTAACAAACTTTTGAAGAAAAAAAAACAAAACAATATTTCTTGTTATTTCCTTCTTCATATGCAGAATTTCATTCATCGTCCCAAAAAAAATGCAATAGTGATTACATTGTTCTTTTTATTTTTTAAAACAAGTTTTATTAAAAAATTTGCAACAGTGATTTCACTATAGCAAATGTTACTCTTTATTAGCAAAACGTTACTTTTTATAAAGTGTAACATTTCGGTATTTAAGAGTAACATTTGCTATAGTGATTTCACTATAGCTAATTTTGTAAAAAACAAGATTCATCAAAAAAAATTGCTACAGTGATCTCACTATAACAAATGCTACTCTTTATTACCAAAATATTACTTTTTATAAAGAGTAACATTTCGGTAATAAAGAGTAACATTTGCTACAATTAAATCACTGTCAAAAAATTTTGCTATAGTGATTTCAATGTAGTAAATGTTACTCTTTATTACTACAATTAAATCACTGTAGCAAAAATATAAAAATTTTATATCGAGTATTTCCAAAAAAAATACTAAAGTGATTTTCACTGTAGCAAATAATAAAATTCCGAAAATAAAATAGTAACGGTTGCTACAGTGCATATGTATGTTCGAAATTAAGTTAGTGGCGGGGTTTGTAATTTGAGCGAAATCTGATGGCTATAGATGGGTTTCTAAAATAATGAAATGGTTAAATATTGTTGAAGGTGTTCCGATATTTGCGGAGGGACCCCAGCTTAAATACTGTTTTTATAAATCTTATGAGCATTATATAATATTTTTAATAGTAATATATCCAAACTCAAGAAATCCAATTCCCACAGGGCCATACTGAATGACCGATTAATGACGTATTATTCCCAATTAGCCGTTGGCTTAGTCCATTAATAAATATTATATATAATTATAATATTTTATCTGTATGGATGACAGAGTAGGGCCATAGGTTTCCAAGCCCGGCCCGGCCCGGCCTAGCCCTTGGAGGCCCAGGGCGGCCAGGGTACACTCCAAAGGGGATTGACAGGCCTACATAACACCACTCCGTTAGTGTGTTGTTTGTAAAGTTGATAGAAATCTCTCTCTCTCTCTCTCTCTCTCTCTCTCTCTCTCTCTCTCTCTCTCTCTCTCTCTCTCTCTCTCTCTTTTGCTATAGCTCTCTTTCTATCAACCTAGGTAAATATACTTTGTAGATAGCCTAAGGCAGGTCATTTTAATTTTTTCATTAACAATGTCACCTTAAGTACCCTCGTTTGATGGAAGAGGGGATAGAAGGGCTAATTGGTCAAACTATGGGGGGCATTTGTAGGAAAGAATAGATCAGGGGTGAAAATGATATATGGTCAAACTATGGGGGGCATTTGTAGGAAAGAATAGATCAGGGGTGAAAGTGATACATGGTCAAACTACAGGAAGTCTGTAATTTACCTGTTTCTTATAACCTGAATCAAACCATGACCAAATTGGTTGATGACAAACACAAGGTGTACATCTGGATTAATATTATTGTACAAGAATGGCCTCACAAGCCAATGGAACTTGTCCATAGTCAAATATGTAGAGAATACCAAAGGGTACACCGTACAAAGTCGAACGGCACTACACCGAAACCTAGTCGGGTAAAGCAGTCCCTCTCTCCAGATTGTTCTTGATCTCCAGCGTGTACTTGCCGAACGCCCTCTCGATCTTCTTATTGAAATGCTCGTTCCTGTCGTTGATCGAATCGATGTCCTTCTCCTCGTGGAACCTGCGCCTCCTGCTGAAGGACCCCCGCTTCGCATCCCTGTCTTGGAGCTCCTTCACCATCCGGTCAATCTTTTCCTCGGGAGCCTTGGGTACCTGTACGGGAGAAACATACGAGATCAACAATCTACGGTTTCTGGCTCCTAGGACTCGGGCGGGAAACTTGCTGATGTTGCTGTGTACCTTCCCGTACTGAAGGCTAGAAGCATCACGATAGAACTCAGGGTCGGCTTCTTTCGCTTTATTATACGCCTCCATGTCGCAGTCAAGGTTCTTCGTGCGCTTCTTGTAGGCATTGTACAGTGTTTTTTGATTGAAAACTGTTCACAGAAGGCTCATGTCAGATGGTAATACAAACATAAGCTGCTGTGTAAGATGAAGGAAGCAAGCTGGATCCCAGTAATGACTTTGCAGGATTAAATATCAAGAATAAGATCTATATTAGGAGTAATAATACTGTGGTAAAAAAAAAAATGCAAGTGATATCAGTGTGCCAAGTAAGATTTAAATTTGAAAATCCCAGAAATGACTTTGGTACATGTGGTCTGCATGCGACTGGATACTAAAAGAAGCAGCTAAGGGGGTGTTTGGCATCATTCCGAAACAATCTATTTCCATTCCAAATTCCATGATTTGGAAATAACGGCTAGTAATTGTTCCGGTGGAATGAAGGACTTGGGAACTAAAAAATATCAGCCCAGCTGTTTCTATGCCAACCGGAATGCTGGACCATCAAATTGCAATATAAATAGTAACCGACGGTAATAACCTCTTATGGAAGAGAATTAAGCGGAACAACTGTTCCACATACCAAACACCCCCTAAGGCTCTGTCCTTTTCCTTGGGAATTGGAATTCCCCGGAAATGAGCCCATTCTCATACTCTTTCCATACCAACGCTTGTACGTTTGCTTTTTGGTGGGATTTCATTTCTCAACCAAAACCTGAGATTTGTAGATCCCTCAGTATCTCCCTCCATCCTCATGGTGAAACCATGCACCCAGATGAGGGAAGTTGGTGAAAGCAATGTCTGCATAGGTGGTTTTGTGGAAAGGGTATGGGAATGGACCCATTTCCTGGGAATTCTGATTCGTGGGCAAAGAACACCGCCTAATGGAAGATGCAGAATATAAAAACATTACCATCCCACCCAAATGGAGCAGGCTCCTTTTCCCACTTCTTATACTTCCCCTCGGCCATCTCTTGTGTGTCAAGCATATATGCCTTCGACATATCCAACCCATTTGAATCTAGCAGCTTCCCAATCTTCTTTTTCCTTTCCTCGATCCACTTTTGTTTGGAAATGCCCCTTGATTCAGGTGGAGCTTCCATCTTCTTCTTCTCTGCCACCATGGCCATTTGATTGGCCTTCTTTGCTTCATTCTGCTTACCAAACAAATATAAGAGATCACAAATCCAATAAAAAAATAAAGATGTAATCAGGTAACGAAAAAATTGTTCGAGGGTACACAATTCACCATTCTGAGCTGCAGTTCAAACAATTTTTTCTGCTTTTCAGTGAGAATCGGATAGCCCGCTTCACCATCATTCTGGCCATCATCATCATCGCCATCATTTTGTTCTGTTGGACCCTGTTTTTGTTCATCAGGAGGCACTTTACTTTGATCAGAGGCATCTAAGGAGGAAGGAGCACCAACTTCTTGTCGCATTCCTATGATAAATATTCAGGGGTGAAATTAAGTACACCGAAAGGAATTATGATTAGCATAAAAAAAACCAATGAGGGAAATATCAACAAAGGTTATCAAAAGTGTATTTTAGTAATTTCAACAACCGGTTATGTGAATGGGTGGTTAGAAGCATGACTATTAAGGCTCCTGATGAGGGAAGAGTAACGGGGTCCCTCAAAATCCAAGTAAACAATCATCGGATCATACAAAATAAAAGCTTTTAACAAAGAAAGATATAAAGGAAGAGGAGAAGAAGGGGAGAAGATATGGAATCCACTAGATTCGAGAAATCCACTTCTATTCAATCCAATCCAGGATCAAAGGCGCTACCAAGCGATTTTTTATTCATCTTTTCTTCATCCTTTTCATGGTTACATCAGTGGCCTTTTTATAGGCAACATACAAAAGATCCAAAAAGATAATAACTAATAAATTCAAATATAGATAAAAGATAAGACATTTCCTTAAAAATAACAATTATAAAAGATAACTATCTATTTTAAATCAAACCAAATCGAAAAGATAAGCCTTATCTAATTTAAAAAGATATAATTCTAATCAAATCTTATCTCAACTAAAATGTATGATTTACATTATTGAAAAAGCTTTGAATCTAACCAAATCTTTATCCATAAAGATCATAACAACTCCAAAGTTAACAAGTACAAAGTAGTGTAAGACAAACTTGTGCCAATCTTGAGATGTACTCACCTAAGAAGCACTGCTTCAAAGGGTAGCTGCTTTGCAGGTTTATGGGAGAGATCTAGAAAATCATTGATGTAGAAACATTCTTACTAATTAATCAAAGGATCAAGAGTTAAAATTTCAAATCAAATTCGGAGCATAATCAGGTCCAATTAGGTTTGTGATACGAGCTTAAGTGCATATTCTCTATTTAAAGAAAAAATATACTACAATGTTTTACGAGCGAACTACTACACAATAGGTAAGTATCATATCATAAACAGTAAAATACAGCTAATAAAACCAATGGGAATTGGTAGAAGTTATCACAACAATCAATTATTATGGATCTCCAAGGTTTAAACTTCCAAGGGTTGGAACTCGGCCAAGGATTGCATGCACGAACAAGAAAAGGCCCTGATAAGAAAATAAAGTTTTTTTTTTTTGCATACTGGTATTCGAAAATTTTAGCAAAAATGGAGAAAAAATAAGGATGATCGAAGGTGGAAGGGTGATAAAGAAAGTAGATCTCAGTAGTAAACTAGCTTCTGCAGTCCAAATTTTCAAGACGTTCTCAAGATTGTGTAGTAGTTGTCTAAGCACCTAGAACACCTCCCTCCAAAGCTCTCAGTGCAAGACAAGAGATGGATGGGGAGGAAGGAGGTGGATGCGAAGAAACTATGAGAAGGAGTCAAGACCAGCAAAAAAGAGGAATGGATCTCTAAACAAAAAATATTCCTCAATCATTGCTCTCCTACGTTCTCTCTCTTGTTTTCCCTCTGTTTTATAACCAAGAAGAAGGAATCAAGGGGATTTGGTTGGAAATTTTGGAAGGGATTTGTTTTCTCTGTTTTATAACCAAGGACTCAAGGGGATTTGGTTCGAAAAGTTTGGAAGGGATGAAGGGTCGTAAGGCATCCCAAATAGGCCTACAGACCCGTAGTGAGTTGTCTCCATGAGGAAACTTGGAGAAAAAAAATGGAGGGGTTGATAATTTTCCCTCATTTCCTCCAATTCGACTGGGGAGAGGGGCACATGTTCGTTTCCACATGGAAACTCACATAAACTAATGGATAGGGATTGGTGACTATAGGAAAACAGTATTTACCTAATTAAGCGGATTTCTCAGAAGTCAGAACATTATGGGCCCACAGATTAGTTCCCTAACAGATTGTGGGAACTCTAATTGGTTTTGATCATGTCACTTGGATCGGATCATCATGATGATCCATCTATTTTATTTACACGTATGTCTAAATTAATAACTTAAGTGTCGGTTAGTTGGGCCACTTTAGTGGATGCGAACATCCCTAAACCATTGACTAGCACACATATATAATCATAACCAGATGTTCGATTAGAGCTTGGGGACATGCATTGAAAAGAAGAAAAAGGAACAATGCTATCCTAACACCACCACACACAAAATCAGGCACATGCCGACATGGCATGCATCAGTCAGCAGGTACATTAACGTGCATCGACTACTGGTCTATGCACGACACAATCAGCGTATGTCTAATTTTGTTTTTGTTTTTGTTTTTGTTTTTGTTTTTGTTTTTTTTGCAAAAACCAACTTTGTGTGTTGGGTGAGTGTTCAAGTATAATTTTTTGAAGAAAAAAATATACAACACAACTACAATCAAAGTCCAAAATAGCATGTCGTCAAAAATAGCAAAAATTGTGCAGATGATAAAATTGCATTGTGAGTTTCTGCTAAATGTCTTCATGTAGATGCTTCAACTCTGCCTCCTCGATTCAGGAACATATCTAGCGATCAAATCTACCCAGTGTTTAAAAAGGCGTTTGAGGCTTACGCCTCGAGGCCCGCCTCAAAGTGAGGCGGTCCTGTGTTGCCTCGAGGCGCACGCCTCAGCAGCCACATATAAAAAACCTACACCTCTGCACCAAGTGGTGTATGCCTTTGTCCGAGGAGCGCCTCAAGACATTCGAGACGTAAGTCTCTTGCTCCAGGCATGAAACATAGGGTGGGGAGGGGGTTAAAACCAATGTTTGGTGTGGAAGGGGCACAAAGGGTTTGATATGTAAATCGCCTCCATGAGCTCTTTTTCACCCATTGAAATCTCCTAAACCATTTTAGATCTTTTCAGACCCCTTTACCTCCAAAAACTCAAAATCAAGATTTAGTGCTCATTTCTTTTCTGATTTTAATTCCGAAGTTGTATTCTTCTTCTTTGTGGATTGTCTACCAGCTACAAGTGAGAGATCAAGATTTGTTTCAAGTTTAAAGGTATAGATCATAATCTTGCTTCTTCTACTAGTTTTTTCTATGATTTTTTCTTTGTATTTTATCATTTCATGTATTTGTATCATTGTTTTTTTTTTTTGAATCTTGACAATGTTAGTCCTGTATTTGTATTTTATTGTTACACATTCAATTATTATTACACATTCAATAATAGTATTTATTATGAAGTTTTTGTTCTTTAATTTTTTTTTTACCAAAACGCCTCAAAAAAATTTGAGGCTTACGCCTCGGTGCGCCTTGAGGCTTACGCCTCGCCTCTCTAAAGAAACGCCTCGGTACGCCTTTCGCCTTTTTAAACATTGAATCTACCATCACATCAAGTATCTTAAGTCCTCTCCTCGCTTGGTCCAAGTGGTCTTGATTATCACAGATTCACAATGTCCTCAATGATGTCCTCAGACATCCTTTGAATGTGGAAAAAGGCAAAGTTGCTTTCTCTATAATTATGGGCCAAAGAAGGGAAACAAGTTAGCAACATGGAACTGGAAGGTGGGCAAATCCTTGGGTGATCTAACAAGTAGGCATTAGAACCCAACCTCCAGAGCACTCTAAACAGCCCAAACCACTTTTTCCTCAATTTGCAATAAGACCTTCAGAAACCACTCTACTAAAACACATAAATACTACGTATCCTACGATGAAATTCTGATATCATCAATGCTAGTCGGTTGTTGCTTTGTACTTAGCATTGGACACCTAAAGCTTTTTACACCTCTTTTAAACATCCCCAACATGATCAATAATATTTCTGGCTTTGCACTAGAATTTCAACAAACAGAGGGGCTATCCAAGATGTGAGGTGTAGAATCAAGGCCATTTTGTTGGTCTTTTACCAACTAGAAAAACAGCATGTGTCTTGACCTATGATTAAGCACTTCGATATGTCGGTCTTAAGGTAATATGTGCTACTAAACTATAGTTCAAAACCAAATTTGGACCACGATATTCTCCAGAAAAGACTGGCAATCATGACATGTGCCACTATTAGAAGCGGAAGATCTAGTTATACCATGAATGTGAACTACCTCTAAATAAAAGTTCAACTAGGTGACATTTATCAGAGGTCTTTAGACATAGAACACAAGAGCCACCTTAAAAAACTTATCGACTATTATAAATCAAATCAACCTCCGAGACAATCTTATGCAGACCTAATACGAAATTCACAGTCACAGTCCCAAAGCCTACTAGGAAATTGTAATTGGGTACCGATCTCAATAGCGGGCTTATCTTTTTAAGTCTAACAAGTGCAACATTGTTGGACAAACCGAAGCACATCATTATGTATCTTGGGTTAAAAATCTCTTCCATAACCGCTAAAATTTTGATTTCATCATAGTCACCACTTAGACCTCCATTGTGCAACTATGAGTGAGATACTCTCAAAGAGCTCTCATTGTTGAACGATCTTGTAACTAGCACAAATAATATAGCATGAAAAAAAATTGTTCTCCTGCATACATGGAAGTTGTGTTATGAGTGTTGAGAGTAACCTGATTCATCCCTGTTGATCCGGTCCTTCGTCTCAGCGATCCTACGGAAGCAGAACTCGGTGCACTCGTGGTGGGTGTTGGATGCGTTGATGCAATCGGGATGCACCGTCCTCTCGCTGGAATCCTTCGCGGTCTGATCCCCGGCCTCGCCTGCAATTACCGAGAGACCCGATTGGAGCCAAATCGAATAATAAAGGAATCAAATAAAATGTAAAGGAACCAATGTTTTCAAAGAAGCCAGAGGCTTAAGCCTTGAGGCACGCCTCAGGGCGAGGCGAAGCAAAAATGCCCAAAAGGCATTGCATGAGGTATGCAAACAACTGAGGCGTACATCTCAAACCCGAGGCGTAAGCCTCAGCTGTGCTTGATTTTGGTAATTTTTTTTAATAAAGTTAGTGTTTTTTTTAAAAAAAATATTGTTTTATGGGCCCCAAAGTTGCTTTTAATACTATAGAAAATGAAGAGCTTCAATTTGATTGAGCAAATTTTCAACTTGTGTTTTTTTTGTTAAAGTGAATTTATAATTTTTAAGTGTGCTTTTTATTTCGGATGATTAAAACTATCGGTTGGAAATTATGGATTTAATTAGAATTTTATGGTGGCATTATATGAAATTGTGGATTCGGTTCATTTGACTTGGAACTTGAGTTTTATAAATATTGTCTCAACTCTTAAGTATTTCAATTTAGGTATAATGATACACTTTACATACTTTATGTATATATTTTGGTAAACTATTATGATGAGTGGATGTGGAAACATGGATTACGATATGAAACTATTAATTTTCATACCTTTCTTTATTTTTTATATTTTATTTAATTATTAATATTTATTTCTATATTTATTATATATTTAATTAATTAAAACATACACTCGCTTGAGACTTACGCCTTACGCCTCAAGGCTTTGGCCAGCAAAACGCCTTGCGTCACGCCTTCGCGTCTGAAAATTTTGGAAGGAACAAAGGAAGAGGGGAGGGGACCTTGTTTTTCGACATCGGGAAGGTCTTTAGCTTCAGCAATTTTGCGGAGGCAGTAATCAACACAGTCGTTGTAGGAGTTGGATGCGTTGGTGCAATCAGGATGCACCCTTCCTTCCATCTTCATTGCTCAGCTTCCCCCTTTTTACTCTTTAGGCAATGGGAAGGGAAGCCCTAATTCCTCGACAAGATTAGGAATTGGGGGAAGGCGATGGTGTAGGGCGCGCCAGCGAGTGGAGAAGGGAGAGGAAGAGGCGATTAGGAAGGGGGGGGGGGGGGGGGCAGGGGCAGGGGCAGGGGCGGCGGCGGAGATGGCTGAGAAGGACAATGTTTGAAAATCGTGCGAAGCTTACACCTTGAGGCGCGCCTCAATGCGAGACGGGCCTCAAAAGTACTGAGGCTTAAGCCTCATGAAACCCAGCTAAGGCTTGCACCTTATATGTGTGAGGCGTACGCCTTAAAGATTAAGCCTCGAGGCACAATGTGGCTAAAGCCTCAGCTGCCGCACATGATCGTTGACTTATCTATGTTATGTTTTTTGTTAGCATGTTACTATGCTATGCTATGGGTCAGGTTGATGAGATTATGAATCTATGATATTTTGAATATTAATCAACCACGATGTTTGGTTAGTATTTCTAAGTTACTTGAGCTTTATGTGAATGTGATTCAAAGTGATCTATCTTTCATCTATGATCTATCATCTATGTCTTGTATTATTGTATTATTTGATATTTGGTTGGAATCTGCTATTGGATAGCAGAGACTTGCAAGCATTCAGCTCGACACTTGACAACATAAGTGATTGAGGTAAAATCCACCGCCTCACTTACCCTTATACTTAATTAAATGTTTTCGATTGGTGTTTCTTATTTTTCTTGACTTGTTTATAATTTTTTAGAATTTTTTTGCACTTTTTTAAAAAAATCAAGGCTTAATTGAGGCTTATGCCTCATACCGCCTTGAGGCTTATGCCTCGCCTTTTGGAAGCCTATCGCCTCAATTTCCGCCTTCGTCTTTTTAAACATTGGAAAAGGAGAACGGAAGGGACAGATGTTCCGGACCCGAGAGTTTTCTTATTTTTTCGAATCTTGTGGAGATTGGACTCACATAACAGACCACCACCAAGCTTCGGCAGTCGATTTACTTTTTGACACTGTCAATATTTTAAGGGTAATTTTAGAAAAAAATGTATTGATACCCCAAAAGTACTTCACATACCTCGTTTCCTCTCAAAACTCGATTCCCACATTATACTCCCCCACCACCACCAGGCCCACCTGTTTCATTTCTCCCCTTCCACACTGTCCGAGACGTTACTCCTTCCCCTCCTCCTTCTCCATCACCTCCGGAGTCGCCGCCTACGATCGTTTAGCCCGTCGTTAGGCAAGCTATTTCCAGCGACTCTAGTGCGGGTTAGGGCTTTGGTAGCGATGGGGAAAATGGAGGAGGGAGGAGGTGGCTTGGACAACAAGCTCAACAAGCACAACCAACGGTGATGGAGGAGGAGAAGTTGTGGCGTCTTCGACGGTGGCATCGCCTGCGGTGCAGAGGGGAGGCAGCATGTGAGCGACGAGCTTGCGGGGGGGTATGAGATGGGAATCGATTTTTGAGAGAAAACGAGATATGTGAAGTAATTTAGAGATATGAATAAAAATTTTCTAATTTTATTCATACCCCAAAATTGGTTTCCCTAAAAAAATCAGTTTTCCTAATATTTTTATTCATATCCCGTTTTCCTAAAAAAAATCAATTTCCCATCTCATACCCCCCCCCCAACCTCAAAAACTAAAACCCCAAACTACCCCTGCTGGAGCCGCCTCCTCTTCTCCTCCTTCCCCATCACCGTCGGAGTCGGGGGCGAACTCATGGAGCCGCTGCAATCGCCGCTTGTGGAGCCCATCGTCGGAAGGGTAAGGCAACGGAGTCTTAGCGACGGAGGGTGGCGCAAGGGGGGTAGCGGTGGCGTGAGCTTTTCCTCCCTCAAAACCCCTCTTGCTTTCACGACTCGCAGTGGATGAGGATAACACGACGGCGATGGGGAATATGGGGGAGTGAGGAGGTGGGAGGGGGGATATGAGATGGAAAACTTTTTTTTTTATGGAAACAGGGTATGCGAAGTAATTTTAGGGTATGAATAAAATTAGGAAAATTTTATTCATACCCCTAAATTACTTTACATACCCCGTTTTCTCTCAAAAATCAAATCCTACCTCATACCCCCCCGCAAGCCCGCCGCCCACCTGCTTCCTTCCTCCCCTCCACACCGCAAGCGACGCCACCGTCGGAGACGCCACGACTTCTCCATCACCGCTGGTTGCGCTTGTTGTCGAAGCCACCTCCCCCCTTCTCCATCTTTCCCATCGCTACCAAAGCCCTAACCCACACTACAGTCACAGGAAATAGCTTGCCTAACGACAGGCTAATTGATCATAGGCGGCGACTCCAGAGGTGATGGGGAAGGAGGGGAAGTCGTAGCATCTCGGACAGTATGGAAGGAGAGAAAGGAAACAGGTGGGCCTAGTGGGGGGGGGGGAGTATAATATGGGAATCGAGTTTTGAGAGGAAATTGGATATGTGAAGTACTTGTGAGGTATCAATAAATTTTTCCTAAAATTACCCTTCAAATATTGACAGGGTCGAGAAGAAAGTCAGCTGTCGAAGCATGGTAGTGGTATGTTATGTGAGCCCAATCTCCATCAGATTCAAAAAAATAAGAATACTCTAGGGTCTGGAACATCTGCCCCTTCCATTCTCCTACCCAGCCATCGCCATCGCCGCCGCCCCCCTTCTCCGCTCGCCCCCCAATCGCCTCTTCCTCTCCTCTCCACTCGGCACTCGCCGGTGCGTCCTACACCATCACCTTCCCCCAATTCCTAATCTTGTCGAGGAATTAGGGCTTCCCTTCTCATTGCCTGAAGAGTAAAAAGGGAGAAGCCGAGCGTCGAGTGGTGGGAGGACGACGTCGAGTGGTGGGAGGACGACGGGCACAGTTGATCGCGATGGATCAGGGCCGGAACGGAGCGACAGGCGCCGATGAATGGGCGGCTTCGGGCAAGTGCGGTCAGGGTCGGATCGGGTCACGAACGGCGTCGGCCGTTGGGATCGATCAGCACGGAGGGCCGGTGGTGGTGCACCGGTGACGGGGTGCAGGTGGTCGGGCGAAGGGCACCAGCGTTTGGACCGTCGGTGATGGGGTGGCGGCCGTCGAGCGGCGCCATCAGAACCCGAGAGAGGGAGGGAGAAACACAGTCAGAGAGACAGAGCATCGAGAGGGAAAGATGAAGAGGGGGAGGGGAAGGATGACCGCACCCAGCCCGTCGGAGCCGCTCGTCCACCGAGGCCGTGCCAGGTCCCGCGCGCCCTTCACCTGAGGCCTCTCGATCTGCTGCCGCCGGACAGTAAGAGGGCGAGAGAGAGATGAGACGCAGAGGGAGAGGGAGAGAAAGATCAGAAGGGGGGAAGGAGAGGGAAGGGGCTGACCTGTTCGGATCCTCCTCGGCCAGGCATCGGCTGCTCCGGCGCTGCCTTCTCCTCCTCCTTCGGCGGCTGGGCGCAACACCATAGAGAGAGGGAGAGAGAGATCGGGGAGATCTCAAGGGATAGAGGGGGATCGGGAAAGTGGATTTGTTTTGGGGTTTTTAAATAGAGGGGAGGAGCGGTGACGGGATGAAATCGGGATTAAATTGGTCTAACTATACTACCAAGACCGACATACAACGATAATAATTATCATAATCAATCACGACTCATACTACAACTAGTGCATGCCCGTGCAGTCGACACTATAGCGAGCCGCCAACAATGCAGTGAGCCGTCTTCGACGATAAAACATCCCCCAAGTATCATCACCCCCATCGTCGTATGCGACGACAATACACCTGACCGTCTTTGCCAACAAAATACTTTCGACGGCAACACCGGCCCCGCCCCGACTGTAACATCCCAAATTTTTCTCTTTTATCAATTAAATATAATATAATAAGAAATTTTTAGTACAAATTTTAATTCAAAAATCGGACTACGCCATTGCGTTCGTCTCGTCGAAACGATCAAAAACCCTATACAAACTTGTACGTTTTGAGCACGTTTAGAGCATTTAAGAATTAAAGAAAAAAAATAGTTAATGTAAGCGACGACAATACACCTGACCGCCTTTGCCAACAAAATACTTTCGACGGCAACACCGGCCCCGCCCCGACTGTAACATCCCAAATTTTTCTCTTTTATCAATTAAATATAATATAATAAAAAATTTTCAGTACAAATTTTAATTCAAAAATCGGACTACGCCATTGCGTTCGTCTCGTCGAAACGATCAAAAACCCTATACAAACTTGTACGTTTTGAGCACGTTTAGAGCATTTAAGAATTAAAGAAAAAAAATAGTTAATGTAAGGTTTTGAACTATGGACCTATCAGCAAAATTTTAACTCTTCTCCCTCTAACCAAAAAACCCTTACAACTTTTCTATCTAAATCTTAGAAAAGTAAGTATTTATAGTTAGGGGGGGAGACCAAAAGACAACTAAACCGTAGACCCTTCATTTCCGATCGAACGAGAACAGTCGCGCAGCTGAAACAATAATGGGCTGTTTTTCATTTAAGGTCCTAGGACTTTTGGTATTCCCGAAAGGCCTATATAAAACCCCATCTACAATAGATCTCTTCACTCAAGCCCCCACCTCGATACTCGTGCCTAGCCCTCTATCACCCAACCACCACCTACAACCATCAGTCGCCAACCGCCGCCGCCCGCCACCGGTCGCCGCCGTCCGCCGTCCGCCGTCGCCTCCCGTCGTCCACCACCGCCGGTCGCCGCCGCCGTCCGTCGCCACCGGCCGCCGCCGATCGCCGCCTCCCACCGCCCACCGACGGTCAGCCCTATACCTGTAATATTATATTTTTCCTGGGCTATTGCCCACTAGAAAAATGGGACGAAGCCCAAAAAGCCTTTTATATACTGTGGGCCAAAGCCCATTAAGCCATTAAACCCATTAAAAATCTTCTGGGTTGAAGCCCATTTAAGCACAATAACTGACTGATAACACGACCCTGATATTTGTGAAATTAAAACACTATTGTTTATAGCAACCTGTCTTTTTACTAAAGGCAGATCACCCATTTAAATTCCGTCAATGCCGGCTATTTTGGTCATATCGGGAGTAAACGAACTCCGAATTGAGTTCCGTCTGCGGTCACGGTTTCAGAATGAAAAACCATAGAATATGGGTATAAAATTAAAATATTTTAAAAATAACCAAAATACCCCTATAAAAATAAAATGCATCGGGATTTAAGTTACGACCCATTCTTGTAAAACTAACAAAAGATATATATATATATATATATATATATATATATATATATATATATATATTTCAGGTCAGGAAATTACGAAGGTATCTCCATCAAGTGAAAGACTCTACAACTCTTCAGGTAGGGGATTAAAACTGGGATATTCTTATCATAAATTTATCTTAGAAATTCAATTATGTGGTAATAAAGATTAATTGTTGTTATATTGATGTGGAATTTGTGGGGGAAAATCTTCGTGCCGACCCGAAGACTCTCGCAGCACCAGTCAATTGGAGTCGAAGTTGACGTCGAAGATCGTTGGTCGATCTATTGATTGAAGTTGTTGCTTTTGATATGTAAACAGAGAAATGCAATCAGAGAGATTGTGACACAAGATGTGATCTCGGAGTTCAGCCGAAGCCTACGTCTCCGTGCTATAGGGAGCAACCCGAATTCACTAACACGTATGTCGAAGTGATCTCGACAGGCCGAGTATCACTAGAAACACTCTGATCTCTTCGAAGGAGAGAAGAAGATCAAAGAGAGATGGTAGATGAGAAGTTTGAAATCCCAGAGCTCTGGTTTTAGAACTGAGAGTTCGATCTCAGATCCCCCATTTTTACATTCGAATGCTCTGCTATTTATAGGCTTCTCTGGGAGGAATTCCGGGGTAAATGGCGGTTTCTGCTGTCGTATCTGGGGATCCTCCAGGTAAAGCTGGTGGGCTCTGCTACCGTCTTAGGGGCCCACCAGGCAGGGCCAGTGGGTCCCGCTGTTGTCTTCGGGGGCCCACCAGGCAGGGCCGGTGGGTCCCGCTGTTGTCTTCGGGGGCCCACCAGGCAGGGCCGGTGGGTCCCGCTGTAGTCTCCGGGGGCCCACCAGGCAGGGCCGGTGGGTCCCGCTGTGGTACTCGGGGGCCCACCAGGCAGGGCCGGTGGGTCCCGCTGTGGTACTCGGGGGCCCACCAGGCAGGGCCGGTGGGTCCCGCTGTTGTACTCGGGGGCCCACCAGGCAGGGCCGGTGGGTCCCGCTGTTGTACTCGGGGGCCCACCAGGCAGGGCCGGTGGGTCCCGCTGTGGTACTAGGGGGCCCACCAGGCAGGGCCGGTGGGTCCCGCTGTTGTCTTCGGGGGCCCACCAGGCAGGGCCGGTGGGTCCCGCTGTGGTACTAGAGGGCCCACCAGGCAGGGCCGGTGGGTCCCGCTGTTGTCTTCGGGGGCCCACCAGGCAGGGCCGGTGGGTCCCGCTGTTGTCTTCGGGGGCCCACCAGGCAGGGCCGGTGGGTCCCGCTGTTGTCTCCGGGGGCCCACCAGGCAGGGCCGGTGGGTCCCGCTGTAGTCTCCGGGGGCCCACCAGGCAGGGCCGGTGGGTCCCGCTGTAGTCTCCAGGGGCCCACCAGGCAGGGCCGGTGGGTCCCGCTGTGGTACTCGGGGGCCCACCAGGCAGGGCCGGTGGGTCCCGCTGTTGTACTCGGGGGCCCACCAGGCAGGGCCGGTGGGTCCCGCTGCTGTACTCGGGGGCCCACCAGGCAGGGCCGGTGGGTCCCGCTGTGGTACTAGGGGGCCCACCAGGCAGGGCCGGTGGGTCCCGCTGTTGTCTTCGGGGGCCCACCAGGCAGGGCCGGTGGGTCCCGCTGTAGTCTCCGGGGGCCCACCAGGCAGGGCCGGTGGGTCCCGCTGTGGTACTCGGGGGCCCACCAGGCAGGGCCGGTGGGTCCCGCTGTGGTACTCGGGGGCCCACCAGGCAGGGCCGGTGGGTCCCGCTGTTGTCTTCGGGGGCCCACCAGGCAGGGCCGGTGGGTCCCGCTGTGGTACTCGGGGGCCCACCAGGCAGGGCCGGTGGGTCCCGCTGCTTGCAGATTTCTTACCAAAATTTGCACCCACAGTTACCCCCTCCAAGTTAGCTAAGAGGCCACCTTGGCTGGCTTGGATTCGTGGTGCAAAGCTAACGACCCCCTGTCACACACGTAGAGGAGCTTTGTCGAGTGTTAGCGAAAAAATAGACTGATCGGTCAAATTTGACCGATCGGTCAAATTTTGACTGATCGGTTAAAATTTGGCCGATCGGACAAATTTGACCGATCGGTCAAATTTTGACTGATCGGTCAAATTTTGACCGATCGGTCAAAATTCAACCGGTCAAGGATCGGGTGATCGGTCAAAAAACATGGTTTTTTGACCGATCTAGTAGAGATTTTGACCGATCGGTCAAAAAGTGATCGGTCAAGAGTGATCGGTCAAATTTGATCGGTCAAAAGTGATCGGTCAAATTTGATCGGGCAAAAGTGATCGATCGGACAAAAAACAGCCGGTCAAAAAATGGTTGATCGGTCAAATATCCACGTTTGGCGCCAGATCCAGTAGGATTTTGGCCGATCAGGTAGACGACGAAGGGTAATTAGAGGATCGAGGTTTTGCCAATCGGGCGAATTTGATCGATCGATCGAATTCGACCGATCGGAGGCACTGATCAGGTAAATTTCACCGATCGGACAAAAACAGATCAAGAGAGAAGATTGATTGATCGGGAGGAGGTTATTGATCAGCTGCAAATCGCCGATCGGGTGCAAATCGCCGATCAGGTGCAAATCTCCGATCGGGTGCAAATCGCCGATCGGGTGCAAATCTCCGATCAGGTGCAAATCTCCGATCATGAGCAGGTCACTGATCGGGTGTAAATCGCCGATCGGGTGCATTTTGCCGATCGGGTGAATTTCACCGATCGGACAAAAAACAGCCGGTCAAAGAAGGGTTGATCGGCAAAATACCCCCGTTTGGCGCCAGATCCAGTAGTATTTTTCGCCGATCAAATAGAAAACGAAGGGGAGGAAGGGGATCGAGTTTCGGGGATGGATGATCGAGGCTCGGAGGCCGGAGTTGAGAGAATGATCGAGGCTCGGGTGCCGGAGTTGAGAGGATGATCGAGGCTCGGGGATCCCTCTCAGTGTCCGATCGAGGCTCGGGGATCGGTCTTCCGAGGATGATCGAGGCTCGGGGGCCAGAGTTTTGAGAGGGGAGGAGCTGCGACTGCGAGAGGCCACCATCGTCTGGTGTCGAGGTCGAGGGTACAGATCGGAGTCGGGGTTTGAAGGAGATGGTTGCCGATCGGCAAATTTTACACTAAATCGGGCAAAACACCCCTCTATTTAACCGATCCCTCGAATCCTGACCGGTTGCCAGCGACCGATCAGTCGCGGGCAACCGATCAGCGCTCAGGGGTCGGAGTTGAGAGAGGGGCCGCTGCTGCTGTCGTTGCCGGTGAGGAGATGGAGGACTGCTGCTCCAGATCTTGGAAAAACAGGGGAGGCTGATCTCTCCTTTTGGGATATGATGCTTTAGTGCTGGCGAATCCTGGCGAATCCTGGCCGCTGATCTCATGTGCTTTGAAGCTGAGGTTCACAGTGAACCGAACGTGACTCGTGAGTCACGGGTTTGTGATTGAGAGAGTGAGTGGAGCCACTGTGCAGTCACGGGTTTCCACTGTGGTTTTTGTGAGTTGGCCGCTGATGTGGGTTCACGGGATGGCAGGGGATGGTTCTTCACGGGTTGCCACCTCTGCATGATGTGGAGTGCTGACCGGTTCACATTTGGTGGAAGCAGTGAAGCAACATAGCCAACTCGTTTGTCATCTTGTGTTGCCAACTCCATGATGTGGAGTGGTGCACGTGCATGCATGCATGGAAGTTCCATGCATGATGGAAGGGAAGGCTGTGATAGCTTGATGCAATGAAGGCTGTGATGGCATTGTTGTTGTGATGGCATTGATGCACAAATGATGGCATTGATTATGGCCGTTGATTCACACCTTTGATGTTTGCTTCAAAGGTCAAAAAGTTGACAACCCAGGTGAAGGCCATGCAAATGTTTCGTGTATACACCACACGTGCTCCCAATCCGGCACGCTATGTTCGTTTGATTTGAATTATTTTTGATCAAGCACCATACAACCAAAAGGTATTTCAAATGGATTGAATACCCAGATAGGTCCAAGTGGGATTTTGAATTGGATTGAATGGCAACTTGGGCTCCAAGTGGGACGTTGAGTTGGATTGAATGGAAAGTTGGGTTCCGAGTGGAACTTTCTCTCTCGGGCTTGAGGGGTCTGTCTCGAAGTTGTAATGCCATGGCACTGTTGTTCTGAGAGTGAGCCACCGATCGGACTTGAGTGTGGTTTGATGTATCTGTACAGTTTGTCTCTAGGAGTTGCATTCTGGAGTCCGTCATCTTTCATCTAGCGTCGAATGCGTAGACGAACATGGGCGACTCCTGGCCAAGGGCTAATCGATCGATTGCCGCTAACTGGTAACGGTCTAGGGGATCGACTTATTTGTTGTATTTTGAAAAAAGTTGCGGCGAGTTTTGGCCGATCAGTCGTGACGATCAGCTATTGTCGAAAGGTTGGCGGTAGTCAAAAGATTGACCATCGATCGACCATTTGTAGCACTGAACGTCATGTTGCGATCGTAAGCCGTCTCACTGTAGTTGGTGCTTGCTAACTTAGGAAAGCAATTGAATGTTTGCATGTTCTGAAATAGAATTCGAATGTCTTGCTACTGAATGGTGTTGAGGCCAAATTATCTGGTCAAGGTTCGAGTGATCGGCAAAAAACCTTGGTTTTTTGCCAGATCCAGTAGAAAGTCGACCGATCGAATGATTTTAGCCGATCGGACAAGTTTGTCCGATCGGTAAAAAATTATCCGGTCAAGGTTCGAGTGATCGGCAAAAAACCTTGGTTTTTTGCCAGATCCAGTAGAACATCGACCGATCGAATGATTTTAGCCGATCGGACAAGTTTGTCCGATTGGTAAAAAATTATCCGGTCAAGGTTCGCGTGATCGGCAAAAAACCTCGGTTTTTTGCCAGATCCAGTAGAAAATCGACCGATCGAATGATTTTAGCCGATCGGACAAGTTTGTCCGATCGGTAAAAAATTATCCGGTCAAGGTTCGCGTGATCGGCAAAAAACCTCGGTTTTTTGCCAGATCCAGTAGAAAATCGACCGATCGAATGATTTTAGCCGATCGGACAAGTTTGTCCGATCGGTAAAAAATTATCCGGTCAAGGTTCGAGTGATCGGCAAAAAACCTTGGTTTTTTGCCAGATCCAGTAGAAAATCGACCGATCGAATGATTTTAGCCGATCGGACAAGTTTGTCCGATCGGTAAAAAATTATCCGGTCAAGGTTCGCGTGATCGGCAAAAAACCTTGGTTTTTTGCCAGATCCAGTAGAAAATCGACCGATCGAATGATTTTAGCCGATCGGACAAGTTTGTCCGATCGGTAAAAAATTATCCGGTCAAGGTTCGAGTGATCGGCAAAAAACCTTGGTTTTTTGCCAGATCCAGTAGAAAATCGACCGATCGAATGATTTTAGCCGATCGGACAAGTTTGTCCGATCGGTAAAAAATTATATGGTCAAGGTTCGAGTGAGGCCACGAGCGAAGACTTCGATTGAATGCTGAGACTCAGGTCTCGGACTTTGCTGCCTCGTGCCAAGGTTGCGAGCTTGGACTTTCGATCAAATGCTAAGATGTCGGTCTCGGACTTTGACTAAATTTGGACTTTGTTTGAATGCTGCGGTTCATGCCTTAGACTTTGCCCTTGAATGGTTGATGAGTCCGTCTGTAAGTTGTTGGAGGATTGTTTCTCCGATCTCCTTAGTTTGACAGAAATTAGGCCGAAACGTTCTCTCAACTAATTTGGAGCGTGGAGCACATGTCTTTGTATGTTGATGCTGGCTATAGAAGATTGTAGATTCACCCCCTCATCGGTGGTGGACTTCCAGAATGCGTCTTCCTCGAGTATGAGAGCGTGTGATGCTCTCTTATACGAGTGTCGAGTGGTAGAAGTCTTCTGTAGTGACTTGGTAAGTTTGAGGGATGTCCTGCCTTTGGAGCGACGTTGGCTGAATGCTGCAGAACGCGTTGAACCTTGATCTTCATGTCGAGATGTGTTGGGGCTGAGAGCTTGTCTTTGGACTTTGCTGGTAGCTTGAAATTGAGAGTTGTGCTGTTTCACAACCCGAAACCGTTTAACATTTGGACGTAAAGGGTCGTGTCGCAACACGAGGCCCTAAACTTGTTAAACGACCTGGTAGCTTGAAATTGAGAGTTGTGCTGTTTCACAACCCGAAACCGTTTAACATTTGTACGTAAAGGGTCGTGTCGCAACACGAGGCCCTAAACTTGTTAAACGACCTGGTAGCTTGAAATTGAGAGTTGTGCTGTTTCACAACCCGAAACCGTTTAACATTTGGACGTAAAGGGTCGTGTCGCAACACGAGGCCCTAAACTTGTTAAACGACCTGGTAGCTTGAAATTGAGAGTTGTGCTGTTTCACAACCCGAAACCGTTTAACATTTGTACGTAAAGGGTCGTGTCGCAACACGAGGCCCTAAACTTGTTAAACGACCTGGTAGCTTGAAATTGAGAGTTGTGCTGTTTCACAACCCGAAACCGTTTAACATTTGTACGTAAAGGGTCGTGTCGCAACACGAGGCCCTAAACTTGTTAAACGACCTGGTAGCTTGAAATTGAGAGTTGTGCTGTTTCACAACCCGAAACCGTTTAACATTTGTACGTAAAGGGTCGTGTCGCAACACGAGGCCCTAAACTTGTTAAACGACCTGGTAGCTTGAAGGTTGAGCTGGCTCAACTTGAATTTGCTTGAAGGTGAAACTGAATGTTGCGCTGTCTCATAACTCAGAATTTGAACAGACAAGTAGATGTTTGAGAGCAATCTTTATTCAGCATAGAAATTACATCAGAGACGGAAATCTCTCTCTTTTTGGCGAAATCAGTCGATAAGATCCTTTGCTTGCGATATATTCGACGGTGTAGGTTCCTTCCCAGTTGGGAGTTAGTTTGCATTCGAGTGACAAAGCTGTCTCATTGGGCTTCGCCAAATGCCGAGGCAGCGAGTGCACCTCAGACTTTGCATTCGATTGCCAAAGCTGTCTCCTTGGCCTTCACTGAATGCCGAGGCAACGAGTGAACCTTGGACTTTGCATTCAAGTGCCAAGGCTTCTCCTTGGGCTTCACTGAATGCCGAGGCAACGAGTGAACCTTGGACTTTGCATTCGAGTGCCAAGGCTGTGTCCTTGGGTTTTGCCGAATGCCGAGGTAGCGAGTGCACCTCGGACTTTGCATTCGAGTGCCAAGGCTGTGTCCTTGGGCTTCGCCGAATGCCGAGGTAGCGAGTGCACCTCGGACTTTTGCCTATCACCTCGTTGTAGTCTTCAAGTGAGCCCTTTCGTTTCGAACCTCACCCCCAATGTAGGGATTGGAGGAGAGTCAGACTTGAAAGGCTTATGATATCGATGGGAGATATCGATGATGGATTGTCTAGAAAGAGCGGGTTATTGGATTGAAGTTCAGCTGCCAACTCATTGAGCGAGTCTCGACTGATGTCATTCTGAGTAACTTCCCTCTGGATGATCCTGAGAGTCTTCGCCATTCAGTGAAAGCGGAGGAAGTAACCAGATCGCTCGTGTCCATTCGGTTGTCTGCTCAACCGAGGGAGCTGAGAAGTTTGACTTTGAAGATCAGTTGTCTGCTCAACTGATCCGATGTTGTCGTCGAGTGCATTGAGCTTTTTGAACGGATCCCACAGACGGCGCCAAACTGTGGGGGAAAATCTTCGTGCCGACCCGAAGACTCTCGCAGCACCAGTCAATTGGAGTCGAAGTTGACGTCGAAGATCGTTGGTCGATCTATTGATTGAAGTTGTTGCTTTTGATATGTAAACAGAGAAATGCAATCAGAGAGATTGTGACACAAGATGTGATCTCGGAGTTCAGCCGAAGCCTACGTCTCCGTGCTATAGGGAGCAACCCGAATTCACTAACACTTATGTCGAAGTGATCTCGATAGGCCGAGTATCACTAGAAACACTCTGATCTCTTCGAAGGAGAGAAGAAGATCAAAGAGAGATGGTAGATGAGAAGTTTGAAATCCCAGAGCTCTGGTTTTAGAACTGAGAGTTCGATCTCAGATCCCCCATTTTTACATTCGAATGCTCTGCTATTTATAGGCTTCTCTGGGAGGAATTTCGGGGTAAATGGCGGTTTCTGCTGTCGTATCTGGGGATCCTCCAGGTAAAGCTGGTGGGCTCTGCTGCCGTCTTAGGGGCCCACCAGGCAGGGCCAGTGGGTCCCGCTGTTGTCTTCGGGGGCCCACCAGGCAGGGCCGGTGGGTCCCGCTGTTGTCTTCGGGGGCCCACCAGGCAGGGCCGGTGGGTCCCGCTGTAGTCTCCGGGGGCCCACCAGGCAGGGCCGGTGGGTCCCACTGTGGTACTCGGGGGCCCACCAGGCAGGGCCGGTGGGTCCCGCTGTGGTACTCGGGGGCCCACCAGGCAGGGCCGGTGGGTCCCGCTGTTGTACTCGGGGGCCCACCAGGCAGGGCCGGTGGGTCCCGCTGTTGTACTCGGGGGCCCACCAGGCAGGGCCGGTGGGTCCCGCTGTGGTACTAGGGGACCCACCAGGCAGGGCCGGTGGGTCCCGCTGTTGTCTTCGGGGGCCTACCAGGCAGGGCCGGTGGGTCCCGCTGTGGTACTCGAGGGCCCACCAGGCAGGGCCGGTGGGTCCCGCTGTTATCTTCGGGGGCCCACCAGGCAGGGCCGGTGGGTCCCGCTGTTGTCTTCGGGGGCCCACCAGGCAGGGCCGGTGGGTCCCGCTGTAGTCTCCGGGGGCCCACCAGGCAGGGCCGGTGGGTCCCGCTGTAGTCTCCAGGGGCCCACCAGGCAGGGCCGGTGGGTCCCGCTGTGGTACTCGGGGGCCCACCAGGCAGGGCCGGTGGGTCCCGCTGTTGTACTCGGGGGCCCACCAGGCAGGGCCGGTGGGTCCCGCTGTTGTACTCGGGGGCCCACCAGGCAGGGCCGGTGGGTCCCGCTGTTGTACTCGGGGGCCCACCAGGCAGGGCCGGTGGGTCCCGCTGTGGTACTAGGGGGCCCACCAGGCAGGGCCGGTGGGTCCCGCTGTTGTCTTCGGGGGCCCACCAGGCAGGGCCGGTGGGTCCCGCTGTAGTCTCCGGGGGCCCACCAGGCAGGGCCGGTGGGTCCCGCTGTGGTACTCGGGGGCCCACCAGGCAGGGCCGGTGGGTCCCGCTGTGGTACTCGGGGGCCCACCAGGCAGGGCCGGTGGGTCCCGCTGTTGTCTTCGGGGGCCCACCAGGCAGGGCCGGTGGGTCCCGCTGTGGTACTCGGGGGCCCACCAGGCAGGGCCGGTGGGTCCCGCTGCTTGCAGATTTCTTACCAAAATTTGCACCCACAGAATTTATTAATCAATGGAGGGTGTGGAGCTTGCCTGGCTATATAGCCAAAAAGACTCTAGGTGTGGGGCTTGCGTGTGACCTTAAAGACCCTAGGTATGGGGCGTACCTGGTAAACGTACCTGGGTGTGGAGCTTGCCCGGAAAGACTCTGGGTGTGACACTTTGTCCCGGGCTGAGGCCCTAAAGAGTGTCCAAATTGATTAGTGTTCCACATATGATAATAATTCCCTTTCTTGCTCATAATTATATTTGCTAGTACATATTTATGGTGAGAATATCATTATAATCCTATCCTTTACTGGGCCTATGTTATGTTAAGGTTCACACCCCTACAGCTGAATTTCTTGCAGACCCTAACACTGCAGGGGAGGAGTTTGGGATTGAAGAAGGAAATTTAGAGGATTTAAAAGATCCGATGTACGAACCGTACCTGGAACCTGAACCGGAAGAAGAACCGTAGTCATCAGCATAAAGGAAGAAATAATCGTAGTTAATGTTTTAATTGAAGCAAGTACTGTAATGACTTATTGATATTAATAATATTGGCTCTTTCTTTCCCTTACTTCTCTTAGTGGGATTGATGGAACTAAGTTGATCCTTGAACACCCCAATATTTTTGCGGACAAAAATCTCCCGAGAAAATTTAGGGTGTTACAACTTGGTATCAGAGTCAATTCTCCTCGGGATGGGGGGGGTCTAACCCTACACGAGGACGTGTAGCCCTAAGGGGGGTGGATTGTGATGACCGAGATCCAATAGCCAATAGCCAAGAGCCAGGACTCCTGAGGCTGGGATGCCAAGATGGATGAGGTGAGGTGAGGTGAGGTGAGGTGTACAAGGCCATGAGTTAGCCCCACATCGCCTGGAGATAAGGAGATCCTGAGCTACTTATATAATTTTCCCTTCCAAACATAGAAGACGCGTTTTAAAACCGTGGGTCGCTATGGAATTCGTAAGAACTCCGTAGTTAAGCGTGCTCGGGCAAGAGTAGTACTAGAATGGGTGACCACCCTGGGAAGTTCTCGTGCGAGCACAGGCAAAGCGGACAAAATCTTATGTGTTTGGGGCGGATGTTACAAAATGGTATCAAAGCCTAGGTAATAGGTCCTAGGAATTAAAAGATTGACAATAAGGACATTGATAGGATAGCCACACACTCTAGATATCATTCTATGTATATCAATTAAACTTATGAGTTATTTTTTTAAACAGAATCATGAAGTCGCTAACACCAGAAGGTAGCTCCTCAGAAGTAAAGGTGAAACCTAAGAAGGAAATCATGAAGCCGAAGAAGCAGAAGAAATTAGCTATCTCTAAGAAAACTGAAACTAAAACCGACTTTCCCAAACATTACAGATGTATCTGTGGGAAAGTTGGTGATGAATATCGTTGTGATCATCCTATGTTCTTCAAAATAGTGGTTGGTTACATGTGAACGTTGTAGCCAGTTATGATTATGAAATAAATGAAGAAGTTGCATCATACATGAGTCAACTTTATTATTGTTTTTCTTCTTAGAGAAATGGATGCAAATGGAGACTCGAATCCTCAGGAAAATTTAGCCACGGTAATCGGAGCATTACATCAGTTAATTGAAAATATGAGTCAACCAAGATTCCTCAGGCCGGATAACACTCGAATGGGACTAATCATGAGGGAGTTCAAAGAGCTAAAGCCACCATCCTTCAGTGGGGACCCAAACCCTTTAGTTGCTGATAAGTGGTTGAAACAAATTGAAAAGGTTATGGAAATTCTCCAGGTAACAAATGAGCAAAAGGTTACCCTAGCTTCATTTATGTTAGAAGGAGAAGCAGATTATTGGTGGGACACGGTAAAGAGGAACCAGACTGAGCTAACTTGGGAAAAATTTACCAAGATATTTCTGGATAAGTATTTTTCTGAAGCATCCAGGGATAAAATGGTGGGGGAATTCTTGGAATTATCTCAAGGGAAGTTATCAGTATCTCAATACGAAGCAAAGTTCATTGAGTTATCCCGATTTGCAGAATATTTGATCGCTACTGAGGAGTTAAAAGCAAAAAAGTTCGAACAAGGCCTGAATCCACACATACACACCAGAGTTGCAGTATTAAGGATTAGAAAATTTGGGGAGTTAGTACAAGCAGCCCAAATTGCAGAGCGAGAATGGGAGGATTCTCGTAAGATTTTAGAAAAAAGTCGATTCAAAAGAATCACTCAACCACCAGAGGTAAATAAAAAACCAAAAATACAAGAATCATCAACTGGAAGAACAATTCCTTCTTTGAATACCGGGCAACGCCTCTGCTTTATCTGTGGATCCCCAGACCACATATCTCGTACTTGTCCGCAAAAACTTTCAAAAGAAGGCAACTCTTCCTGGCAAGCTAAGGAACCAGTAATACGTCCGGGTAACTAGAATAATTCTAGATCGACAGTTCCCGGAAGAACCTTTGCGGCAACATCTCAGAAAGAGAATGCAGCAAATGCGGTAGTAGAAGGTATGAATATTAATATATATACTTTTCAATGAAATTATTATGACATTTGATTCGGTAATAGTAGGTACAATTCCTATATATGGACAACTTGCTCGGGTAATATTAGACCCAGGATCTATACACTCATATACATCTGTTCGCCTGGCCAAAGCGTTACAACTTACACCTGAGTCACTGGGGTACACTCTATCCATTACCACACCTGTCAGTGATAACTCTAGAGCCAACCGGATATGCAAGGGCTGTATACTTAGAATAGACGATAGAGAAATGATCGCCAACCTTATACTTCTTGAACTCGAAGAGTTTGATATACTACTTGGGATGGATTAGTTATCCACAAATCGGGCAGTGATGGATTGTTTTCGAAAGAAGGTAACCTTTCAACCTGTAGGCGAAAAGGAATTCTCTTTTTATGGAAGGCGATAAAGAATCTATCCTTCACCCCGTGAACAAGCCAATATTAGTCAATTGATAGGAGAAGACCTATGAAAAACATCACCCATTGATGGAATTCCGATTGTAGCAGAATACCCTCAAATATTTCCGAACGACCTTCCTGATTGCCACCCAGAAGAGGAATAAATTTTACTATTGAATTAGTTCCAGGATCAGCACCCATTTCTATAGCACCTTATAGGATGGCCCCTATTGAGCTCAAAGAACTCAAAGAACAAATCGATGAGTTATTGAAGAAAGGTTTTATTCAGCCTAGTTCCTCGCCATGGGGAGCCCCTATATTATTCGTGCAAAAGAAAGATGGGTCAAAGAAAATGTGCATAGACTATCGTCGAATAAATCAAATCACAATAAAAAATAAATATCCTCTCCCTAGAATTGAGGATTTATTTGATCAGTTACAAGGGGCCCGATTCTTTTCGAAAATCGACTTACGGTCGGGATATCATCAGCTTCGAATTAAGGAAGAAGACAGACCAAAAATAGCTTTTCAAACCAGGTATGGTCACTTTGAGTTTCGGGTTATGCCATTTGGTCTCACCAATGCCCCTGCTGCCTTTATGAATCTCATGAATAGAATATACAAACAATACCTAGATCAGTTTGTAGTGGTATTCATTGATGACATACTCATCTATTCAAAGACTAAGGAAGACCATGAGCAACACCTACGTACTGCTCTACAAGTATTGATAGATCATCATCTTTACGCTAAACTTAGCAAGTGTGAATTTTGGATGACAAAAGTGAACTTCCTGGGACACGTAGTATCAGAAGAAGGCATAGCAGTAGATCCGGCTAAAATACAAGCAGTACTAGAATAGAAACCGCCTAAAAACCTTAATGAGATCATAAGTTTTCTAGGTTTAGCCGGATATTACTGTAAATTGATTCAGAATTTCTCAAGTATCGCAGCACCGATGACTCAACTGACGAAGAAAGGAGTAAAGTTCGACTGGTCGGAATCTTGTGAGAATTCCTTTGCAGAACTAAAGAAGAAGTTAACAAAGGCACCATTGTTGGTAGTACCCACCTAAGGTAAGAAGTATATTGTCTATACCGATGCATCTCACATTGGATTGGGAGCTGTCCTCATGCAAGAAGGAAAAGTAGTAGCATACGTCTCACGACAACTAAAAACACATGAGAAGAATTACCCCACTCATGACCTAGAGCTAGCAACAGTAATTTTTGCTTTGAAGGTATGGAGACATTATTTATATGGAGAACAATTTGAACTATACTCTGATCATAAGAGTTTGAAATATATAAGCACCTAGAAAGATTTACATCTTAGGCAAGTGTGGACGCGGAAAAAAGCGCGGGTCGTCTTTATTGCGAATCACACGAGATTACAAGTGTGGCCGGGACCCGGGTTGCTCGGGTGTAGCGAGTCCGGGTTGCGGCGAGTTTTGATCAGGGGATTGTGGGAAAGATCTTCTGGGGGATCCCTTTGATCCGCGTCTCCACGTGGTGTTCATGCGAGAGCTCTGAAGGGGCTGCCCAGGACAGGGGTTTTACAGGGAGAGGGTTTTGGAGAGGCTAAGGAATGTCCACCGTTGCTTTGTCCCTTCCGTGCTTCGCGCTTTCTCGGCTAAGGGGTTTTCGGCTTCGTTCCTCGGTCTTCGCGTCTTCCTCGTTCCTCGCTTGACCTCGGTGTCCTTGATCGTCGGTTCGCGGCGTCGATCTAGCTTTTGGCATTGGCTTTGGCTTTGGCTTTTTGGCTTTGGCTTTGCTCCGGCGTGGCTCTGGCTTTTGCTTTGCTTCGGCGCTTGCACTTGGACGTAGCTGGGAGAGACTTGCGATGCTTTCGTTCTTCCGGACTTCGCGTCGTATCGGCTAGAACGTGCGGTGCTTTTGCTCGTGGCCGGCATAGTCGCTTGGCTTTGGCACTTGCGTTACTTTGGCGCGGGCTTTACTGGGGCTTTGCTTTGGCTTCTTGCGTTGGCTTTAGCTTTGGCGTCAACTCGATCTTCTTCTTCGAACGACGTGGGCTACTTCTCCGGTGCTTCAACGGTTTACGTATCGACTGGACTTCTCTTCTTCTCCGGGCTTCTTTGGCGTGATCGGAGTTGAAGAATGCTTTCGAAGATGGTGGGGGTAGCACCGATCTCCGTGCGACGGTTGTGGCGTCGGCTTTTGTTGATGAAGACGACGAGGGTAGCGACGGTCTCCGTGCGACGGTTGTAGCGTCGGCTTTTATTGATGAAGACGACGGGGTAGCGACGCTTCAGACAATCTGCTCCAGGCTTTCTTCTTCGTGGATGGCGCAGGTGTTAGTCGAAGACGACGGGGTGATGACGCTTCGCTTCTCTCCTCCGGGCTTTGGGGCTTGATCGGGATCGAGGATTTGTTGGAGACGACGGGGTAGTGCCGCTCCTCTTCTTCTCCGGGCTTTTGGGCTTGATCGGAGTCGAAGCTTGTTGGAGACGACGGGGTAGTGCCGCTCCTCTTCTTCTCCGGGCTTTTGGGCTTGATCGGAGTCGAAGCTTGTTGGAGACGACGGGGTAGTGCCGCTCCTCTTCTTCTCCGGCCTTTGCTTCTGGCGTCTTCGGAGTCGAAGGGTTCTTCTTCTCCGAGCTTTCTTCTTCGTGCACGGAGTCGAAGGGATGATCTTCGTGTGAAAGGGTCTTCACGTTGATGAGGACTTTCAGTAAGCCGATCCCTCGGGACAGGCTTGACTGTGCCTCGTGAAGCCTTGGGTCGATGAAGAAGCGTCTCCTCTTCTGCAGAGCTCTGGCGTTTCGTCTTCAATTTCCCGACCATTTTTTCCTTCCCCCACCTCCTCTATTTATAGGCAAAGAGGTGGGGAGAGAGATATGGGAACTTTTTAATTTTAAATCCCTTTTGTATCTCTCTCATAATTACCAGGATTTTATTCATCCATTGATGAGGGGAATAACATTTAATTGTTTTCCTTTTCTGGCGGGTGCAATTATGGCTGGATTTTGCGCACGAAATCGATGGCGATCGGGCGCTTCGTCTTGTGCGTCGGATCGAGGGATCGGCGCAGATCCGCGTGTGTGCAGACGTCATACGCTACCTCCCCCCGCGCATGGCGGTATTTCTTTCCTTTTCTTTCTTTTCTTTCCTTTTCTTTTCTTTCCTTTTCTTTTCTTTCCTTTCTTTTCTTTCCTTTTTCTTTTCTTTCTTTTCTTTTCTTTCCTTTTCTTCCCTTTCCTTGCAGGGCCGGCCGGCCCCCCCCATGGGGTTCGGGTCCTACTAGGGCCGGCCCCACGTGGCTCGGGTCCTAGTAGGGGCCGGCCCCATGGGGTTCGGACCCTAGTAGGGGCCGGCCCCCCCTTGGCGCATGGGGTCCGCTCCTCTTTGCCAGGTGCGAGTCGGGTCTGCGAGTCGGGTTTGCATCCGCGTCGGCACACGTAAGTCGGGTTC
Organism: Chamaelirium japonicum; assembly: GCA_947650365.1. Classification (NCBI taxonomy): domain Eukaryota; kingdom Viridiplantae; phylum Streptophyta; class Magnoliopsida; order Liliales; family Melanthiaceae; genus Chamaelirium; species Chamaelirium japonicum. The sequence goes on along the minus strand of OX393553.1, from coordinate 15,635,879 downwards.
GGGTCCGACGAAATTTGTGTGTCTACAAATGCCCCCTCAAGGACGAGTGCATCGGTGAGAGCGTGTCGGGTTTGGACACGTAGGAATCGTAGAGCGCTTGTCCTTGATTCCTTTTGTGGGCAGGGTCGGGAGTCTATTTAAGGACCCCTACCCCCTCCATCCGTCATTGTGTTTCTTTGCGAAGGTTCCGCCGGCTTCTGGAGACCGCTGTCGGAGGAGAGCTGCCTGGGTTTGCACGCGACTTGCTCCGTCTTCCCGGTGTCGCCTCTTTCGTCAGCCTTGTGCTTCCGCACGAAGGTTCTGCCGGCTTCTGAAGACCGCTGTCGGAAGAGAGCTGCCTGGGTTTGCACGCGACTTGCTCCGTCTTCCCGGTGTCGCCTCTTTCGTCGGAGGCGATGGTGCGCGATTTTGTGGTCGTTGCGAAGGCGGGCTCGAAGCGACGATGCGACGAGGCTCGAGGCGGGGAGGATGTAGGAGCGCGGCTGAGGTGCGGGTCGCCTTCGCCGCCTCTCTCTTCCTCCTTCTTCTTTTTCTTCTTCTTTTTTTTTTTTTTTTTTTTCTTCTTCGGTTCCGGGCTGCATGGGCAGCAGCGCCGGCGCGGGGCGCGGCGGGGCCGGCGACGCGGCGGCACGGGGCTGCAGCGTGCGGGGCGGCGCGCGGGGCTGCAGCGCGTGGGGCGGCGCGCGGGGCTGTAGCACGCGGGGGCCGGCCGTGTCGGGTTCGGGGCCGAGAAGGGCGGCGACCGGGTCGGCGCGGGGCCGAGAAGGGCGGCGGCCGGGTCGGGTTCGGGGCCGAGAAGGGCGGCGGTCGGGTCGGCGCGGGGCCGAGAAGGGCGGCGGCAGGGTCGGGTTCGGGGCGGCCCTGAGTTGCAGGCGAAGAAGAAGGAGAAGGAGGGGGGTGCGGGCCCCCCCTTCCCTTCTTGCTGTTGGCCTCCAATTGGAAGGGGGCGGTGGCCCCCCCCCCCCTTTTTTCGTTCTCCTTTTTTTTTTTTTTTTTGAGGTTTTCACTTTCTTTCTTTTCTTTCTCCCCTCTTTCTTCTGGACTCCGAAGGCGCCAGTGGTAGCAGAGCCAGTCTGTGGCGCACGGGTGCGCAAGTGGCTGTGGCCCTGGCTGGGTGGCGCTGGCGCGATGGGTCGACATGGGCGGTGTCGGCGCAGTCGGGCCGGCGCGGTTGTGTTGGCGTGCTGGGTCGGCGCGGGCGCCGTGTGGGCCCGCGGGGGCGCATCGCGAAGGCTCGGGCGCCAGTGGTGGCGGGCCGATGAGTCGGGTGGTCCTCCTGACAGGGGTGCAGGCCCCCTTAGTTTTTTTTTTTTTTTTTTTTCACGCACTTGTCTTGACTTGCCTCCCTTCATGGTCTTCCAGGGCTCGCGTCTTCGAGAGTTTGACTTCCTCAGGCTGGATAGACGAGGATTTCTTCGACGGGAGGAGATGCCTTTGCTTTCCTTACACTCGTGTGCGCCGTTACCGCAACTCAAGGCGGGAAGACCTTCTGTCGTTGCTCCGTGTCTTTGTGCACGAGTGCATCACGGAAGATGGAGTTGCGGATGCGACTTGCGGGATGCTGAAATTAAGCGAGAAGATTCATACTGACGAAGGGATCTCCATGAAGCTTCTGCGGCCGAGTTTGAGTCTTCCGTTCCATCATTGCGATGAAGAGTTCGTGCCTACGCCAGTTGTTGCCTCGAAGATATGTGCTAAGCTGACCCGATGGGGCACCGATTCTTGGCCTCGGGGCGACGTCCAGTACCTTTGCGGCTTTCGCGAGTGGATGGACGAGCTCTACGAGGTCTTTGGCGCGGAACCTGAGATGAACTTATTGGCCAAATTTCTGGCGCCGGCTCGTCGAGAGTACAGTCGTCCTGAGGGGATGTACCGCGCACTTTGTGAGCTTTGGTGTCCGGAAACTAACACCTTCCTTACTGGGGCGGGGGAGATAGGCATCTCGCTTCGCGACGTCCATATCGTTTCGGGGTGCCCCGAGGTACGGAATTACTACCAAGAGGAGGTGCCAGCCTTGAAGGATCTGCTGGACAGCAGCTACGCTCCGAGTTCTTGCCTTCTTCTGTTCAAGGCACATGCTATCATTGCGGCGCGGGATCAATCAGATCGAGTGCGTCCTTCTTCTTGGGTCGACTTTTGGTTTAGAGGTGAGTATAGGTCTCCAGCGCCTTCGGCTCACCCAATGTGGAAGATCGCTCAGATGCAGAGACCTCCGCTTCGCTCCTTTGTGAGGCCTATCAACTCCTTGGCTTGAGAGAAGCACTCAATGGAGGGGAAGCAATGCCCCTGGGAACTCCTTGGCCTGAAACGTGACAGCGAGGAGTGGCGATCGGTTTACCGAGCTGCCGGGCTGGTCATCTTCCTCTGCCGGTTCGTGCTTCCGTGTTCTGGGGAGGCTATTCGTCCGGGGACCTTCCTTGCTGCTTCCAGGATGGAGAGGGGCGAGCTCTTCAATCTAGCCCCGGCCATACTATGCGCCTTGTATCGGGCTCTCAGCGGGACTTACTGGGACTTGTCTGGCTCTGATAAGGCCAAGGAGGAGCTCGGCCGGTCGACTGCATTCGGACCCTTGCATTATTTGTACGGGTGGATAGCTCTGCATTTCCCGAAGGGGATCTTTGCCAGACGAGGGCATCCAGCTGAGCTGCCTTTCTTGCCCGGGATAGGAGGGATCTTGAACGCCTTTATCAGTTGGGAGCGTCCGAGAGAGTGTGCTCGCACCCTTTTGAGGAGGATGGGGAGCGTCGATTTCGAATTCCTGTCAGAGCATTCGGTGCTGCCCTTGGAGAGGTCGACTGTGTACGATAACGAGGAGCTCCCGGACAGTCTCTACTGGAATATGGTCAGCTGCCGTCCTGGCTACTTGGTCTGGTGCAAGGGGGATGTGGTGGAGGTGGAGCAGTACTCCCCCCATCGCTTTGCTCGCCAACAGGGGTTTCGGCAAGAAGTCTCTGGCATGCCTCAGCAGTTACAGGGACGTATCAGTCCGCAGGAGGGTTACCGTCTGTGGGATTCTCTCTACACTCGCTTGACTGGCGGGAGATTCTTTCCTGGGGCTAAGTCCGGATTTCAGGATGCCGCGACTCCGGAATACCGCCAGTGGGTTGAAGGGCGAGTTTCTCCTTTACTTGCGAGTTTTCCAGTCGACGTCTTGGTGAGTAGCGGGTTCAGGAATTTCTGCTTCAATCACTCTGCGGGAGTGGAGGACCGTCGCCTCCGACTGGGGCTTCAAAGAGCGCAGAGGAGCTGTAGTCGCCTTTCCAGTGCTCGTCGTGTCCCTTCTTCCATTCCGGTGCTGGATGCCGAGCTTACTAGTGCCCCTGGGGCATTTTGTTTCCCGAAGGCCGAAGTTGAGGGTGTCCCTCCCAAGAGAAGAAAAGTGTGCATTCCTCGCGGGATGGTCCCGAGAGTTCCTTGTCTGACGGAGGACGCCGAGGAGCCTGGACTTCTGAAAGATGAGGTGATTCCTCCGTCTAGGACCGCTTCGTCTGACCACACAGGTATGGAGCTCTCTTCATTTTATTTGCCCTCTACGTTCAGGAAGTTTTATCACGCTGAGCACCGTTTCTTTCTTTTGACCAGATTCCGTTATAGTGGTAGAGCGCGGAGCGAGCTCTTCAAAGGCGCCTCTTGGGCATTCGTCCACCGGTGCCGCGCAGGAAGTGCCCGAACCCTGTGGGCTAGATATCCCTCCGGATGATCTGGATCTCCTCGGACTTTACGGGGAGAACTTCCCTAGGGGCGACATTAACCTGGACGACATCGATGTCGACGCCTTGTCTTTTGGCGAGGAGGCTGAAGTCTCGAGCGTCGACAAGCGGTGTTCCCCGATGACTGTGCCCTCGTGTCCTTTGGTGGAGACGGTTGTTGCAGCGGTAGCGGCGGTTTCCCCGGTTCCGCCACCCTCGTTGGCGCGGGCGGCTCCTGTTGCGGCCGCAGTGGGAGGGAAGGTCTTGCCTACCTACTCCTAGGCGCCTCGCCCGGATTTGAGGCCGAGGAGCAGAGTCTCAGAGTTCCTTCTCGCGAGCTGTCGGCAGTATATCAAGTCGACGTTGGAGCCTTTCCAAACTGCCGGCCTTGGCGCCCTCCAGGACTGGTGGTCGACGGACGGTGCAGAGTTTTGCACGAGCCTGGCAGAGTTCAAAGTTGACAGCTCTCTTTTCGTCGATCAGATGAACCTGCTTGTGACCGATAGCGAGGCTTATCGATCCCGGCGGGCTTTGCTGGAGGGGAGCTCCCTTTCTGAGCTGGAGGCCGCTGAGGCGAGTCTAAGTATGTCCGAGCATCAACTTGCGGAGGCTACGTCCAGCCTGTCGAAGGCCCAGAGGAAGTTGGAGTCTGCGCGCGCCTCACTTAGAAAGGCGGAGTCTCGTTTGGAGCGGGCCGAGGCCACAGAGAGCGCTTTGAAGGCGAGTCACTTGAGGCAGCAGTCGGACTTGGCAACCCGTCGCGAGCTTCTGGCTGCTCGTCCCGTGGAGCTTCAGAGAGTGGAGGCGACTAGGGAGGAGCTGCTGCGCCGTCTCCAAGCTCTGGACACCTTCTTTTAGTTGTTCCTGGTTTCATTGTGGCTTTCTTTTTCAGGACTTATGAAATGTACTACCTTCGCTTCATTAATAATATCGCCTCATTTTGCCACACCCTTTCCATGGAACTTTGTTGTCTTTTTCTTTTGGTCGGACTGAACCTGAAGTAACTTCTCAGGCTGCCTACGTACCCCCCTAAGGGGGATCAAGTCGCACGTAGTTCATTTTTTTTTTTTTTTGAACAAGGGGTGTGGCCTTGCTTTAGGTGTAGTACCTTTTGAGGTACTTGCCGTTGATAGGGCCGAGTGTCAGCCCTTCTGGCGTGGTGAGGAGATAGGCGCCGTTGGAGTAGACTTCCTTGATGGAATGCGGGCCATCCCATTTGGCATCAAATTTCTTCCCTCCTCGATGCGAGAGAATGATGGGGCGTTTGACTGCCAGTACCAGTTCCCCTATCTGGAATGATCGAGGACGAATCTTCTTGTTGAAGGCACGAGAGAGCCTGGCCTGATAACACTCCAGACGTTGTTGAGCTTCGAGGCGTCTTTCATCCAGTGCTTCCAATTCTGCTAGGCGGAGCTAGGCGTTGTCATCGCTGGTGAGGCCTTCCTGGACTTCTATCCTGAGTGACGGGATCTGGAGCTCGAGCGGAAGAACGGCTTCCACGCCATAGACGAGGGAATACGGCGTTGCTTGTGTCGGCGTGCGGAAGGATGTTCGGTAAGCCCATAGTGCTTCGCCCATGCGTTCGTGCCAATCTTTCTTTGTCTTCGAGACGGTTTTCTCCAGCAGCTTGCACAGAGTTTTGTTGAAGGCTTCTGCTAGACCGTTGGCCGGAGCGTTGTACATTGTCGAACAATTCTGCTTAATGTTGTACAATGCGCAGAACTGGCTGACGGCAGCATTCTTGAACTGCTTCCCGTTATCTGTTACGATGTAGCGGGGGACTCCATAGCGGAAGATGATGTCGTTCTGGATAAAGCTGATGACGGAGTACTTCGTAACTTCCCTCAACGGTATCGCTTCAGCCCACTTGGAGAAGTAGTCCGTTGCCGCCAAGATGTAGAGATGTTGCTTGGATGACTTGGGCAGAGGACCGACGATGTCGAGACCCCATCCGTCGAAGGGCCAAGATGCGATTGTTGGGTGTAAAGGCTCCGGAGGTTGACGGATGTAGTCCCCGTGCATCTGGCAAGCTTGACATCTTCTCGCATACTCCAAGCTGTCTTTGATCATGGTAGGCCAGTAGTATCCCATCCTTCTGATGCGGAAGTGAAGCTTCGGACCGGACTGGTGCGATCCACAGATTCCAGCGTGTACTTCTTCGAGCGCGGCTTCTGCTTCCTCTTTTGCGAGGCACCTCAGGAGTGTGCCGTCATAGCTCCGTCGGTACAGCTCGCCGTTGAAGTGGTAGAACCTCAGAGATCTTCGACGGATGTCACTTTTGCGCTTCGGATCTTCGGGGAGTTTACCATGAACGAGATACTCCACAAACGGTTGCCTCCAGTCTTGTTCTTTAATCTCGAGGACATGCACCGCGTTGGTTTGAATTGGTACCTCGGGCGGACCCTCTTTTTCGATGATCACGAATCTCCTGCAGACGGGGACGACGAGCGAACGTTCATCTGGGAACGAGAGTGTAGCCGCCAGATTTGCGAGTGCGTCAGCCTGCTGGTTGTGGTTTCTGGAAACGTGTTGGATGGAAACAGCCTTGAGTTTTTCGAGGAGCTTCACAGCTTGCGCATGCAACGGTACCAGGTCTTCTTTGTTGACTTCGTATGCCCCCAGGACTTGCTGGATCACGAGTTGAGAGTCGCCAAAGATCTCTAGTCCTTGAAGCTTCATTTCGTCGGCCAGCTCGAGACCGATGAGTAGGGCTTGATATTCTGCCACGTTGTTGGAACATGATTCCGAGAGCAGGAATGAGAAGGGGAGTATTTCGTTATCCGGGGTGACGAAGATGACTCCAGCTCCCGCTATGTCCTGCCTAGCTGCGTCGTCGAAGAACATTTTCCAAGGTGGGGCGATATCGACGGAGAACACTTCTTTATCTGGGAGATCTTCTGATAACTCCCATTCTGCCGGGAGAGGGTATTCTGCGAGGAAGTCCGCGAGGGCCTGCCCTTTAACCGCTTTCTGTGGCACGAAGGTGATGTCGAATTCAAGTAGCAGCAGGGCCCATTTGGCTAGACGTCCGGAAAGCACTGGTCTCGACATGATGTATTTGAGTGGGTCGGCCTTTGAGACGAGTCTGATGGTGTGAGCGAGCATGTAGTGTCGCAGCTTTTTCGTGGCGAAGATGAGCGCTAAGCAGACCTTCTCGATTGGGGAGTAATTCAGCTCCGCGCCGACGAGAGTGCGACTTAAGTAGTAGCAAGCTGTCTCCACGCCAAGTTCATTGTTCTGGGCCAGGAGTGCCCCCAAGGACTGCTCTTGGGCGGCGATGTAGAGGATGAGCGGCCTCCCTTGGATCGGTGCTGATAGGACTGGCGGCTTCAGTAGATATGCTTTGATGTTTTGGAATGCTTCTTGGCAAGCTTCATCCCATTTGAACGGCGCTCCTTTCTTCATGAGGTGACTAAAAAGGTGGCACTTTCCGGCCAGGTTGGCGATGAATCTTCGGATATATGCCAAGTGTCCCTGGAGGCCTCTGAGGTCTCGCACTGTCTTTGGTGCGGGCATGTTGACGATAGCATCAATTTTGGATTGATCTATCTCAATGCCTCGATGTCGGACGACGAAGCCGAGGAATTTGCCCGAGGAGACTCCGAACGCACACTTAAGCGGATTCATGCGGAGTTGGTACCTTCGAAGTCGTTTGAAGATTAGCTCAAGATCTTGTAGATGTGCCGATTTCTTCTTGGATTTCACCACGAGGTCGTCGACATAACACTCCACGTTTTGATGAAGAATGTCGTCAAAGATTTTCTGCATAGCTCGCTGGTAGGTGGCTCCCGCATTTTTTAAGCCGAACGGTATTACCTTATAGCAGTAGATTCCTTTCGGTGTGCAGAATGCCGTGAGCTCCTCGTCCTTGGGTGCCATCCGAATCTGATTGTAGCCTGATGATCCGTCCATGAAAGTGAGCACCTCGTGACCTGTCGTCGCGTCGACCATTAGCTCCGTGATTGGCAAGGGAAAGTCGTCCTTTGGACATGCATTGTTCAAGTCTCTGAAGTCCACGCACACTCGGATTTGGCCGTTCTTCTTTTTGACTGGGACGACGCTAGAGATCCATGTCGGGTACTTGACCTCTCGAATGAAGCCGGCTTCGATCAACTTGTTGACTTCGCCTTCTATTTGGGGTACCAGTTCTGGTCGGTAGCGTCTTTGCCCTTGCTTGATAGCGCTGGCTCCGTGTTTGACGCTGAGCTGGTGAACTACGATTTTTGGATCGAGGCCCGGCATCTCCTTGTAGGACCATGTGAAGACGTCTCTGTATTCTTTAAGCAGTTTGATGTATGCGGCTTCTTCCTCAGGAGTCAAGAGCGTGCTGACGAATGTAGGCCGAGGCTTCGTCTCCGTGCCCAAGTTGATTTCCTTCAAGTCATCAACGGTGGACTGCCCCCCTTCTTCGAGGACTGGCGGGGCATCGGGCAACTCGTCGTCCGAAGTAGAAGTGTCACCGTTGTCGGGATCCGTAATGGAGATATGATTGACGGCAGCCATGGGTGGGTGGGTGGGTGTTGAGACAAAGTCCTCGATTGGCATCCCCAGACGATCGAATGCTGACTTCTTCTTTGATTGTTTGACTGGCCCGAGCCTCTCGAAGACGGATGTGCGTTTTCGATTCGGCCAGTCTTTACCACCTCTGGTTTGTTTCCGGAACAAGGCTTGGCCTCGAACCCACCGTCGTCTTCTCTTGCTGTCCGGATGGCTGAGGTAGGTAGAGCGTGCGTCGGAGATTGTCGATTCTTCGACTGCTTCATCTGCCATCCTCGCCTCGATGTAGTTCGAGGTGAAGGTCTTCTTCGCTGCGGTTCTGATGACCAACGGAGCTTGACTGGAGCCGATGCCTCGGCGGTTCGGGGGAATTTGCTCTCCGTTTTGAAACAGCCGAGTTTGAGTTCTTGTCATCCCATGTGGAGTTGCTGCTGGTGGAAGTGTGCCCATGGCGCTTTCCTCGTTGTAGCCGACTCTGAACAGCAACTTGGCAGCATTTTGCCCCCAACTCCCTTCCGGTTTGAATATGAGTTGCTCGAGGTCTGCTGATTCGACAGGTCTGCTCGGGTTCGAAGCTTGCGTCAGACTAGGTAGTGGCACCGTCATTTCTTGCAGAGTGATGACATTGGCCTGAGATAACGACGGGGCCAGCTTCCTTGTCGGAGTAGAAGGCGATTGCTTGGATTTACGGAGCCACTGCGGTGCGAGACGTAGGACAGGTGCCGTTTGGACTGGCAACGGGGTATGTTGCATTGCTCTTGGCTCGAAGCTGATGCGCATCCTTCGCCCAGGTTTCGGCGTTCCTTGGACCTTGAGTCTTGCCTCGTCAGAGGGTGGCGCCGAATTCGCGGGAAGTGGAGTCTTGTCCTGCTTCACTTCTTCAATCTTTTGAGCTCGAGGAGCTTTAGCTGGCAGAACTTCCGCGACCAGGCCCTTTGCTTGGTAGAACTTAGCGTCGGCCAGGTGTGTCTCGGCCTCGTTGAATGGCTTGTCATCCGCAACTATGCACCTCTCCATGCCTTCTTCGTTGTACTTGAGGCACTGGTGCCAGGTGGATACCACGATGCCATTCTCGTGCAGCCATGGTCTTCCCAACAGGAGGCGATATGACGTCTGGCAATCGATGATGTGGAAGAGGACCGTTGTATCCAGCGGGCCAATTGACAGCTTCAGGCGAATGATTCCGACGGTGGATTGTCCGCCCTGGTTGAACCCTTGAATGACTAACTGACTTGGTGAGAGCTGGTCGTCGGTGATGCCGAGTTGCCGCATCGTCTGGATGGGCATGATGTTGACGGCGGAGCCACAGTCCAACAGGATTCGGTTTACTGGCTTCTCTTTGATGTATCCCGAGACGTAAAGAGGCCGGTTGTGCAATCGCGTCCCGAGTTGCAGGTCCTCATCTGAAAAGGTTATCGTCGCATCACACGAGGCCACAGCTTTGCGCCTTTGATCGTCCTTCCTCTTCCTTTTGTAGCTATCTGGATCGGCCAAGGCCGCCGCCATTGCCAGGCGAGCCTTCTTCGGGAGATGCAAAGCCTCTACGAGAGGCATGTGCAATATTGCTTCGTCGTGAGAGGCGATGCCCCTTTCGTCGGAATCGCCTCCCTCGTCTGTGGAGTCGCCTTCTCCAGAAGTTTCGCTTTCGTTCCTTCCTTCCGACGCCTCATGGACTTCGACCATGCAACAAGACACCTTGATGTGTTAGTCCGCTGGGAGGAAGTGATCTGGGAAGAACTCTTGCAAAGTTGTCGGCTCTGGAAGACTCTGTTGAAGGATATCGTCTTGGCTTGCTGGCGGCACTTTGAACGCCTTCCTTCCCGGAGTCTTGCTTTTCTTCTTGTAGGTCTTCCGCTTGGTGAATCCCCTCATCACACGGTCTTGCTTGAGCTTCTTTTCTTGCCATGGCTTTCGCCGCCGCGGTAGCATGACCCATGCTTCTTCGTCGGTGGATTCCCCTCCGCTAGGATGATGGTCGATAGCAGCAACTGGTTCCCTCGGAGGTACTTGTTCTTCTGGAGGCTCTACTGATTCGTCTTCCGATCCCCAGCCGGTGGGCTTGATTTCTTCAGCTGAAACCAATGGAGGCTTTGAATAGAGGACGTAATAGTCGAACTTCCCTGAAGGCTGGCCTAGCAGACCGACTTCCGGATCTCCTTGCTCGTATCTTTCCCGAAGAGCGCGTTGGGACATAGATTGACTGGAATGGACTTGCTCTTCTCGAGGCTCTACTGGCGTGTCTTCCGATTCCCAGCCGGTGGGCTTGATTTCGTCGATTGGAACGGACGGAGGCCTTGAGTAGAGGACGTAATAGTCGAACTTCCCCAAAGGCTGGCCCAGCAGACCGACTTCTGGATCTCCTTGCTCGTATCTTTTCTGGAGAGCGTATTGGGACGTAGCATTGCTTGGAAGAGGTGCTGGCACTTCTTGAGGCTCTACTGGCACGTCTTCCGATTCCCAGCCGGTGGGCTTGATTTCGTTGATTGAAACGGACGGAGGCCTTGAGTAGAGGACGTAATAGTCGAACTTCCCCGAAGGTTGGCCCAGCAGACCGACTTCCGGATCTCCTTGATCGTATCTCCTTTGGAGCGCCCGTTGGGATGCATCATTGCTTGAAAGAGGTGCTGGCGTGAGCGATGATTGCCCCCAGGGCAGCGGTGTTTCCTCCTCGGTGAGCGCAGGAGTATATTGACGTCGCTTCGAGCCTTTCGGTTGGGAAGTTGACTTAGCGATTGGAGCTTGACGGTTGATGCGCAATTTGGGCATGCTTCGCCGAGCAGCGACGAGTACTGGCGAGAAGGAGCCGAAGGTGATGGACGTCATGTTGGCCGTAGCAACCTCCCCGGAGTCGATCTCTATCTTCCCTTGCTTAGCGAGCGCCATGATTCTTTCCTTGAAGACGAAGCATCTTTCGATGGGATGACTCACCATCCGGTGGTATTTGCAGAAGAGAGGGTCGTCGACACGATGCATCTGCTCAGGCCTCTTCGAAGGAGGGAGCTCTATCATCTTCTCCTGCAGCAGTTGGTCGAACATGGAGGAGACTTCCGAGTCTGGGAAAGGGTACTCCTTGGCTTCGAGCTCCTCGAGAGTCATCCTTTGTCTTGGAGGCGGAGGCGGCGGTATGGCGACGCCCTTCTTCTGATCTGGCTTGCCACCGATCTTGAGCGGCTTGGAGGTTGAAGCAATATCGGCAACATTGACTTGTTTCGGTTTCGTTGCCGGTGGCTTGTCCTTCTTCTCTATCTTCAAGAAGTCCTTGTTCTTCGAGTCCCCGCGGTTTGCTAGGCTGAGTTCCATGTCATGAGCCCGAGTTGCGAGTTCTTCGAAAGACCGAGATTTGATACCTTTGAGGATGTAGAGCAGACCCCAGTGCATGCCTTGGGTGCACATCTCGATGGCCGAGTCTTCAGACAAGCGGTCTCGTGAATTCAGCGCGAGGTTCCTCCACCTGTCGATGTAGTCGATCACTGGCTCATCCTTCCTTTGCTTGACGGCGGTGAGTTCGGTCATACTAACTGTACGTCTGGTGCTGTAGAAGCGATTGAGGAACTCCCTTTCCATCTGGTCCCAGCTGTCGATGGTCCCTGCAGGAAGATCAACGTACCAGTCGAACGCGTTGCCTTTGAGGGTGCGAACGAATTGCTTCACCATCTCGTCGCCATATGTACCGGCATTATTGCAGGTCTCGATGAAGTGGGCGACGTGCTGTCTCGGATTTCCCTTTCCGTCGAAGTGCTGAAACTTTGGTGGCTGGAATCCGACTGGGAAGCGTAGCTGCTGGATCCTCGTAGTGTAGGACTTCGAGTATGCCGCCGTGATCGGTGGAAGGCCACTGCCGTGGGAGCGCATCATGTCGGATATCAATGCTTGGACTTGCTGAGCACTCATCGCAGCCGTTGCCGGAGGTTGTGTGGCCACCGAGGCTGGCGTTGGGGAGACGACTTCCAATGGGACGGGAGCCGAGGAGAGCGCTGGTGTAACTGCTTGAATCGTCGGAACAACCTCTGCAGGAGCGGGAGTTGAAGACGGAACTGGAGAGGCGACGGGTTGGCTGACTACTGCAGCGTCCTTCGTGCTTAGCTTTTGGAGCAGAGTGTTGATGTGACAATCCTTCTCCTCCATTAGCCGAGTAATCTGCGCCATGTGCTCGTTCATCTGAATGACTTGGAGCTGAAGAGCGGTCGGAGGATGGTGACGGAGAACATCTCGGTGTTGCATATTCGCATCCTCGCCGTCATCATCGGAGACGTAGTTACGCCGACTTGCTTCTGGCTGATGATTGATGTTTGCCCCCTGCAGAGGAGGTGCAACGTCTGCTGGAGAACCCGAACGGGTTCGGGGTTGGGGCTGGTCCTCCCCAAACTTCTGGACATGGACTCCAGGATCGAGGCTCGTTTCTTCAAGCACCAGGGCCTCGTCGGCGCTTTGGCGAGCATCTTCGGTAGTAGCTTCCGGCACGAAGACATCCGCAAGAGTCCGTGTACGCCGAGTGTAGACGCGGACCATTGGAGGAGCATCACCCTCCGGATTTACTGGATCACCGTGTCGGAGTAGAGGAGACTCGGCGATTGGTGAGAGGCTTGGAGCAAACGCATCGTTGTTTGTTCCGGCCATTGCAAACTTTAAGCAGCTTCTTCAACCGTACGGATGAAAGGAGAAGAGGTCCCACCGGGCGTGCCAGAAATCTGTGGACGCGGAAAAAAGCGCGGGTCGTCTTTATTGCGAATCACACGAGATTACAAGTGTGGCCGGGACCCGGGTTGCTCGGGTGTAGCGAGTCCGGGTTGCGGCGAGTTTTGATCAGGGGATTGTGGGAAAGATCTTCTGGGGGATCCCTTTGATCCGCGTCTCCACGTGGTGTTCGTGCGAGAGCTCTGAAGGGGCTGCCCAGGACAGGGGTTTTACAGGGAGAGGGTTTTGGAGAGGCTAAGGAATGTCCACCGTTGCTTTGTCCCTTCCGTGCTTCGCGCTTTCTCGGCTAGGGGGTTTTCGGCTTCGTTCCTCGGTCTTCGCATCTTCCTCGTTCCTCGCTTGACCTCGGTGTCCTTGATCGTCGGTTCGCGGCGTCGATCTAGCTTTTGGCGTTGGCTTTGGCTTTGGCTTTTTGGCTTTGGCTTTGCTCCGGCGTGGCTCTGGCTTTTGCTTTGCTTCGGCGCTTGCACTTGGACGTAGCTGGGAGAGACTTGCGATGCTTTCGTTCTTCCGGACTTCGCGTCGTATCGGCTAGAACGTGCGGTGCTTTTGCTCGTGGCCGGCGTAGTCGCTTGGCTTTGGCACTTGCGTTGCTTTGGCGTGGGCTTTACTGGGGCTTTGCTTTGGCTTCTTGCGTTGGCTTTAGCTTTGGCGTCAACTCGATCTTCTTCTTCAAACGACGTGGGCTACTTCTCCGGTGCTTCGACGGTTTACGTATCGACTGGACTTCTCTTCTTCTCCGGGCTTCTTTGGCGTGATCGGAGTCGAAGAATGCTTTCGAAGATGGTGGGGGTAGCACCGATCTCCGTGCGATGGTTGTGGCGTCGGCTTTTGTTGATGAAGACGACGAGGGTAGCGACGGTCTCCGTGCGACGGTTGTAGCGTCGGCTTTTGTTGATGAAGACGGCGGGGTAGCGACGCTTCAGACGATCTGCTCCAGGCTTTTTTCTTCGTGGATGGCGCAGGTGTTAGTCGAAGACGACGGGGTGATGACGCTTCGCTTCTCTCCTCCGGGCTTTGGGGCTTGATCGGGATCGAGGATTTGTTGGAGACGACGGGGTAGTGCCGCTCCTCTTCTTCTCCGGGCTTTTGGGCTTGATCGGAGTCGAAGCTTGTTGGAGACGACGGGGTAGTGCCGCTCTTCTTCTTCTCCGGGCTTTTGGGCTTGATCGGAGTCGAAGCTTGTTGGAGACGACGGGGTAGTGCCGCTCCTCTTCTTCTCCGGCCTTTGCTTCTGGCGTCTTCGGAGTCGAAGGGTTCTTCTTCTCCGAGCTTTCTTCTTCGTGCACGGAGTCGAAGGGATGATCTTCGTGTGCAAGGGTCTTCACGTTGATGAGGACTTTCAGTAAGCCGATCCCTCGGGACAGGCTTGACTGTGCCTCGTGAAGCCTTGGGTCGATGAAGAAGCGTCTCCTCTTCTGCAGAGCTCTGGCGTTTCGTCTTCAATTTCCCGACTATTTTTTCCTTCCCCCACCCCCTCTATTTATAGGCAAAGAGGTGGGAAGAGAGATATGGGAACTTTTTAATTTTAAATCCCTTTTGTATCTCTCTCATAATTACCCGGATTTTATTCATCCATTGATGAGGGGAATAACATTTAATTGTTTTCCTTTTCTGGCGGGTGCAATTATGGCTGGATTTTGCGCACGAAATCGATGGCGATCGGGCGCTTCGTCTTGTGCGTCGGATCAAGGGATCGGCGCAGATCCGCGTGTGTGCAGACGTCATACGCTACCTCCCCCCGCGCATGGCGGTATTTCTTTCCTTTTCTTTCTTTTCTTTCCTTTTCTTTTCTTTCCTTTTCTTTTCTTTCCTTTCTTTTCTTTCCTTTTTCTTTTCTTTCTTTTCTTTTCTTTCCTTTTCTTCCCTTTCCTTGCAGGGCCGGCCGGCCCCCCCCATGGGGTTCGGGTCCTACTAGGGCCGGCCCCACGTGGCTCGGGTCCTAGTAGGGGCCGGCCCCATGGGGTTCGGACCCTAGTAGGGGCCGGCCCCCCCTTGGCGCATGGGGTCCGCTCCTCTTTGCCAGGTGCGAGTCGGGTCTGCGAGTCGGGTTTGCATCCGCGTTGGCACACGTAAGTCGGGTTCGGGTCCGACGAAATTCATGTGTCTACAGCAACGACGGTAGGTGGAACTATTGACGGATTACAACTATAATTTTATATATCACCCAGGAAAAGCCAAGGTCGTAGCCGATGCCTTGAGTAGAAAGGCCCACGTCGCAAGCATCTTAGCAGATAAATGGCAATGGACATGTACTTTTGAAGGTTTTGACTAAATAGTGCAAAGGTGTCAGCCACATGCATTCTTAAGTCATATACGAATACAATCAACACTTATAAAAGGAGTGTTAGAGTCTCAAACCGCACAGTCAGATCTGCGAGAACTTCGTGAGAAGATTAAACAAGGAGACACTACCACCGATTGGAACATCGAGTCTAATAGAGGGATACGATTCCAAGGAAGGTTAGTAGTTTCTGATGTTCCATATCAAAGAGAAGATATTCTAGCAGAAGCACATCGATCTCGATTTTTTGTACATCCGGGGGAGACAAAAATGTATAGAGACATAAAACGTCAATTCTGGTGGAATGGAATGAAGAAAGATATAGCAGGGTATGTAGCGAAGTGTCTTACTTGTCAAAAAGTAAAAGCGGAACATCGAAGGCCCTCTGGATTATTACAGCCCCTACCTATTCCGGAGTGGAAGTGGGAACATATTACTATGGATTTTGTATCCGGGTTTCCAACTTCCCCAAGAGGAAATGATTCAGTATGGGTCATTGTATACCGATTGACTAAGTCAGCTCACTTCTTACCCGTCAAGACTACCGCTTCTACTAGAGATTTAAGTACTCTTTACATCAGAGAGATTGTCCGGTTGCATGGTACCCCAATAACCATAGTTTCGGATAGAGATTCTCATTTCACATCAGTATTCTGGAAAAGTTTACAGAAGGCATTAGGAACTTCATTGAATCTGAGCACAACTTATCATCCACAAACCGACGGTCAATCAGAAAGAAAAATTCAAACTTTAGAAGATATGCTGAGAGCTTGCATTCTAGATTTCACACACAGTTGGGAGGAACATATTCCCTTGGTAGAATTCACTTATAATAATAGCTATCAAGCAAGTATAAAGATGGCTCCATTTGAAGCTCTTTGTGGGAGGCCATGCAGATCTCCCTTATGCTGGGCTGAGGTTGGAGAACGAAGTATAACCGGGCCAGAATTAATTCAAGAAACTATCGAAAAGATAAAGATAATTCGAGAGTATTTACTCAGTGCACAAAGCTGATAGAAGAGTTATGCCGATAATCGCAGAAGGGCACTTGAATTTGAGATAGGTGACTTCGTGTTTTTAAAGATCTCTCCTCGAAAAGGAATTCAAAGATTTAGCAAGAAAGGAAAATTGGCACCACGATATATTGGTCCCTATGAAATCCTCAGAAAGATAGGACCCGCAGCATATCAGCTATCATTACCATAAAATTTGGGAGTACATCCTGTGTTTCACATCTCTATGCTCTGAAAGTATGAACCCGATCCCACTCATATTCTCGTTGAAGATAATGTAATATTGCAGGAAAATGCATCCTATGAAGAGGCGCGATTAAAATATTAGACTATAAGGAAAAGGTTCTTCGCAGTAAAACCATTCCTATGGTAAAAATTCTTTGACAACATCACGGAGAAGAAGAAGCGACTTGGGAACTCGAATCGGAAATACAAAGCAAACACCTTCACCTCTTTAATTCGTGAGGTATGTTTTAAATTTTGAGGACGAAATTTTTATTAGCGGTAGAGTATGTAGCATCCCAAATTTTTCTCTTTTATCAATTAAATATAATATAATAAGGAATTTTTAGTACAAATTTCAATTCAAAAATCGAACTGCGCCATTGCGTTCCTCTCGTCGAAACGATCAAAAACCCTATACAAACTTGTACGTTTTGAGCACGTTTAGAGCATTTAAAAATTAAAGAAAAAAAATAGCCAATGTAAGGTTTCGAACCCATTCCTATGGTAAAAATTCTTTGACAACATCACGGAGAAGAAGAAGCGACTTGGGAACTCGAATCGGAAATACAAAGCAAACACCTTCACCTCTTTAATTCGTGAGGTATGTTTTAAATTTTGAGGACGAAATTTTTATTAGCGGTAGAGTATGTAGCATCCCAAATTTTTCTCTTTTATCAATTAAATATAATATAATAAGGAATTTTTAGTACAAATTTCAATTCAAAAATCGAACTGCGCCATTGCATTCCTCTCATCGAAACGATCAAAAACCCTATACAAACTTGTACGTTTTGAGCACGTTTAGAGCATTTAAAAATTAAAGAAAAAAAATAGCCAATGTAAGGTTTCGAACTAGGGACCTATCAGCAGAATTTTAACTCTTGTCCCTCTAACCAGAAAACCCTTACAACTTTTCTATCTAAACCTCAGAAAAGTAAGTATTTATAGTTAGGGGGGAGACCAAAAGACAACTAAACCGTAGACACTTCATTTCCGATCGGACGAGAACGGTCGCGCAGCTGAAACAGTAATGGGTTGTTTTTCATTTTAAGGTCCTAGGACTTTTGGTATTCCCGAAATGCCTATATAAACCCCCCTCTACAATAGATCTCTTCACTCAAGCCCCCACCTCGAAATCATTTCCACACATTGCTCTATTTGCTCGCAACTCGGAACCGGAACCCACGGTCCAGTCCGACTCAGTCCAACCACAATTACATAGCACAAGTATTAGAAAATTTAAAACAGTGAATAAATATTAATAAAAATATTCATTATTCAACCAGCAATAATGATAATTAATAAAATCACAAGGGGGGCCTTAGTGAAATCAAATTCAAGAATACCGGGTATTTCATAAGCCCACTCAATAAACTCCTATTAATGGGCCAAACTGATATTATCACTCTTGAAGCCACAACTTCAACCGGATCTAGGAGGGCAACTTATCCTAAATAGGCCAATTACTCTGGGCACCCCGGAATCCTCGTTAGACTTTTTGAACCATATCTAGGTCACTCCGACTCCGATTGGAGTTTCATCTGCGGCCACAATCTTGTGAAAGCAAGTATGGTCTGATAACATTCAGTAAGATGGAAAAATAAATACTTAATCATTGGGCCTAACTTTGGGATAAAATTACATAAATACCCCTCTATAGTAACTAGGTTATAAATTGGTCAATCGAACTCGGAATCGAGTGTCGTTTCCAACCTTGAACTCTTGACAACAAGATTAAATTGTTTAGACTAAGGAACCTATGAGAATGGTAACCTAAATGTTAGGCTTAACTAATAAATAAAAGTACCTTTATACCCCTATATCATATTTAGACCATACGTGCATCAAATGGACTCGAAATTTAATTCTGGTTGTGGCCACATGCTTGTGGCATCGAACCCTATATTTTTTGTCAGAAAATTCTAGGATATTTGTTGAGTGTCCATTTGGTGCAAATTATCATGTTACTCTTATACATGTATCGTCATTTTGCTACATAAAACTTTCATACTACACGTAAATTGCATGCATATATTTGCACCACTGCATAGTAGACTTTAATACGGACAAAATGACATATTAGTTCACTCTCATATAGCTCATGCATGAAAGATATAAAGCTCGATAGTCAATTATCATCTATTCTATCGTGTTTGCTATAAGGAATTGATATGTGCCATTTTATGTTTATTTTGTAGGAATGGATCACATTCTCGACGAAAAAGGCTATGGTAGAGCAAGACGATGCAATGGACATCATCACAAGCCTTTGGCAGTGGACAGAATGCGCACACTGATGATTAGCAAATCGGACAGATAGCGGATGAACAAACAATGAATCGAAGAAGATCGAATGCTTCAAATCTACATGCATGGTTCGACTAAAGAAAATCTACATACATGCAAATGAACAAACAATGGTAGTGATGATGGCTTCAAATGATGGTCACCAAAGCTCACCTTAACCTTTTTACTTTCTTTTCTCTTCATTTTCATTACTTTCTTTCTTTCTTTCTCTTTCATTTCTTTTTTTTTTTTTGGTAAGCAGCTTACTAGAAAGAGTCGAAATATTACATCATTGTTTAACCAACCCAACGGGTGTAACGACATGTGCTACAATCCTTCTGGGCAAGCCTCATAACTTCTGGAGGGAATTCGGACGTCCAGACTTTGGTAGCTCCAGTTATCCGTGCATATCCTGCGAGCCAATCAGCTACGGAATTGCCTTCGCAGTAGATGTGAGATATCCGGACTCTGGCTGTAGACTGGAGCAGAAATTTGCAGTCGGCAATGAGGGTGGATGACACAGTATTTGCTCTTCGTCTTTAATCCCTATTAATTATCTAATTATCTATTTTTCATTTAGCCCAATCAAAATCCATGCATGCATTCACCCAAAACAAATCCATGCATGCACATATCAACCATCTCTCTACCTTGAATCAATCACAACCGTCCATTGCACCCTCACCCATCATGCACATCCGAGTGCCACATCATAGCCATGCAACCAACACCAAAAATCTCCATTTAAAAAACCTGACCACAACCAAGACCCCATTAAAACCATGCATGTATCTGACTCCCTCTCTATCATAATCGCCCATCATCCCATGCAATGAACTCAATGCATGCGGGACATGTAACATCCCGAGATTTTAAAAATAATTAAAATTATGACTTGTGCAAATAATAACTCAACCATATAATTTTCAAATAAAAAATTATACAGTGCCAATGCATCCGGATTGTGCAAACTCAATGCATGCAATGCATGCAGCACCTGTAGCATCCTGAGATTTTAAAAAGAATTAAAATTATGACTTGTGCAAATAATAACTCAACCATATAATTTTCAAATAAAAAATCAGATTGCACCACTACGTACGGATCGTCGAAACGGTCAAAAACCATATATAAACTTTTACATTTTTACCACATATAAAATATTTAAAAATTTAAAAACGAAATGACGTATAGAACGTTAGGTTTAATTTACCACCTTTTCATCTTTCTCTCTAGCCACAAAATCATTTAATTTTCCCATTAAAACTCTGATAATAAAATGTATAAAATAAAAAGAAGACCAAGGGTCAAACCAGCTGTGCAGTTGGGTCCCTTGGGTTCCGACCTGACCATAACAGCTGACCCATTTGATTCTCATTTAAATCAGATTTAATAATCAAATAAATGACCGATTTGTATTTAAAACCCTCAGACCTTTGGTATTCCAAAAAGGGCTTTATAACCCCCCCCCCCCCCCCCCCCCCCCCTCATATACTTTTTATCACACCAATCCCAAGGTGTCCTCGGGATCTGTGCCAACCCACCACCCAACCACTGCGAGCCACCGCCGCAGCCCGCCGCTGGTGATTGCCACCGCCGTGCACCGCCACCTCCGGCTACCACCGTCGCCAGCCATGTCACTCTCTGTCACACCCTCGGGTTAGCCGAGTTCGGGTTTGAACTCATTGGTTATTTTAGTTTATTTTGGTTGCAAAAAGAATTCCTCTAGTCAATTTAGAACTCATGACCTCTTCTTCCAAGAACACATCCTCTTAAATACAAATCCCTTAACCAACTAATCATACAAATCCTATAATATACATAGTTTACACTATTTAGCGTCTAACTTGTCACACCGAGCTCGGAATTAAGTTTCATCTATGCCTACGCGCTTGGGATGAAACCCTCTATACAAAAATATAAGAAAGTAATAAAGATTATACCTGTCAGAAAATTAAATATGAAATAACTATTTTACCCCTATGGGTGTTTTGGCCATAACTTGGGCATTCAAACTCCGAATTGGGCCCCGTTAGTGGTCTTGAACTCGTAATAATAAAGCGCATCTTCTAAGGGCCTAAAAGGTCAGAACCAACACTTAAAAAGTAAATTAATTATTTTACCCCTATAGGGTAATTATGTCATAATCTTTCCATTGGAACTCGGAATCGAGTTCCATCTGCAACCACATGTTTGGGGTTACGGTATAAACCCACTAATATTTTAAAACCCTAAAACTAGGGAACTTTAGAAAAAAGACTATTTTACCCTTATATCATATTTAGACCATAAGTTTACAAATTAGACTCAGAATTTGATTGCGGCCAGATGCTTGTGGCATCAGCCCTATATTTTTTGTCAGTAAATTATAAAATATTACAATAAACATTAATGAATATATTTGGCATCCTAGGATAATCAAATTGATGAACCATCTTCGAGGAAAGTCAACGGTCTCTTTAAACCATGTAGAGGAATGAAACTATTATCTTTTACTATTCAAATTATATATTGGAAATGCTCATCATACCCTAGTTGATTCATAAGTATGTTGACCGGTAGAAGGTGTGGGGTTTGCCTGTAAACACCTTGAGTGTAAGGCTAGCCCTACTTCGGCTAAAAGCGTCCTTAGGTGTGGGGGCTTGTCTAGAACGCCCTGGGTGTGAGGCTAGCCCTGGCTAGTGCCTAAAAGCGTCATATGGTGGGGAGACAAGCCTGGTAATTGGTCTTAATCGGAACAATTGCTCAATGGATAATTAAGTGATGCTTCAGTCATTTCTAAATATGTTTGTTCAGTTAAAGGTTTAGTATCACCAACTTACTGAATCTGTGTTGTAAGACTCATCCCCCTACAGACCTTTTGGTTGTAAATTCAACTCTGCAGGATTGGAAAGTATATCAATAGAGATGACCCTAGTTGGAGTTGGAGACCCTCGCTAGGAGTTGTGTGTGGAACCCGTAGGCAATGCGAAGTATTAAAGAATACTTGGAGTTCAAGAATAAAGAAATTGATTTTCTTTTCTTTTAGTTATGAAGACGATGTAACCGAATATTTATTAATGCAAAGCTCTATTCTTGCTCAATTTATGAGCTTGAAACTGTATCAAGTTGTTGATCTTTTCACATATAGTATCTTACTGGGTAGCCTAAATCCATAAAATATCAAGGTGTGACACACTTAGCCATCTGAAAGAAAAGGTCGCCTGAGTCAACAGGGTCCATTGGGTCCCCATCCACTCGCGTACGAGAGTAACAGATGCTCATGAGTTACTCAACCGATGAAGGTAGACCACCGACATGGGATGCTGCCATCAAGACCACAGGCTGCTAATCGCTTCGGCGAGCATTTGCATCCTGAGGTGCTTGCAACCCCATTTACTATGGGTTAGCAAACACCAAGCTTGCCAAAGTTTAATTATATCAAGAGGGACCCTGTTTTTCACATCCTGGCCTTCAAGCAGACCATGATGTCATACGAGTATGAGAACCACGCCCTCTGCTGTATGTTCGCAGGAAGCCTTGAGGGACCGGCCCTCAACTGGTACTACACACTGGTCACTGGTACAGTTATTGTTGGGAAAAATTAATTCCCTAGATCAAAGTCCGCGCAGCGGGAGTCGGGCAGCGGTCGTAGGACCACGTTGTCGGGTGTGTCCTATAAAAATTCTTCATTATATAATCCTATCATCTGCACATGAAGGAATAGTACAAACCCCTTATCGTTATTCAAACGAGATGATGCAACATACATCAGATGATCTATGCATTAAAACTTAGAATGAGCGATAGAAATATTATACCTTCGTGCATAATTGTTTTTCACTGCGGAGGATTTTCTTCTTTGTTGGTGGAGACGGATGCCGAGGTTCAGATGAAGATGTACGGATTTAGATCCACCATTGGGTTCACCGAGTCTCACCCACGTTAAGAGATCTCTAAATGCCTCTCACCAACGAGCCTTTTTCGATGCTTGCAAAAGCCTTGAAAAAGATGAGAAATAGAAAGGAACAGTGTACAGATTTTCGACGCAAGAGAGGGTCGTTTGGAGCAATAGATTGCAGTCGATACACTCTTAGAACCTTGCACGAAATCCCCTTTCCCCCTCCCTTTAAGTGGTCAGCCATAGGGATTAAAAATCCCCTTGATATGGCTGACCCTATCCTATCCAACCACCCGAAAAAACGCCCCCTATATTTTAGGGGGGCGGTTCTAACTATACAATAACCCATATCTGGGGGAATATCTTCTCAGATCCTCCCCATATCAGGTCATGGCTGCAAATGGGTGCCCCTAACATGAGTGGCAGGCCATTAGGGCATGCGGGGCTATTTGGGAAAAGTCCAAAATACCCCCCATGCTTCTAATGGTCGTACACTCGTGTACCGGGCTCTGATTGCGAAACCAATCGAACATGTAGGACCCCTAGGATTTATAGTGTCCTCTTGACATGAAAATGCTATTCTCTCATCTAGGAGTGCCCTTAATAATTTATCCATACTTAGGGGTGCCCTGAGTAAAATTTACTGAAGCAACTCTACCGAGCTCCCGTGCGATGCACGCTCGGATTGTCTGCACCTATGAGGGGTGTTAGATATTTTATGTATGCATCTAACCACTCTGGGGTTGCCCCCTCGAAGCATACTTTGTTTCTCTTTTTCTCTCACGCTCTAATGCGAAACACCCGTGGGATGATCGTCTTCCTAACTAAGGTAGTGCAAGTAAGGGAAGAGATGGTAGACACGATTTCGGATGCGGACAAGGTGGAATCTACAGGGACTAGGATTCGTGGCTAACAACCAGGACTCAACCAACACACCATACAGGTGTCTCTGTTTATCCTCTGAGCTCCGGTTAACTTGCGAAGCTAAACAGAGCGCAACGCAAGTTGACCTCCAATCCTCCTAGACTTATTATGTTCTCTCGCATACCTCTGATCTCTGCTTAGTTACAGTAGTGTGATATCCCTCCACGTAGTACCATGATACGACTCGAACGATGGAGAACACCGTCAGACTCAAGTGATCATTTGACATGGCTCCAAATGGTGAGTTAACCTCAACGCACTTCCCTTTGCTTTGGCCAAGCTAGGGGATCAGCTCGACTGACAAACACCAGGCCTGGTTTTTGTGCGATGTGAGTTCGACCATGGAACGCACTACCGGTTAGGGTTGTAGATGGCCTGTAGAAGTGACATGCCGATGTGACGTCAATCGGGTAAGCCAACGCACCTTGGTATTGCGTCGCACATAAATGGATCCCTCACACGTTGGTGCATCAAAGCACCACACAATTGGTTAGCCCACCGGTCATGATTCCTCAAGGTTTAGGACTAACTACTCTAAGCAGAAACACAACTTAATGCACTAGTGTCTGCACACTGATCTGTGCACCATATTGGCATCGTTTGGTCACAGTAACTGTGCCTGGCAATGACCATGGTGAAGGTTCCATGCTCTATTATTCCAACAGCTTCTCACGATAGGGGAACCAACCCTATCATAGCTGTAAACTATTTAGTTTATATGTTTCCAATTTACTGAGCCTTCCTTTCAGTAGATCTACATAAACCATGGCTTGCTGTTCTATCCTAGAACACGTGATATAATCACGTACCACTAATGCAATTCTTATTCAAATACAACCTCTCTATTATTTCTCCAAATAAAAAGTTTTTACAAGCTAAGAACACATCAATTCCAACAATCTCCCACTTGGTCTAGCGAAGAAAAACGGTCTTGACTCCTATAGCTCCCGCATGTTGTTCGAACACATTGCTTGATATCGCCTTGGTGAATGGATCAGCAACATTGTCTGCAGATGCTATTTGGGTCACCGCCACTTGCCCTTCATTTTGAAACTGCCAGATCAGGTGGTACTTGCGCTCGATGTGCTTCCCCTTCTGGTGGTTCCTTGGCTCCTTTGCTTGTGCTACCGCTCCGCTGGTGTCACAATAAAGGAAAATAGCTCTCTAAGCCTCTGGTACACACCCTAAGTTCATCAATAACTTCTTGAGCCATACCGCCTCTTTTGCTGCTTCGCACGCTGCTACGTACTCAGCCTCAGAAGTAGAGTCTGCGATGCATTTCTGTTTCACACTCTGCCAACTGACTGCTCCTCCTCCTAAAGTGAAGACAAACCCTGAAGTCGACTTTCTGGATTCCATATCTGATATAAAGTCAGAATCCATGTATCCAATCGGTGTCAAATCTTATGAAGTATAAAGTAACCCATAATCCCTTATTCGACGAAGATATTTGAGTATATTCTTCACAGAAGTCCAGTGTGCTAGACCGGGTTTAACTGAAACCGACCCATCATTCCTACTGCAAAACAGATATCCAGCCTAATACAATGCATTGCATACATTAGGTTATTTAACACTGAGGCATAAGGTACCTTCTGTATCTCTGCCTTCTCCTCAGGTGTCTTAGGACCTTGATCCTTGAACAACTTGGTCCCCTTGTCTAAAGGCAATAAACATTTCTTGGAGTTTTGCATTGCAAACCTGGCCAGAATCTTATCTATATATATAGCCTGTGACAGCGAGAGAATTTTATTCTGGCGATCTCGAGTTATCTTGATCCCCAGAATATAACTCGCTTCACCTATGTCTTTCATATCAAATTATTTTGATAGCCAGACATTTACCATTGACAACGTTCCTACATCATTTCCAATCAGTACGATATCGTCTATAAAGTATCAGATATACGTCTGTAGTTCCATCACTCCTCCTATAAACACATGGCTTATCCTTATTTTGATCGAATCCGTAGGAACGGATCGTCTGATCAAAACGAGTGTTCCAACTCCTGGATGCTTGCTTGAGTCCATAAATAGACATTTGCAACTTGCAAACCAGGTTCTCCTGACCATCTGACTCAAAACCTGGAGGTTACATCATATATATGTCCTTATCCAATTCCCCGTTGAGGAAAGCTGTCTTGACATCCATTTGCCAGATCTCCCAATCGTAATGGGCTGCAATGGATAGGAGGATCCGAATAGACTTAATTATAGCTACCGGTGAGAAGGTCTCGTCATAGTCGATCCCTTCTCTCTGGGTAAAACCCTTGACAACTAATCTAGCTTTATAAGTCTCAACGGAACCATCAGGTTCTATTTTCTTTTTATACACTCACTTACACCCAATGGGTTTAATATTGGGTATAGGTGTAACAAGAGTCTAGACAATATTCTGGGATATTGATGTAATTTCTTCCTTCATGGCTTTTTGCCAGTTTGTTTTGGGACGAGATAGGCATTTTGTCTCGTCCTGATACTCTGGATCAACCAACAAGGTTTCTCCATAGTATCTCTCAGGAACTCTGATGATTCTCCCACTGCGACAAGAAAGTAGTTCAGAGTAAGTATATTCTACAGAATCTGGTATATCAAGATCTGCTCTACTATGCTCTCGGATCTAGCATTTGATCTAGTACTTAGTAGTTTCTCAAGAACCACCTTACTAGTGGGTTTGTGGTCTATTATGTAGTTCTGCTTTAGAAAAACGGCATTCATTGAAACGATTACTTTCTTTTCCACAGGGTCATATAATAGACCACATTTGGTCCCTTTGAGGTAACCTATAAAACAAACACACCTTTGTTTTCACCTCCATCTTATCCCTCTTGTCCTTCCGCACATGTGCTGGACAACCCCATATTCTGAGATGTTGTCGTGACGGCTTCTGCTGCGACCATAGTTCCCTAGGAGTTTGAGGCACTGACTTGGATGGGACAAGATTTAAGATATATGCTGCTGTTTCTAAGGCATAACCCCAAAATGTGGTTGGTAAACTGGCATAACTCATCATGCTTCGGACCATGTCTAGCAAGGTCCTATTCCTTCTCTCGGAGACCCTGTTCTGTTGTGGTGTTCCAGGAGCAGTTAACTGGGAGCTGATCCCATGCTCCTTTAGGTATGTTAGAAATTTGTTCGATAGGTATTCACCACCTCGATCTGATCGAAGGGTTTTAGTATATTTACCCATATGTTTTTCTACTTCAGTCCTGAATTCTTTGAACATGTCAAAAGATTCTAACTTCTGTTGTATTAGGTAAACCTGGCCGTATATAGAGTAATCATCACTAAACGTGATGAAGTACTCATAGCCTCCTATCGCTCTGACGCTCATGGGTCCATAGATGTCGAAGTGTATTAACTCCAATACTTTAGTGGCTCTCACCCTTGATCCTTTAAAGATTATTTTGGTCATCTTACCCTCTAGACAAGGCTCACAGGTGGGAAGGATCTCCAAAGGATCTGTTTCCAGAAGCTCGGCCTTCACTAATCTGTTAATCCTATCTAAGACTATATGACTTAATCTCAAATGGCACAACAGTGTTTGGTTATCCAAAGGATTTTTACATTTAGATGAGTTATTAAATTGGAAAGCTGTTACCGTTATGTTATCTATTTCTAGATCTGAATTTAATGTATAAAGACCATTCTGAACCATTCCTCTTATTATAAAAGTCCTATTCAGTTTAATAGACACTCCACATGCATCAAACAGAACTGAATAGCCTTTATTAACTAAAAAGGAAATATAGATTAAATTATGTCTCAAGGACAGTACAAATAATATGTCTCTTAATATTATTGTTCGATCAGAAAATCTAAGAATAACATCTTCTACGACTTCAGCAGCTACAACCGCATCAGTTTCCATACTCATGATCACTTCTCCATCAAGCAATCTTCTGCTCTCCTGAAACCCCTGTAATGAATTAGAGACATGGTTAGAGGACCTAGAGTCCATAATCCAGGAAGCAAAAGATCTACCGCTTGAAAGAATTGTTTCAACTACTAAGAGTTGAGGTTTACCTGCTCCAGCATACTGAGGCTTCTTGCAGTCCTTCTTCCAATGTCCGCTCTCACCACACCTAAAGCACTTGGTGCTTAGCTATGTAGTCCTTCTTCCAATATTGAGGCTTCTTGCAGTCCTTCTTCCAATGTCCCCACATTGCTCTGCACAGGAATTGACTTAGGCTTTTTTTTTACTTGCTCTTTTGAGGTTTGCTCCGTTTCAACGAAGATCTACGTTGCACAGTAAGTGCTTCGCCCTTATATTTGAAACCATCCTCAGCAGCCTGGAGAGCTCCCAAAAGCTCCGTATTTATCATTTCCAACTTATTCAGATGAAAATTTGTGACAAAGCCTTCAAAGGCTCCAGACAGATATACAAGGAAAATGTCCATCATCAGCTCGTTCTCTAGCACAATGTTCATGATAGGCAGCTCGTTCTGGCACCCAAACATTTTTAGCATGTGTTTCCGAACTGACGTACCACTCGACTATTGGATTTAGATCCGCTTATCAGAGTCACAGCGGAAGCAAAAGAAAGATCCCAAGATCATACGGTGTATGTTTCATTACAATTAATTCTACAAAATAATCTATATGCAAATCTATGATCTTAGCATATGTGCGGACACCCTAGAGGCATACTACGATCTACGGAAGACATGCATGCATCTAGTTAGGTATTTAGAATCATCATACCTTTTTAGATCTATGATCCAGAGATGACGGAACGATGAAGAACCGCACTTGAATCGCAAGGGAAACTATCGGATAGCACCTTGTCCTTTGCGAATTGAAGAATCCTCGAAATCCCGTATCTGAGTGCAAGGATTACGAGCCGACGGAGGAATCCGTTACGAAGACGATAGCGAGCTGCGAGATTTTCTCCTCCTCTTTCTTCTTTCTTCCTTCTTCTTCCTTCCTCTTTCTTCTCCCTTCTTCTTCCTCTCTTTTCCATGGCCGAAACCACAAAGGAGGAGCAAAGGAGGGGGGTTCGGATTTTTGGGAAGAGAGGGAGAATTGGGCCGGCCCTCCCTCTCCCTATTCTACTTATAAGGCCAGTCTCCCATGGCTCCAAGGAGGCTAGGGCCGGCCCTAGATAGAATAGGATAGAGAGGGGATCGGTTTTAGGGATTTCCAATGTCTATCATGAAGCCTGGACGAAAACGCCCTTTACGAAAAGTGGAAAACTGAAAGAGAAACTGAGTAAGGTGTGCTACTCGGAATCGAGTTCCGTCAGCGCCTATGAGCTCCTGTAATTATTCCGCTCATTCTAAGATCCATATTCAATGTGTTCTGAGCCATATTTCAGTATTTATCAAAATACCCCTAAGGCCCGTAACACATGTGAATTGGGTTCTTAGGCTCCGGGCTTGCGCTCCATCGCGCTACTTCACATCCAACGTATCCAACTAGATCTGGGAACAATTCTTATACGCAACGACAGGGTGAAACCTTCAGGGTTCGGGATCTCTAGCTCCAACCGGATCCCTGATTAACTGTTCCGGTGACACACCGAAAGTTCTGTTAATCAGCCCTAATCCGATTAACCCGCATAGCCACCGAGAGTGCGATGCGAGTTGAACTCTAGTGATCTTAAAGTTATGTTACTCCCTCGTAACCCTGTTCTCTACTATACTCCGATAATCCTCAGTCCCTCATATTATTGGTGCCATGATACGACTCGGGCGGTGGGGAGCACCGTTAGATCCCGATCGATCATCTGACTAGGGTTTGATGACTTGTCATCTATAACACCACACACCTTCCGGTGCTATGCCTAGCACCCGGAACATCGTCAGTCATACTGATGACCACCAGGCCTGGGTTAACTGTGTGGACAGATTGACTCATCAAAACGCACCCATCCATCACTAGATGTCGGATAACCTGTAGGGATTACATATCACTCAAGCGCTAGCCGGGTAACCCAACGCATCGTGGTATTGGACTATGGAAGGTCCGCACACGTTGGCACATCAAAGCACCACACAACTGGTTGGCCCAGTGAACATGGTCCCTCAGGGTTAAGGACATATTATCTATAGTAGTAAGACGGTTTATGCACCAGTGTCTGAATCACTGAACTGTGCACCGCTTTGGTTCCTGTTCAACACGATCGTCGTGCTTGGTCAGGTGAATGGGAATCCCATGTTCCCGTGGTGGAGACTTTACCACATCCTCTACCTACTAACAGCTTGTTCTCGGTGAAGCGGCCGGCATCACCTAAGCTGTGAACTAGTTTTAGGTCTACACAGAACTGGTCCACTGGGTCTTCCAAGCATGGATCCTCCATGTGCCTCAGTGGCCTACTGTATTCCCTAGGGTCCTTTTATTATATGAGTATTATCATATACCAGAGTAGTATTCTAATTAAAGCAATAACCAAAGTCATATTTATTAATGTTAATACAGAAATTCCACGCTTAGGACACACGAGCTACAATAATCTCCTACTTGGCCTAGCGGGGAACAACAGTCTTAACTCCCATGGCATCCATGTGCTTCTCAAAAGCCTTGGTCGGTAACGCCTTTGTGAAAGGGTCCGCCATGTTATCTGCAGATGCCACCTGAGTCATTGATATCTCCCATCGCTTCTGCAAGTCCCGGATAATGTAGTATTTCCGCTCGATATGATTGCTCTTCTGGTGATATCTTGGCTCCTTAGATTGTGCTACCGCTCCACTATTGTCGCAGTAAAGGACAATAGGATCTTGAGCTCCCGGTACGTATCCTAAGTCCGTAAGGAACTTCTTGAGCCACACCGCCTCCTTAGTCGCTTCGCATGCCGCAACGTACTTAGCCTCTGTCGTCGAATCCGCGATGCATCCCTGCTTCATGCTCCTCCAACTGACAGCTCCTCATTCCAATGAAAACACAAACCCTGATGTCGATATCCTGGATTCCGGATCTGACGCAAAGTCAGAATCCGTAAATCCAATCGGCATCAGTTCCTGTGAAGAGTAAACTAACTCATAATCTCTCGTCCTACGGAGATACTTGAGTATACTTTTCACAACAGTCCAGTGCCTTGGACCCGGATTTGACTGATACCTGCCCATCATGCCTACTATATAGCATATATCTGGTCTCGTGCACTACATAGCATACATCAGACTCCCTATAGCCAAAGCATAAGGTATCTTCTGCATCTCTGCCCTCTCCTCAGGAGTCTTAGGACCCTGATCATTGGACAATTCATTCCATGTCTGAATGGAACCAGTCCCTTCTTAGAGTTGTGCATACTGAATCTGACCAAGATAGTTTCTATGTAGGCTGACTGTGACAGCGAGAGAGTCTTGTTCTGGCGATCTCGAGTTACCTTGATCCTCAGAACATAACTCGCTTCACCCAGGTCTTTCAAGTTAAATTGAGAGGATAACCACACCTTCACTGTAGACAACATTCCAACATCGTTTCCAATGAGCAGGATATCGTTTACGTAAAGCACTAGAAAAACTACTGCAGTCTTATCGCTCCTTTTATAAACACATGGTTCATCCACGTTCTGCTCAAATCCATAAGATTGGATAGCCTGATCAAAACGCATGTTCCAACTTCTGGATGCTTGCTTCAGTTCATAAATGGACCTTTGCAACTTGCACACCAGACTTTCCTGACCTTTTGCGATAAAGCTTGGCGGCTGAGACATATAGATGTCTTCTTCCAAATCCCCGTTGAGTAATGCGATCTTGACGTCCATTTGCCAGATCTCCCAATCATAATGGGCTACAATGGACAAGAGGATCCGTATAGACTTAAGCATAGCAACTGGTGAAAAGGTTTCGTCATAGTCGATCCCTTCTCGCTGGGTATAACCCTTAGCGACTAGTCTACCTTTGTAAGTCTCAACGATACCATCCAGACCTCTTTTCCTTTTGAACACCCACTTACACCTAATAGTTTTAATGTTGTGAGGTGGTGTTACAAGTGTCAAGACCGAATTTTGGGACATCGATGTCAGTTCTGCCTCCATGGCTTCCTGCCATGCTGCATGGTCAGAGGATACCATCGCTTCGTCATAGTTCAGAGGATCATCCTCCTGAAACTCTGGATCTACCATAAAGGCTTCTCCAATGTATCTATCAGGAGCACTTGTGGTCCTCCCACTGCGATGAGCCTGCGGTGGTTCCATAGGAGTCGATTCTACAGTATCGTTTATCTTAGTGGTATCGGCTCCCACTACGTTTTCTGTCTGCGTACTCCCATCAGTACCAAGCAATTCTTCAAGAACTACTTTACTAGTGGGCTTATGGTCTATTAAAAAATCCTGCTATAGGAATACGGCGTTCGTCGAGACGACAACCTTTCTATCCTCAGGATCATAAAATAAACCATCCTTTATCCCTTTTGGATACCCAACGAACAGACATACCTTAGCTTTTGACTCCATCTTATCTCGCTTGTCCTTCCGCACATGTGCTGGACAACCCCAAATCCTAAAGTGCTGTAGGCTAGGCTTTCGCTTCAACCACAGCTCCCAAGGAGTTAGAGGTATTGACTTTGATGGAACAAAGTTCAAAGTATATGCTGCCGCCTTTAGGGCATATCCCCAAAAACTAGGTGGCAATGTTGCATAACTCATCATAGTCCGAACCATGTCTAACAAAGTTCGGTTTCTCCTCTCAGATACACCGTTTTATTGTGGTGTCCCTGGTGCAGTCAACTGGGATACGATCCCATGCTCACGCAGGTACCCAATAAATTCATCCGATAGGTATTCGCATACTTTTACCCGTCTGCTTTTCTGCTTCAGCTCTGAACTCCTTGAACTTATCAAAGGATTCAGACTTCCGCTGCATTAGGTATATGTATCCAAACCTCGAGTGATCATCCGTGAAGGTGATGAAATACTCGAAGCCTCCTATGGCACAGACACTTATGGGCCCATATACATCAGTGTGTACTAACTCTAATACCTCCTTAGATCTGCTACCTTTGGATCGGAAAGATCTTTTAGTCATCTTGCCTTCCAGGAAAGACTCACACGTCGGTAGGCTTTCTGAAATATCTGGACTTAAGAGTCCTACCTTAACCAACCTGTGAATCCTGTCTGAGGCTATGTGTCCAAGCCTTAGATGCCAAATGAGTGTTGGATTATCTGAGAGATTTTTTCTTTTAGATGAATTAACCACACAAGCTTCAGTTATATTATCCTGCTTATGATTGGAGTTAATTACATAGAGACCATTCTGTATCTTTTCCTTACAAACAAAGGAACCATTCAATTTAATTGACACACCAGAAGCATTAAATAAAACTGAAAAACCTTCATTATTCAATAAGGAAACAGAAATTAAGTTCATCTCAAGGATGATACATAAAGTATGTCTCTAAGTAATAAACTTCTTCCATCAAGGAACTGCAAGACGATATCTCCAACTGCTTCAGTCTCTGCCACGGCCTCAGTTCCCATACTTAGATCATCTCCCCATCACCCAGTTTCTTGTCTCTTTGAACCCCTGCAAATTATTGCAAGCATGGTTAGTAGAACCAGAATCCACAATCTATGAAACTGGAGAGCAACTGGATGCTACAAGGGATTCCACTATGTGGATTTGAGATATACTTGTCTCAGCCTTCTTGGGAGCCGCGCGACAGTCGCCCTTCTAGTGCCCCTTCTTGCCGCATTAGAAACATTTTCCTTTGGGCTTCGCAGGACCATTCTGCTTAGGAACCTGCAACTGCACCTGGCCCATCTTCACGGGCTTCTTAGGCTTTCTTTTCTGAAACTTGCCTTTGGCTCTCAGAGAAGAATTCCGCTCAATGTTCAGGGATTAGGCTCCTGCCTTCATCCCGTCCTCTACCGCCTGGAGCGCCGCTAGGAGCTCTGCGTTAGACATCTCCAACCGGTTAAGGTTGAAGTTGGTAACCAAGCCCTCAAACGCTCCTGACAGAGACGCGAGGAAAATATCGGTCTGGATCTCTGCATCCAAGATGACATCGAAGGAACCAAGCTCGTTCACATAGCCAAACAATTTCAGTATATGATCCCGAACTAAAGTCCCCTCTGCCATCTTCGTGGACACCAATTTCTTGATGGTCAGGTAACGAGTTACCCGACTACGACCCTCGAACATTTCCTTTAGGTGGAGCATCATGTCTGAAGCAAAGGCCATGTCTTCGACTTGCTTCTGAAGGACGGTCTGCAAGGATGCCACTATGTAGCACTTGCACATCTCATCAGCATCTAGCCAGTCTTTCCATTCCTTCAACTGAGCCTCAGTTGCACTTGGTCCCGGCATGGCCAGTTGAGGGGTACTTAGGGTAATTGCTTGTTTGCCAACCCTTAGAACGAGCATCAGGTTACGCTTCCAGTCTTCGTAGTTTGGTCCTGTGAGTTTGTTATCATTAAGTATGGAGGCAAGGGGGTCGAGCTTGGTCATGATTCTATAAACAATGGTTCAAAGCAAAATTAGGGTTTACTGCAATCTATTTCATAGAATTTAGAAATAGATAATGTATACTCCAGCCGCTATGTCTTCACTATCTCAAGTGGAGACATCCAGGAATCTAAATTCCCTGGGCTCGAGCACTGAGACTATCGGCCTTGAATTGGAGACAGCATCTCGGTGAGAGCATGCAACCGCTTCTGCCAACGGGGCTTTTACGGCCCAGTCTTCATCAGAATTACCCATGGTAAACTGAAAGATCTCCTAGTCTCCTTTTGGCCAGCTTTATGTGACCCGCGTGCACAGCAACAATGACTTCACACAAGCTTTCGGATGCTTCCCACAAATCTAGGTGGTGTCGGCAGGGGGGTTCATAGGCTCCCGCGGTGCAGGAAAAAACCGTCACCCACTGCCACCGGCATTCTCCATGTCCCGAAGGAAACCACTAGGCGAACCAGTATGGAAGGAAACACAACTCTCACCCGGTGGGAATATCGAACTGCGTACTTCCCACCCAGACCCTTAGCCGGTTGATTGTGGAGGCCAGCGGCTCCCCTTTGGAGGGAACCTCTTACACATCCCTTCTTTATGAGGTTTTATGCATATCTAGAAAGGTCACGATCTCCTAGACTTAGACCCTGGTCTACCGTGCTCCCACTAGGATTACAAACCCTCCCGCAAAGCATTAGTATCCTCGGAAAATATCATAGTCCCTACCTTGAATACTCAGCTTTCGCCTTTCTTGCAAGGATCACATTACATAGATTCCAAGGATCCCGATACTTCACTAGTTTGCCCATAATCCTAAGATCTGGAGCCTAGCCTAAGGTCAACGTGGAAAGGACTCCCACTTCGATGACGCCTCATTCACAATTTGATGCCTAATGTCATAGTAGACCTCATCTCATTACAGGTTTCAATGCTGGCCAAATAGGGACATCCAACAACCTCTGTCGGACCTTAACCTAATGGTGGCATAACCAAATCGTGATGAGTTCATACCACCATCAAACATCATCTAGGAACGGGTATCACACAGTGAAATCCTAACCTAACTTGGTCGCTAGGACCACGTGGGGAAAGGGCATCCCACTAGGGTTATCATACTTCTTATGGAGACATTAGTTAATTATCTCTAAACAAATCTAACACTGCGTCTATCTTGGTGCACAGTACTTGGCTACCTGAACTACCACGAGGGCGGTTACCGTCTTTCCTTTTAGCTAGCCACCGGATTCGCACGTGTTAGAACCATATAGAGACACCGATGAATCCATAAGCTTAGTACTAACCCTAAGCCTGATCTAGAGACAAACTCATAAACAAGATAATAAAATTATCATCGGGGTTCTCTAAACAATAAGTAAAGAGAATCAACAGAAAAACATCCAAACTGAATCAAGTCCAGGGTCCGACCCCTGAACCTGAATAACATAACCAAGATATCATGCTCTTCCGTTCTGCACGATCTCTGACGATGATCCCCATCATCGTCAACGTGCACGCTTTTGTCGGGTCTTTGCACACCATGGTACCGCTTGCCCGAACCGTGGATGAGGCATCATCTCCTTCTTCCTGTAACCGAAAAACTAACATGCTCCGAGCAAGTGCTAGTTCGTGTACAATTTCGCTAGAAAGATAAGAAGACAATCCTAAAAACATGGCCAGGGAACCGAGGATGGTCAACCCCCACCCTCGCCCATCTAGAGCCTTAAAATCCACAAGCACAATAATAATCAATGCAAAATTTAAATCCGGGGTCCGACCCTCGGATGCATGCAATCACAGATTACTATTCAGCGCGGCACCTGCAAAAAGATGATACATAGCACAATCCATATGCATGATCTACGTTGAACTCCGACGAAAACATATGCCATCATATATTCACATGATGTTTTCACGAATTCATGCATGAAACATACACCAAAGCGTGCTCTGATACCAATTGTTGGAATTGGATCCGCTGATCAGAGTCGCAGCGAAAGCAAAATAAAGATCCGAAGATAATACGGTGTATGTTTCATTACAATTAATTCTACAAAACAATCTACATGCAAAGCTATGATCTTAGCATATGTGCGGACACCCTAGAGGCATACTACGATCCACGGAAGACATACATGCATCTAGTTAGGTGTTTAGAATCATCATACCTTTTTGGATCTATAATCCGGAGATGACGAAACGATGAAGAACCACACTTGAATCACAAGGGAAACTGTCGGATAGTACATTGTCCTTTGCGAATTGAAGAATCCTCGAAATCCCGTCTCTGAGTGCAAGGATTACGAGTCGACGGAGGAATCCGTTGCAAAGACGATGGCGAGCCACAAGATTTTCTCCTCCTCTTTCTCCTTTCTTCCTTCTCCTTCCTTCCTCTTTCTTCTCCCTTCTTCTTTCTCTCTTTTCCTTGGCCGAAACCACAAAGGAGGAGCAAAGAAAGGGGGTTCGGATTTTTGGGAGGAGAGGGAGCATTGGGCCGGCCCTCCCTCTCCCTATTCTACTTATAGGGCCGGTCTCCCATGGCTCCAAGGAGGCTAGGGCTGGCCCTAGATAGAATAAGATAGAGAGGGGATCGGTTTTACGGATTTCCAATGTCTATCGTGAAGCCTGGACGAAAACGCCCTTCACGAAAAGTGGAAAACTGAAAGAGAGACTGAGTGAGGTGCGCTACTCAGAATCGAGTTCCGTCAGCGCCTATAAGCTCCTGGAATTATTTTGCTCATTCTAAGATCCATATTCAATGTGTTCTGAGCCATATTTCAGTATTTACCAAAATATCCCTACGACCCGTAACATATATGAATTAGGTTCTTAGGCTCCGGGCTTGCGCTCCATCGCACTACTTCACATCCAACGTATCCAGCTAGGTCGGGGAACAATTCCTATACACAACGACAGGGTGAAACCTTCAGGGTTCGAGATCTCTAGCTCCAACCGGATCCCTGATTAATTGTTCCGGTGACATACCGAAAGTTCCGTTAATCAGCCCTAATCCGATTAACCCGCGTAGCCACCTAGAATGCGACGCGAGTTGAACTCTAGTGATCCTAAACTTATGTTACTCCCTCGTAACCCTGTTCTCTACTATACTCCGATAATCCTTAGTCCCTCCTATTACTGGTGCCATGATACGACTCGGGCGATGGGGAGCACCGTCAGATCCCGATCGATTATTTGACTAAGGTTTGATGACTTGTCATCTATAACACCACACACCTTCCGGTGCTATGCCTAGCACCCGGAACATCGTCAATCATACTGATGACCACTAGGCCTGGGTTAACTGTGTGGACAGATTGACTCATCAAAACGCATCCATCCATCACTCGACGTCGGATAACCTGTAGGGATTATATGTCACTCAAGTGCCAACCGGGTAACCCAACACACCGTGGTATTGGACTATGGAAGGTCCGCACACGTTGGCACATCAAAGCACCACACAACTGGTTGGCCCAGTAAACATGGTCCTTCAGGGTTAAGGACAGATTATCTATAGTAGTAAGACGATTTATGCACCAGTGTCTGAATCACTGAACTGTGCACCGCCTTGGTTCCTGTTCAACATGATCGTCGTGGTTGGTCAGGTCAATGAGAATCCCACGTTCTCGTGGTGGAGACTTCACTACATCCTCTATCTGCCAACAGCTTGTTCTCGGTGAAGCGACCGGCATCACCTAAGCTGTGAACTAGTTCTAGGTCTACACAGAACTGGTCCACTGGGTCTCCCAAGCATGGATCCTCCATGCGCCTCAATGGCCTACTGTGTTCCCTAGGGTCCTTTTATTATATGAGTATTATCATATACCAGAGTAGTATTCTAATTAAAGCAATTACCAAAGTCATTTTTATTAATGTTAATACAGAAAATCCACGCTAAGGACACACAAGCTACAACATCGACATCTTAGTACTAACTAGCTTCTGGACAGTGAAGTATCGAGTAACTCGACTGTGACCCTCAAATATTTCCTTGAGGTACAACATCATGTCAGAAGCGTCGGGCATTTCCTCTACTTGCTTCTGCGGAGTTGTTTGCAAAGAGGCTATTATATAGCATTTGCATATCTCATTTGCCTCTTTCCAGTCATTATATTCCTTTTATTGTGCCCCTATGGCATTTGGACCCGGTAGGTGTGGCTTAGACATTGTCAGTGCCATTGTGTGTTTACCTATCCTCAGGACCAACATCAGATTACGTTTCCAATCCTCATAGTTGGGACCTATCAGTTTGTTATCATTGAGGATAGCTAAAAGGGGATCTAACTTGGTCATCTGTTAATAAACAAATGACAGTGTATAAGAATGCATTATAAAATTATTTTATAGATTTTTAAAATGATTTAATTAGATCTATATGTCAATGCATACCCTCAAGGCAAGAACGTTTCTGTAGATTAATTAACCATGTATGCGAGCTCTGGGATCTAGACGTACCCACTTTGGGGTAGTATACACCGTCGCCCCCTCACATCGGGACTCGAGGATCCAATCCAAATCTGCACTCTAATGGGCTATGATGGACCATGGTTCTTTTGGCCAGAGCTGCATAGTCCAAGTGCGAAGCTACAAGATACCACGGTGCACTTTAAATACTTCTCCACAAGATTAGGAGATTACGAACCGGGAATTCATACGGCCCCCACTTTGGTGGGAAAGCCCTTATCTCCTCAATGCGTAACCCCCTTATACCTAAGGAGATCACTTGGTATCCATTGTAGAAGAGAACACAACCCTCACCCGCAGAGATTATGGATCATGCCCTCCCTATCTGGATTCCTTATGATTGGCTATGGGGGCCAAGGACTTCTTGAAAGCCCCTTATGTATCCCGTTTATCTGGAGGGTAATTTTAATGCAAGTGATAGTACAATCTAAGGTAGCGACCACCTATACACTAGACCCTGGTCTAACCGTGCTCCAACTGGGGTACCGAACTCCTATAGAATATTAGAGATTTCGGAGCATCATAGTCCCTGTCCCATGAAGTTACGTTAGTGTTGGCCTTTCACTATCACAGGAGTCACATTACATACCCCAGAATTCCCGATATCTCACGGAAGCTCTAACCCTAATGTTATGAGCCTAGCCTAAGGTCAACGTGGTCAGGGCTCCCACTACGATAACGTCCGTTCCAGTCTTTTGATATGTGATGACCTGTGGATCGTCATCTCACCCTTGGTTTCGATGCTGGCCAACTAGTGG
Organism: Chamaelirium japonicum; assembly: GCA_947650365.1. Taxonomy (NCBI): domain Eukaryota; kingdom Viridiplantae; phylum Streptophyta; class Magnoliopsida; order Liliales; family Melanthiaceae; genus Chamaelirium; species Chamaelirium japonicum. The sequence goes on along the minus strand of OX393553.1, from coordinate 15,596,780 downwards.
CGGCATAACCTTGTGATGATGAGATCCTACCATAATCAAACTACAAGATGACTACTATCTAGTTGAGTCATACCCTAATGGTCACAGGGGACTATGCGGGGAAAGGGCATCCCGCCTAAACACCTAATCTCATATTTAATTATCAATAATACATCATCGGGTTTATCAGATTAACTAACAGGAAGAAACAACCACACACAGATTTTACATCAGGCTTAGGATCCATTCCCTGAACCTGATCAGTGCAGCAGCTCTATTCTTCCTTCAAGTTCTCTGATCTGGCCCAAAGTCTTTACGCATGGTCCCTGGTTCACACCACCATATACACTTCCATCGGTTTAGTTCGTTCTTCGGGTACCACTCTCCCTCCTGCAGAGGTGCTCCGCCCTGTAATCCATTTTTATCGTTTTCCTGTAAACAAAAAAACTATCCTGCTCCGAGCAATTGCTCGTTCAGGCATAATTTCCTAGGAAAATTTAAAAAAAAATCCTATCAGAGAGCCCTGGAAAACCGAGGATGACAAAACCATCCTCGCCCATAATGGCCTAATACACCATCTATAGAGAATTGAAAAATTAAAACGCATTCATTCACATAATCTGGGGTCCGACCCCCAGATGCACAAACCAATTTCAGCATTTTACTTTTCAGAGCGGCACCTGCAAAAAACTCATACAAATATATATATATATATATATATATATATATATATATATATATATATATATATATATATATATATATATATATATATATATATATATATATATATATATATATATGCATGCATGATACGAAACGAATCCGATGATGAACTATCATTTCATGTGTGTATGATTGGATTCGATGGGAATCTCATCATGTACCACACACCCGAACGCTAGCTCTGATACCAGTTGTTGGGAAAAATTAATTTCGTAGATCAAAGTCTGCGCAGTGGAAGTCGGGCAGCGGTCGTAGGACCACGTTGCCGGGTACGTGCTACAAAAATTCTTCATTATATAATCATATCATCTGCACATGATGGAATAGTACGAACCCTTAATCGTCATTCTAACAAGATAATGCAACATACATCAGATGACCTATGCATTAAACCTTAGAACGAGCGATAGAAAGATTATACCTTCGTGTAGATTTTTTTCACTGCGGAGGATTTTCTTCTTTGTTGGTGGAGACAGATGTCGAGGTTCGGATGAAGAGGTACGGATATAGATCTACCGTTGGGTTCATCGAGTCTTGCCTCCCAGCAACGTCCTCATTGAGAGATCTCTGAATGCCTCTCACCAATGAGCCTTTTTCGATGCTTGCAAAAGCCTTGAAGAAGATGAGAAAGAGAGAGGAACGGTGTGCAGATTTTCGGCGCAAAAGAGGGTCGTTTGAAGCAATAGATTGCAGCCAATACCCTCTTAGAACCTTGCATGAAATTCCCTTTCCCCCTCTTTTTAAGTGGCCGGCCATAGGGATTAAAAATCCCCTTGATATGACCGGCCCTATCCTATCCAACCACCCAAAAAACCGCCCCCCTAGATTTTAGGGGGGGGAAGTTCTAACTATGCAACAACCCATATCTAAGGGAGGATCTTCTCATATCCTCCCCATATCAGGTCATGGCTGCAAATGGGTGCCCCTAACATGAGTGGCCGGCCATTAGGGCATGCGGGGCTATTTGGGAAAAGACTAAAATGCCCCCCATGCTTCTAATGGTCGTACAGTCGTGTACTGGGTTCCGATTGCGAAACCGTTTAAACCTGTAGGACCCCTAGGATTTCTAGTGTCCTCTTGACATGGAAATATTGTTCTCTTATATAGGGGTGCCCTCAATAATTTATCCATACTTAGGGTTGCCTTAGTAAAACAAGGGGTGCCCTTAGTAAAATTTACTGAAGCAACTCTACCGAGTTCCCGTGCGATGCATACTCGGATTGTCTACACCTATGAGGGGTGTTAGATATTTTGCGTATGCCTCTAACCACTCTGGGGTTGCCCTCTCGAAGCATACTTTATTTCTCTTTTTCTCTCACGCTCTAGTGCGAAGCACCCATGGGATGATCATCTTCCTAACTAAGGTAGTGCAAGTAAGGGAAGAGATGGTAAACACGATTTCGGATACGGACAAGGTGGAACCTGCAGGGACTAGGATTCGTGGCTAACAACCAGGACTCGACCAACACACCCTACAGGTGTCTCTATCTGTCCTCTGAGCTTCGGTTAACTTGCGAAGCTAAACAGAGCGTGACACAAGTTGACCTCCAATCCTCCTAGACTTATTATGTTCTCTCGCATACCCTTGATCTCCGATCAGTTACAGTAGTGTGATATCCCTCCATATAGTACCTGTTGGAAATAAATCCATGGTAGAGGCCCGCAGCGGAAGCAAAATGAAGGTCCGAGGACCGTGAGCGGTGTGAGTTACATATCAAAATTTTCATCGAAACGATCTACATATGCGTGTATGAATCTAGCATAGCAACTACGCGAACCCCTAACGATGATCTAACGCGAAAGAACAAACTAGCATGAATGCATGTTCTAATTATGTTAGATCTACTTGTTAGAGGTCATACCTGCGTGCGGAATTTTTCACCGCGACAAATTTCTTCTTTGTCGATGGAGACGGGCTACGGATCTGCTCGACATAGCTTCGGTGCGACGGCCATAACTTTCTGCTCCGAACTCCGATTGGGCTGAAATTTGGACTGCAGGTAGCCAACTTCGAGACGCAACTTTTCCAACAAGTTTCACGTCGTTTGGACTTCTGTAGCTCCCGGAATCGCAGAAACAACGTTGATTTTCTGTGCAGATTCTGGACAGCAAAAGGTTGCGGGAGACGCCTTCTAGTTCACCCGATCTCACACGATGCACGGCACCTCGTCGATGGATCTCTGAGTGCCTCCATATGATGAGCCTTCTCCTTCTACAAAACACCACGTGAGGAAGACGAGTCACCATCCAATGGCGCAAGCGAGGGAGAGAGAGAGACAAGAGAGGAGATGCGAAGAGAGGAGAGGGGGCGGCTAGGGTTTCCCCATGCCATGGCCGGCCCTAGGGCTTGCATGGCTCTATTAATTTTGTGCACACTCTCTCTCCTTCTCATATATAGGGCCGGCCTATTCATATGGATAAGGACAGTATGGATAAGGATGATGGATTCAAACCTTATCTCTATATATCTCTTCTTTATCTCTATCCTTTCCTTGTTTTCGAAAACGGTCAAAACCAGCCCGTTTTCTGCGCCTCATAACCGGCCCCTTCATCGGAGGCAACAACCTCCCGAAACTAATGGGGCCGGCCTTGACCAGTCTCTCAACACTTTGGGCCGGCCCCCTTAGTGCATAGTGGCGCATGGTATGACCAAAACGCCCTTATGCCACTAGTTGGCCGTTCCTCGTGTACGAGACTTTGCAAGGCACACATAAGTGAAGTGCACCAGTGATTTCACTATTCTCTGAGGTTCCCGTAGGGTGCCCCTAGTAAAGTCAACTAGTCAACTCGCAATATGTCCCGGTGCATCGCACCCATGTGGCAAAGTCCACTTATGGCAAGGAATTGATACATGCGTCTCTGCACTAACCTAGGGTTTCCCCTTAGTGCACACACGTAGCTACGCATCTACCGTGCACTAGTGCGAAGCACTCACGGAGCGTATGCTTGGACTTCTCGCTTCCTCTAACTACGTTCTGTGTTTCGAGGAGATGGTATAAGAACCATACATAATGTCGATAAGGTGGAACCTTCAGGGACCAGGGTTCATGGCTTCCAACTCAGACTCGATCGACACACTACCCGAGTGTACCATCGATCCTCTAAGTCCGAGTTAACCTGCGTAGCCACCCAGAGTGCGACGCAGGCTGCACTCCAATTCCCCCGGACTTACTATGTTCTCTCTCATACCCCTGCTCTCCGCTTAGTATGGTAAACCCGCTGTCCCTCCACTTGGTGCCATGACGCAACTCGAGCGGTGGAGAATACCGTCAGACTCGAGTGCTCATATGACTCGGTTCCTTCCAGGTTGACCATATACATCGTACCTTCGATTACTCTGACGAGCAACCGGTGTTAGAATTGGTGAGGTCTATAGCTCGTAAAAACTTAGTGTTTAGCTTTGTATGGTTGATAGTATAGGATTGCATATTGGTACGTACCTTAGTACGTGTTCTGATTACAGAACAGAGAGCCATGGCTACATGGTAATCCACTTGAGTGGGAGACTCAAGGGACTGGTCCCATGTAACCTAAATACGTTCGCAGCTCTGATAAGGGTTGGTCGCCCTATCAGGATAAGCTGTTGGGATGACAGAGCGTAGGTGTCTCCACCACGGTCATTACCAGGCACAGTGTCTGTGGCCGAACGGAACCAACACGGTGCACAGATCGATGAGCAGACATCGGTGCACTAAACCGTGTTTCTGCTTAGGGTAAAACGGTCCTAAACCCTGAAGAACCATGTCTGGTGGACTAACCAGTTGTGTGGTGCTTTGGCGCACCAATGTGTGAGGATCCGGATGCAGTGATCCAAAACCACGGTGTACTGGGTTACCCGGCTGGCGTTGCATCAGCGTGTCACTCCTGCAGGCTATCCACACCCCTAACGGGAGGTGCGTTCCTTGGTCTGACCTACGTCGTATTAAACCCTGGCCAGGTGGTCATCAGTTGGACTGGTGACGGATCCGGTTGCTCGGAAGAGTAATCGGAGGTACGATGTATGTGGTCAACCGGGAAGGAACCGAGTCATATGAGCACTCGAGTCTGACGGTATTCTCCACTGCTCGAGTTGCATCATGGCACCAAGTGGAGGGACAGCGAGTTTACCATACTAAGCGGAGAGCAGGGGTATGAGAGAGAACATAGTAAGTCCGGGGGAATTGGAGTGCAGCCTGCGTCGCACTCTGGGTGGCTACGCAGGTTAACTCGGACTCAGAGGATCGATGGTACACTCGGGTAGTGTGTCGATCGAGTCTGAGTTGGAAGCCATGAACCCTGGTCCCTGAAGGTTCCACCTTATCGACATTATGTACGGTTCTTATACCATCTCCTCGAAACACAGAACGTAGTTAGAGGAAGCGAGAAGTCCAAGCATACGCTCCGTGAGTGCTTCGCACTAGTGCACGGTAGATGCGTAGCTACGTGTGTGCACTAAGGGGAAACCCTAGGTTAGTGCAGAGACGCATGTAGCAATTCCTTGCCATAAGTGGACTTTGCCACATGGGTGCGATGCACCGGGACATGTTGTGAGTTGACTAGTTGACTTCACTAGGGGCACCCTACGGGAACCTCAGAGAATAGTGAAATTACTGGTGCACTTCACTTATGTGTGCCTTGCAAAGTCTCGTACACGAGGAACGGCCAACTAGTGGCATAAGGGCGTTTTGGTCATACCATGCGCCACTATGCACTAAGGGGGCTGGCCCAAAGTGTTGAGAGACTGGTCAAGGCCGGCTCCATTAGTTTCGGGAGGTTGTTGCCTCCGATGAAGGGGCCGGTTATGAGGCGCAGAAAACGGGCTGGTTTTGACCGTTTTCGAAAACAAGGAAAGGATAGAGATAAAGAAGAGATATATAGGGATAAGGTTTGAATCTATCATCCTTATCCATACTGTCCTTATCCATATGAATAGGCCGGCCCTATATATGAGAAGGAGAGAGAGGGTGCACGAAATTAATAGAGCCATGCAAGCCTTAGGGCCGGCCATGGCATGGGGAAACCCTAGCCGCCCCCTCTCCTCTCTTCGCATCTCCTCTCTCGTCTCTCTCTCCCTCGCTTGCGCCATTGGATGGCGACTCGTCTTCCTCACGTGGTGTTTTGTAGAAGGAGAAGGCTCGTCGTATGGAGGCACTCAGAGATCCATCGACGAGGTGCCGTGCATCGTGTGAGATCGGGTGAACTAGAAGGCGTCTCCCGCAACCTTTTGCTGTCCAGAATCTGCACAGAAAATCAACGTTGTTTCTGCTATTCCGGGATCTACAGAAGTCTAAACGACGTGAAACTTGTTAGAAAAGTTGCGTATCGAAGTTGGCTACCTGCAGTCCAAATTTCAGCCCAATCGGAGTTCGAAGCAGAAAGTTATGGCCGTCGCACCAAATCTATGTCGAGCAGATCCGTAGCCCGTCTCCATCGACAAAGAAGAAATTTGTCGCGGTGAAAGATTCCGCACGCAGGTATGACCTCTAACAAGTAGATCTAACATAATTAGAACATGCATTCATGCTAGTTTGTTCTTTCGTGTTAGATCATCGTTAGGGGTTCGCGTAGTTGCCATGCTAGATTCATACACGCATATGTAGATCGTTTCGATGAAAATTTTGATATGTAACGCACACCGTTCACGGTCCTCGGACCTTCACTTTGCTTCCGCTGCGGGCCTCTACCATGGATTTATTTCCAACAATTGGTATCAGAGCACGCTAGTGGTGTGCGTTTCATGTTTTTCATGAAACCGTCATGTGCGCGCATGAATAGTATGTGCTGCCATCGGGGTTCTACGAGTAGATCATGCATAGTATTTTTTGTGTGTTCTATGAATCGTTCTTGTAGGGCGCCGCTTCTTAAATTATTCTGGATATGTGATTGCTTGCTACCAGGGGTCGGACCCCGTGTTAGCGATTTTGTCTGGATGTTTTTTCTTCTGTGTGTGGATAGATTTTAGAGCCATAGTCGGGCAAGAGGTGAAGATTTACCACCCTTGATTCCCAGGCTTTTTGCTATACTTGTTTTCTTTTTCGTTCTAGGAAATTGTGTACGAGCGAGCACTTGCTCGAAGCGTATTAGAGCTTTTTCGGTTACAGATTGAAGAGGAGGACTTGCCGTGGAGATCCACTACCGGAAGGATGAGCGAAACCTTGGAGGACGATGGCGATCCGGCGAAGAGTACACGATGACGGCAAAGGGCATAAAGTGTCAGGAGATCGTATACAGAGGCTTACACCGGATCGAGGAGCCTTGCGAAGGAAACAGAGAGCCTGCGCTGTGCCAGTCAGGTTCAGGGGTCGGACCCTGAACTTGATTCAGTTGTGTGCTTGTTTCTTTCAGTGGTTCTTTATATTTCTGTAGAAAACCCCAATGCGATAATTTAATTATCTGTATTAGAGGGATGCCCTTTCCCCTCGGGTCCTAGCGACCTTATTAGGATATGATTCCACTAGTGACGCCTATTATTTAATTGACCCTTGATGATAGCATGAATTCCTCACATTTGGTTATGCCCCCATTAGGTCAACACCCGATTAGTCGGGTGTGCCTATTTGGCAAGCATCGAAACCTATAATGAGTTGGAATTCTACTATGACATCATTCGTCAAATTTATAAGCGGGACGCCATGGTAGTGGAAGACCTTTCATGTCAGTCTGACCTTAGGCTAGGCTCTAGGGCATTAGCGTAATAGCCAAGTTTACAAAGCATCGATGTTCTTGGGATATGTAATGTGACCCTTGAGTGGAGAAATCCACTCGAGGCAGGGACTATGATATTCCGAGATCGATTAATACTTCGCAAAAGACTTGAAACGCTAGTGGGAGCACGATATGACCAGGGTCTAGTGTATAGGTTGTCGTGACCTTAGTGTACACTCATACTTGCATTAAATAACCCTCAAATTTAATAAGGGATGCAAAAGAGGACTTTTAGAGATCCCCTGGCCTCCACGGCCAATCATTTCGTGCTCGGGTGGGAGGGCATAACTCAACAACCCCCTCGGGTGAGAGCTGTGTTTTTCCATGCCAAGTTACTTAGTGATCTCCCTCGGGATATGGCGGTTACGGCGCCAAGGGTTCAGGCTTTACTCACCCTCGTGGGGGCCGTTAGAACTTCCGTTCCGTAATTGCCTAGGCTCGTGGTTAAGTATCCGAAGTACACGTGAGGTATTCGTTGCGAAGACAATGGTGATCACGTGGTACTGGCCAAAAGATAACCTTGGTTCATCAAAGTCCTTAGTTGGCAGATTTGGATAGGGTCAAGGGAAAGACCCGTGTAAGCGGATGACCTGCACACTGCCCCCTCGAACAGGTGCAGCCTATTCCGAGATCTTACATACATGGTTAAATTAATCCATAGAGGTGTCTTCGCTGTGAGGGTAGCGCTGACATTTGGATATAATTAGCTTGTTTTAAAAATCCATAAAATAAGTTTTCCTGCATTCTTCTTCATTCAACCATATAGTTCCCCTATCCGCTATCCCATAAGAGAACCAGTTATCGGGTCTCTAACTACGTAGAGCGAAAGCGCTAACTTTAGCTTATGCATAGGATAGTAAACGTACATTGGCTTGTAATCTTAATATCCCTGTATTAGACCTAATGGGTCCAGATATCACTAGGGCACTAACTAGGGCATATGAAGACTGGCGAGAGTCTAAGGAGATGTGCAAGTGCTATGTTATAGCAGACTTGCGGACAACTCTTTAGAAGCGAGTCAGAGATATGCCGGGTCTTCTCTAATTAAGTTTTACTTGCATTAGATGTCTGGGAGGCGAAGTCAGTCGACTCATCGCTTTTCCACTAAGATACTTGTCAGTACCGAGATGTCTGAGGGTATGCTTGTTCGGAAACACATCTTTGAGTTCCAGATCGAACTAGATTCCAAAGACATAGTACCAGATAACGAGGTGGTGGAAGACGTCTGTCTTGCATCCTTGTTTGGAACCTTCGAAGGCGTTATCAGAGACTTTAGCTTTAACAAGTTAGAAATGATAAACGCAGAACTTCTAAGGAGATTTCCAAGAGACAAAGGATGAGATCAAGATTAAAGGCAAAGCCTTTAGTGCTTAACCTAGGCCTTCTTTAGAATAACCTAAGGAAGTAACTTATCAGAGATTGAAAACTATTATAGTGCAGAAACTGGTGTGGACTCCTAAGTCTGGTAACGCTAAAGACGGAAGTGTTTCTGTTTTGGCGAGAATAGGGGGTATTTGAAGATTGAATATGGCCTCAGGATGTTAGGAGTAAAGTCGCTATCTAGTAGCAGCTCTTATGCTTCTTAGAATGTAGACTTCTGGTCTACAAAGATTCAAGAAAAGCAGAAGGCTACTTTATAGTGACGTAATCCTAACATAGGTACTGATGCCATAAGCCGCTGCGGAAGCTGTTAGGTATGATTGTCTTAGTTTTCCGAAATACGGATTTTGTTTTTAGAGATGTAGTTCTGTTTCCTTCTTGGTAAATGAAGTTTTTAGTTTTAGACAGCACCGTGAGTGTGTATCTTAAACTGAATAGATAGCTTCATTACTAGAGGAATAGATCAGAATAATCTCTTTGTACTTAATCCTAATTCGGAAATAGATTTCATGACAGTTGCAGCATCTAATTAAAATTCATCTAAATCTTTCGGAGAATCTATCCCATTTGTGACCCCTCTGATTTAGATATTTTGCCTCAGATAAATTCAGAGGTGATAGAAGGCCGAGTTTCTGTTCACAGAATCATCGGAGATCCTTCTAACCTATGAGTGTAATCTTGAAGGCAGAATAACTAAAAGGGCCATGAAGGTATGGGAGTTAGTTAATTTTGACGTCTATGGTTCCAAGAGCGTCCAGACGATAGGAGTCTCTTCGATTTAATCAAGGAAATGAGAACCTATCGGATGGGTTCCATAGGATCCTGAAGGAGCATGGGATTATCTCCCAGTTAAATGCTCCTAGGATGAAACGTCAGAATGAAGTCTCCGAGAGAAGGAATCGGACCCTGTTTGACATGGTCCGTAGTATGATGAAAATTGCCAAATGTACTACCCACCCTTTGGTAGGGTTGTACCTTAAAACAGTAGCTTATATCTGAAACTCTCTCTCATCTAGATCAGTGCCCCAGACCTATAGAGAGCTATGGTCTAAGCGAAAGCTGACACTATAGAGTCTCGAGATATAGGGTTGTCCTGCACTTGTACAAAAGGACAAGAGGGATGGGATGGAGATGTAGTTCCAGGTATATCTGTTTGTAGGTTACCCTTAGGAGGCATAAGATGGACTGTTTTATGATCTTGAGGTTAGGAAGGTAATCGTTTCTATGAACACCATCTACCTAGATCAAGATTATATTATAAGACCATAAGTTTATCAGTAAGGTAGTTCTGGGTGAACTACTGGGTACTGGTAGAGAGTGCGCATTTGAAAAACGTAGTGGGAGTAGATGATACAAGAAACTAGTATAACAGGTATTGTAGAAACGATTCACTTTGTACCACCACCACCTCATCGTTGTGGGACCATCAGAGCTCCTGAAAGATACTATGGAGAAACTTCGATAGTTAATCCAGAGTTTCAGGAGGATGATCCTTAGAGCTACGAAGAAGTAGTGAGAGCTTCCTTTGTACCACCACCACCTCATCGTTGTGGGACCATCAGAGCTCCTGAAAGATACTATGGAGAAACTTTGATAGTTAATCCAGAGTTTCAGGAGGATGATCCCTAGAGCTACGAAGAAGTAGTGGGAGCTTCCGACAGCTCTGACTGACAAAAGACCATGGAGGCAAGCTTACATCAATGTCCCTTGGAACAGTCTTGACACTTATAGCACTATCACCCTTCAGGGTGTAGGAGGTGTATAAGAAGAGCACCCGGTTAAGACTTAAGTAGCTAGATTAGTTACCAAAGGAGAAGGGATTGACTATGTCAAAACCATCTCACTGGTAGCTATGCCTAAGTCTATAACGGATCCTCTTAATCCATCACAGCCCATTATAGTTGGGAGATCTGGTTGATGGATGTCAAGACAATTATTCCCTAACGGGAATTTGAAAAGGGACATATGGATGATGTAGCCTCAGGCTTTGTGTCAGTAGGTTAGGAAGATATGGAATGCAAGTTGCAATGGTCTATTTATGGACTGATGCAAGCATCCAGGTTGGAATGTCTATTTTGATCAAGGGAATCCGCTCACACGGATTTGATCAGAATGAGGATAAACCAAGTTGGTACAAGAAAGGTGAAATAGCTACAATGGTGTATTTAGTACTTTACGTTAACGATATTTTACTGATTGAAAATGATGTAAGAATATTGTTTACGGTAAAGGTTTGTAGTCATCACAATTCGATGTGAAAGACCCTAATGAGGCGAGTTATGCTCTGGGAATCAAGGTAACTCGAGACAACCAGAGCAAGATTCTCTTGCTGTCACAGGCTACGTATGAAGATAAGATTCTAGCCAGATTCGTTTTAAGAGGCTAGATATCTATTGCGCAGCAGGAAGATGGGTCGGTTTCAGTCGAACCCGGGTCCAGATCTTTGGACCGATGTGAAGGGTATACTCAGAAATCCTCGTTAAGTAAGAATTGTGAGTTAGCTTGCACTTCACAGGTCCTGATATCGATTGGACACACAGGATCTGACTTTGGTGTCAGATGTGTGTTTCAGAGAATCGATTTCAGGGATTATTTTTATTTTGGGATTAGAAGCGGTAATTGGTAGAGTGTGAAGCAAGTGCATCACAGACTCTACCACAGATGCTTAGCACGTTGTTGCGTGCGAAGTAGTATATCAGGTGGTAAGGCTTAGGAAGTTCTTAGAGAACTTGGGACGCGTACCAGAGGCTCAGTTATCTGTTGTTACAACAGAAGAGCGGTAAGCAAGGTCCAAGGAGACTAGGCACCGCCGTGAGGGGAAACCCATCAAGTACAAACTCCACTTGATCTGACAGTTATATGAGGAAATGCAAGTAGCGGTACTGAGGTGGAATCTACAGACAATGTTGTTAATTCCTTTAGGGAATTCCTGCAAAGGCTTTTGGACAGCATGTAGAAGCTACAGAGCTCAACACCGTTATTCCTGGTTAGACCTAGTGGGAGATTGTTAGAATTGGTGAGGTCTATAGCTCGTAAAAACTTAGTGTTTAGCTTTGTATGGTTGATAGTATATGATTGCATATTGGTACGTACCTTAGTACGTGTTCTGATTACAGAACAGAGAGCCATGGCTACATGGTAATCCACTTGAGTGGGAGACTCAAGGGACCGGTCCCATGTAACCTAAATATGTTCGCAGCTCCGATAAGGGTTGGTCGCCCTATCAGGATAAGCTGTTGGGATGACAGAGCGTAGGTGTCTCCACCACGGTCATTACCAGGCACAGTGTCTGTGGCCGAACGGAACCAACACGGTGCACAGATCGATGAGCAGACATCGGTGCACTAAACCGTGTTTCTGCTTAGGGTAAAACGGTCCTAAACCCTGAGGAACCATGTCTGGTGGACTAACCAGTTGTGTGGTGCTTTGGCGCACCAATGTGTGAGGATCCGGATACAGTGATCCAAAACCATGGTGTACTGGGTTACCCGGCTGGCGTTGCATCAGCGTGTCACTCCTGCAGGCTATCCACACCCCAAACGGGAGGTGCGTTCCTTGGTCTGACCTACGTCGTATTAAACCCTGGCCAGGTGGTCATCAGTTGGACTGGTGACGGATCCGATTGCTCGGAAGAGTAATCGGAGGTACGATGTATGTGGTCAACCGGGAAGGAACCGAGTCATATGAGCACTCGAGTCTGACGGTATTCTCCACTGCTCGAGTTGCATCATGGCACCAAGTGGAGGGACAGCGAGTTTACCATACTAAGCGAAGAGCAGGGGTATGAGAGAGAACATAGTAAGTCCGGGGGAATTGGAGTGCAGCCTGCGTCGCACTCTGGGTGGCTACGCAGGTTAACTCGGACTCAGAGGATCGATGGTACACTCGGGTAGTGTGTCGATCGAGTCTGAGTTGGAAGCCATGAACCCTGGTCCCTGAAGGTTCCACCTTATCGACATTATGTACGGTTCTTATACCATCTCCTCGAAACACAGAACGTAGTTAGAGGAAGCGAGAAGTCCAAGCATACGCTCCGTGAGTGCTTCGCACTAGTGCACGGTAGATGCGTAGCTACGTGTGTGCACTAAGGGGAAACCCTAGGTTAGTGCAGAGACGCATGTAGCAATTCCTTGCCATAAGTGGACTTTGCCACATGGGTGCGATGCACCGGGACATGTTGTGAGTTGACTAGTTGACTTCACTAGGGGCACCCTACGGGAACCTCAGAGAATAGTGAAATTACTGGTGCACTTCACTTATGTGTGCCTTGCAAAGTCTCATACACGAGGAACGACCAACTAGTGGCATAAGGGCGTTTTGGTCATACCATGCGCCACTATGCACTAAGGGGGCCGGCCCAAAGTGTTGAGAGACTGGTCAAGGCCGGCTCCATTAGTTTCGGGAGGTTGTTGCCTCTGATGAAGGGGCCGGTTATGAGGCGCAGAAAACGGGCTGGTTTTGACCGTTTTCGAAAACAAGGAAAGGATAGAGATAAAGAAGAGATATATAGGGATAAGGTTTGAATCTATCATCCTTATCCATACTGTCCTTATCCATATGAATAGGCCGGCCCTATATATGAGAAGGAGAGAGAGGGTGCACGAAATTAATAGAGCCATGCAAACCTTAGGGCCGGCCATGGCATGGGGAAACCCTAGCCGCCCCCTCTCCTCTCTTCGCATCTCCTCTCTCGTCTCTCTCTCCCTCGCTTGCGCCATTGGATGGCGACTCGTCTTCCTCACGTGGTGTTTTGTAGAAGGAGAAGGCTCATCGTATGGAGGCACTCAGAGATCCATCGACGAGGTGCCGTGCATCGTGTGAGATCGGGTGAACTAGAAGGCGTCTCCCGCAACCTTTTGCTGTCCAGAATCTGCACAGCAAATCAACGTTGTTTTTGCGATTCCGGGAGCTACAGAAGTCCAAACGACGTGAAACTTGTTGAAAAAGTTGCATCTCGAAGTTGGCTACTTGCAGTCCAAATTTCAGCCCAATCGGAGTTCGGAGCAGAACGTTATGGCCGTCGCACCAAAGCTATGTCGAGCAGATCCGTAGCCCGTCTCCATCGACAAAGAAGAAATTTGTCGCGGTGAAAGATTCCGCACGCAGGTATGACCACTAACAAGTAGATCTAACATAATTAGAACATGCATTCATGCTAGTTTGTTCTTTCGCGTTAGATCATCGTTAGGGGTTCGCGTAGTTGCCATGCTAGATTCATACACGCATATGTAGATCGTTTCGATGAAAATTTTGATATGTAACGCACACCGCTCACGGTCCTCGGACCTTCACTTTGCTTCCGCTGCGGGCCTCTACCATGGATTTATTTCCAACAATCGGATCCGTCATCAGTCCAACTGATGACCACCTGGCCAGGGTTTAATACGACGTAGGTCAGACCAAGGAACGCACCTCCCGTTAGGGGTGTGGATAGCCTGCAGGAGTGACACGCTGATGCAACGCCAGTCGGGTAACCCAGTACACCGTGGTTTTGGATCACTGTATCCGGATCCTCACACATTGGTGCGCCAAAGCACCACACAACTGGTTAGTCCACCAGACATGGTTCCTCAGGGTTTAGGACCGTTTTACCCTAAGCAGAAACACGGTTTAGTGCACCGATGTCTGCTCATCGATCTGTACACCGTGTTGGTTCCGTTCGGCCACAGACACTGTGCCTGGTAATGACCGTGGTGGAGACACCCACGCTCTGTCATCCCAACAGCTTATCCTGATAGGGCGACCAACCCTTATCAGAGCTGCGAACATATTTAGGTTACATGGGACCAGTCCCTTGAGTCTCCCACTCATGAGGATTACCATGTAGCCATGGCTCTCTGTTCTGTAATCAGAACACGTACTAAGGTACGTACCAATATGCAATCCTATACTATCAACCATACATAGCTAAACTATAGGTTTTTACGAGCTATAGACCTCACCAATTCTAACAATCTCCCACTAGGTCTAACGAGGAATAACGGTGTTGAGCTCTGTAGCTTCTACATGCTGCCCAAAGCCTTTGCAGGAATTCCCTAAAGGAATTGACAACATTGTCTGTAGATTCCACCTCAGTACCGCTACTTGCATTTCCTCATATAACTGTCAGATCAAGTGGAGTTTGTACTTGATGGGTTTCCCCTCACGGCGGTGCCTAGTCTCCTTGGACCTTGCTTACCGCTCTTCTGTTGCAACAATAGATAACTGAGCTTCTGGTACGCGTCCTTAGTTCTCTAAGAACTTCCTAAGCCTTACCACCTGATATACTACTTCGCACGCAACAACGTGCTAAGCCTCTGTGGTAGAGTATGTGATGCACTTGCTTCACACTCTACCAATTACCGCTTTTCTAATCCCAAAATAAAAATAATCCCTGAAATCGATTCTCTGAAACACACATCTGACACCAAAGTCAGATCCTGTGTGTCCAATCGATATCAGGACCTGTGAAGTGTAAGCTAACTCACAATCCTTACTTAACGAGGATTTCTGAGTATATCCTTCACATCGGTCCAAAGATCTGGACCCGGGTTCGACTGAAACCGACCCATCTTCATGCTGCGCAATAGATATCTAGCCTCTTAAAACGAATCTGGCTAGAATCTTATCTTCATGCGTAGCCTGTGACAGTAAGAGAATCTTGCTCTGGTTGTCTCGAGTTACCTTAATTCCCAGAGCATAACTCGCCTCATTAGGGTCTTTCACATCGAATTGTGATGACTACAAACCTTTACCGTAAACAATATTCTTACATCATTTTCAATCAGTAAAATATCGTTAACGTAAAGTACTAAATACACCCTTGTAGCTATTTCACCTTTCTTGTACCAACTTGGTTTATCCTCATTCTGATCAAATCCGTGTGAGCGGATTCCCTTGATCAAAATAGACATTCCAACCTGGATGCTTGCATCAGTCCATAAATGGACCATTGCAACTTGCATTCCATATCTTCCTAACCTACTGACACAAAGCCTGAGGCTACATCATCCATATGTCCCTTTTCAAATTCCCGTTAGGGAATAACTGTCTTGACATCCATCAACCAGATCTCCCAACTATAATGGGCTGTGATGGATTAAGAGGATCCGTTATAGACTTAGGCATAGCTACCAGTGAGATGGTTTTGACATAGTCAATCCCTTCTCCTTTGGTAACTAATCTAGCTACTTAAGTCTTAACCGGGTGCTCTTCTTATACACCTCCTACACCCTGAAGGGTGATAGTGCTATAAGTGTCAAGACTGTTCCAAGGGACATTGATGTAAGCTTGCCTCCATGGTCTTTTGTCAGTCAGAGCTGTCGGAAGCTCCCACTACTTCTTCGTAGCTCTAGGGATCATCCTCCTGAAACTCTGGATTAACTATCAAAGTTTCTCCATAGTATCTTTCAGGAACTCTGATGGTCCCACAACGATGAGGTGGTGGTGGTACAAAGTGAATCGTTTCTACAATACCTGGTATACTAGTTTCTTGTATCATCTACTCCCACTACGTTTTTCAAATGCGCACTCTCTACCAGTACCCAGTAGTTCACCCAGAACTACCTTACTGATAAACTTATGGTCTTATAATATAATCTTGATCTAGGTAGATGGTTTTCGTAGAAACGATTACCTTCCTAACCTCAAGATCATAAAACAGTCCATCTTATGCCTCCTAAGGGTAACCTACAAACAGATATACCTGGAACTACATCTCCATCTCATCCCTCTTGTCGTTTTGCACAAGTGCAGGACAACTCTATATCTCGAGACACTATAGTGTCAGCTTTCGCTTAGACCATAGCTCTCTATAGGTCTGAGGTACTGATCTAGATGAGAGATAGTTTCAGATATAAGCTACTGTTTTAAGGTACAACCCCACCAAAGGTGGGTAGTATACTTGGCAATATTCATCATACTACGGACCATGTCAAACAGAGTCCGATTCCTTCTCTCGGAGACTTCATTCTGACGTGTCATCCTTAGAGCATTTAACTGGGAGCTAATCCCATGCTCCCTCAGGATCCTATGGAACTCATCCGATAGTGACTTATTTCTTCGATTAAATCGAAGAGTCTTCTATCGTCTAGACGCTCTTGGAACCATAGACGTCAAAATTAACTAACACCAATACCTTAGTGGCCCTTTTAGTTATTCTGTCTTCCAGATAACACTCATAGGTTAGAAGGATCTCCGATGAATCTGTGAACAGAAACTCGGCCTTCTTTTACCTTTGAATTTATCTAAGGCAGAATATCTAAATCAGAGGGGTCACAAATGGGATAGCTTCTCCAAAGGATTTAGATGAATTTCAATTAGACGCTGCAGCTGTCATGAAATCTATTTCCGAATTAGGATTAAATATAAAGAGATTTTTCTGATCTATTCCTCTAACTATGAAGCTATCTATTCAGTTTAAGATACACACTCACGGTGCTGTCTAAAACTAAAAACTTCATTTACCAAGAAGGAAACAGAACTACATCTCTAAAAACAAAATCCGTATTTCGGAAAACTAAGACAATCATACCTAACAGCTTCCGCAGCGGCTTATGGCATCAATACCTATGTTAGGATTACGTCACTATAAAGTAGCCTTCTGCTTTTCTTGAATCTTTGTAGACCCGAAGTCTACATTCCAAGAAGCATAAGAGCTGCTACTAGATAGCGACTTTACTCCTAACATCCTGAGGCCATACTCAATCTTCAAATACCCCCTATTCTCGCCAAAACAGAAACACTTCCGTCTTTAGCGTTACCAGACTTAGGAGTCCACACCAGTTTCTGCACTAGAATAGTTTTCGATCTCTGATAAGTTACTTCCTTCTAAAGAAGGCCTAGGTTAAGCACTAAAGGCTTTGCCATTAATCTTGATCCCATCCTTAGTCTCTTGGAAATCTCCTTAGAAGTTCTGCGTTTATCATCTCTAACTTGTTAAAGCTAAAGTCTCTGATAACGCCTTCGAAGGTTCCAGACAAGGATGCAAGACAAACGTCTTCCACCACCTCGTCATCTGGTACCATGTCTTGGGAATCTAGTTCGTTCTGGAACTCAAAGATGTGTTCCCGAACAAGCATACCCACTGACATCTCGGTACCGACAAGTATCTTGGTGGATAAGCGATGAGTCTACCGACTTCGCCTAGCAGACATCTTATGCAAGTAAAACTTAATTAGAGAAGACCCGGCATATCTCTGACTCGCTTCTAAAGAATTGTCCGCAAGTCTGCTATAACATAGCACTTGCACATCTCCTTAGACTCTCGCCAGTCTTCATATGCCCTAGTTAGTGCCCTAGTGATATCTGGACCCATTAGGTCTAGTTCAGGGATATTTAGATTGCATGCCAATGTACATTTACCACCCTAAGTATAAGCTAAAGATTGCGCTTCCACTCTACGTAGTTAGAGACCCGATAACTGGTTCTCTTATGGGATAGCGGATAGGGGAACTATATGGTTGAATGAAAAATGAATGCAAAATAACTTATTTTATGGATTTTGAAAATAAGCTAATTATATCCAAATGTCAGCGCTACCCTCACAGCGAAGACACCTCTATGGATTAATTAACCATGTATGTAAGATCTCGGAATCGACTACACCTGCCCTAGGGGGCATCATGCAGTGTCAATCCGCTTACACGGGCCTTTCCTTGACCCAGTCCAAATCTGCCAACTAAGGGCTTTGATGAACCATGGTTATCTTTTGGCCAGTACCACGTGATCACCATTGTCTTCGCAACGAATACCTCACGTGTACTTCGGATGCTTAACCACGAGCCTAAGCAATTACGGCACGGGAGTTCATGCGGCCCCCACTAGGGTGGGATAAAAAGCCCTTCTCTCCTGGCCCCGTAACTGCCATATCCTGAAGGAGACTGCTAAGTTATCTAGCATAGAAAAACATAACCCTCACCCTAGGGGGTGTCGAGCTACGCCCTTCCACCCAGACACAAAGCAGTTGGTTATGGAGGCCAGAGGATCTCGACGAGTCCTCTTATACATCCCTTATTATAGTTGAGGGTTATTTAATGCAAGTATGAGTGTACACTAAGGTCACCACAACCTATACACTAGACCCTGGTCATACCGTGCTCCCATTGACGTTCAAGCCTTTCGTGAAGCATTAATCGATCTCGGAATATCATAGTCCCTGCCTCAAGTGGATTTCTCCACTCAAGGGTCACATTACATATTCCAAAAACATCGATGCTTCGCAAACTTGGCTATCACGCTAATGCCCTGGAGCCTAGCCTAAGGTCAGACTGACAGGAAAGGTCTTCCACTACCATGGCGCCTCGCTTATAAATTTGACGAATGATGTCATAGTAGAATTCCAACTCATTCTAGGTTTCGATGCTTGCCAAATAGGCACACCCGACTAATCGGGTGTTGACCTAATGGGGGCATAACCAAATATGAGGAATTCATGCTATCATCAAGGGTCAATTAAATAATAGGCGTCACTAGTGGAATCATATCCTAATAAGGTCGCTAGGACCCGAGGGGAAAGGGCATCCCTCTAACACAGATAATCAAATTATTGCATCGGGGTTCTCTATATAAATATAAAGAGCTACTGAAAGAAACAAGCAAACAACTGAATCAAGTTCAGGGTCCGACCCCTGAACCTGACTGGCACAGCGCAGGCTCTCTGTCTCCTTCGTAAGGTTCCTCGATCTGGTGCAAGCCTCTGTAAACGATCTCCTGACGCTTTCTGCCCTTTGCCGTCATCGTGTACGCTTCGCCGGATCGCCATCGTCCTCCAAGGTTCCGCTCATCTACCCGGTGGTGGATCTTCACGGCAAGTCCTCCTCTTCAATCTGTAACCGAAAAAGATCTAGTACGCTTCGAGCAAGTGCTCGCTCGTACACAATTTCCTAGAAAGAAAAGGAAAACAAACCTAGCAAAAGCCTGGGAATCAAGGGTGGTAAATCTTCACCTCTTGCCCGACTATGGCTCTAAAATCTATCCACACACAGAAGAAAAACATCCAGACATAATCGCTAACACGGGGTCCGACCCCCGGTAGCAAGCAATCATATATCCAGAATAATTTTAGAAGCGGCGACCTGCAAGAACGATTCATAGAACACACAAAAAAAAATACTATGCATGATCTACTCGTAGAACCCCGATGGCGGCACATACTATTCATACGCGCACATGATGGTTTCATGAAAAACATGAAACGCACACCACTAGCATGCTCTGATACCAATTGTTGGATGTAAATCCATGGTAGAGGCCCGCAGCGGAAGCAATGGGAAGGTCCGAGGACCGTGAGCGGTGTGAGTTACATATCAAAATTTTCATCGAAACGATCTACATATGCGTGTATGAATCTAGCATGGCAACTACGCGAACCCCTAACGATGATCTAACGCGAAAGAACAAACTAGCATGAATGCATGTTCTAATTATGTTAGATCTACTTGTTAGAGGTCATACCTACGTGCGGAATCTTTCACCGCGACAAATTTCTTCTTTGTCGATGGAGACGGGCTACGGATCTGCTCGACATAGCTTCGGTGCGACGGCCATAACTTTCTGCTCCGAACTCCGATTGGGCTGAAATTTGGACTGCAGGTATCCAACTTCGAGACGTAACTTTTCCAACAAGTTTCACGTCGTTTGGACTTCTGTAGATCCCGGAATCGCAGAAACAACGTTGATTTTCTGTGCAAATTCTGGACAGCAAAAGGTTGCGGGAGACGCCTTCTAGTTCACCCGATCTCACACGATGCATGGCACCTCATCGATGGATCTCTGAGTGCCTCCATACGACGAGCCTTCTCCTTCTACAAAACACCACGTGAGGAAGACGAGTCGCCATCCAATGGCGCAAGCGAGGGAGAGAGAGACGAGAGAGGAGATGCGAAGAGAGGAGAGGGGGCGGCTAGGGTTTCCCCATGCCATGGCCGGCCCTAGGGCTTGCATGGCCCTATTAATTTCGTGCACCCTCTCTCTCCTTCTCATATATAGGGCCGGCCTATTCATATGGATAAGGACAGTATGGATAAGGATGATAGATTCAAACCTTATCCCTATATATCTCTTCTTTATCTCTATCCTTTCCTTGTTTTCGAAAACGGTCAAAACCAGCCCGTTTTCTGCGCCTCATAACCGGCCCCTTCATCGGAGGCAACAACCTCCCGAAACTAATGGGGCCGGCCTTGACCAGTCTCTCAACACTTTGGGCCGGCCCCCTTAGTGCATAGTGGCGCATGGTATGACCAAAACGCCCTTATGCCACTAGTTGGCCGTTCCTCGTGTACGAGACTTTGCAAGGCACACATAAGTGAAGTGCACCAGTGATTTCACTATTCTCTGAGGTTCCCGTAGGGTGCCCCTAGTAAAGTCAACTAGTCAACTCGCAATATGTCCCGGTGCATCGCACCCATGTGGCAAAGTCCACTTATGGCAAGGAATTGCTACATGCGTCTCTGCACTAACCTAGGGTTTCCCCTTAGTGCACACACGTAGCTACGCATCTACCGTGCACTAGTGCGAAGCACTCACGGAGCGTATGCTTGGACTTCTCACTTCCTCTAACTACGTTCTGTGTTTCGAGGAGATGGTATAAGAACCATACATAATGTCGATAAGGTGGAACCTTCAGGGACCAGGGTTCATGGCTTCCAACTCAGACTCGATCGACACACTACCCGAGTGTACCATCGATCCTCTGAGTCCGAGTTAACCTGCGTAGCCACCCAGAGTGCGACGCAGGCTGCACTCTAATTCCCCCGGACTTACTATGTTCTCTCTCATACCCCTGCTCTCCGCTTAGTATGGTAAACCCGCTGTCCCTCCACTTGGTGCCATGACGCAACTCAAGCGGTGGAGAATACCGTCAGACTCGAGTGCTCATATGACTCGGTTCCTTCCAGGTTGACCACATACATCGTACCTCCGATTACTCTGACGAGCAACCGGATCCGTCATCAGTCCAACTGATGACCACCTGGCCAGGGTTTAATACGACGTAGGTCAGACCAAGGAACGCACCTCCCGTTAGGGGTGTGGATAGCCTGCAGGAGTGACACGCTGATGCAACGCCAGCCGGGTAACCCAGTACACCGTGGTTTTGGATCACTGTATCCGGATCCTCACACATTGGTGCGCCAAAGCACCACACAACTGGTTAGTCCACCAGACATGGTTCCTTAGGGTTTAGGACCGTTTTACCCTAAGCAGAAACACGGTTTAGTGCACCGATGTCTGCTCATCGATCTGTGCACCGTGTTGGTTCCGTTCGGCCACAGACACTGTGCCTGGTAATGACCGTGGTGGAGACACCCACGCTCTGTCATCCCAACAGCTTATCCTGATAGGGCGACCAACCCTTATCAGAGCTGCGAACATATTTAGGTTACATGGGACCAGTCCCTTGAGTCTCCCACTCATGAGGATTACCATGTAGCCATGGCTCTCTGTTCTGTAATCAGAACACGTACTAAGGTACGTACCAATATGCAATCCTATATTATCAACCATACATAGCTAAACTATAGGTTTTTACGAGCTATAGACCTCACCAATTCTAACAGTACCATGATATGACTCGAGCGGTGGAGAATATCATCAAACTCAAGTGATCATTTGACATGGTTCCATCCAGATGAGTTAACCTCAATGCACTTCCCTTTGCTTGACCAAGCTAGGAGATTCAGTCGTCAGCTCGACTAACAAACAGGCCTGGTTTTCGTGTGATGTGAGTTCGACCATGGAATGCACTACCGGTTAGGGTTATGGATGGCCTGTAGGAGTGACATACCGATGTGACGTCAATCGGGTAACCCAACGCACCGTGATATTGGGTCGTACATAAATAGATCCCTCACACGTTGGTGCATCAAAGCACCACACAACTGGTTAGCCCACCGGTCATGATTCCTCAGGGTTTAGGACCAATTACTCTAAGCAGAAACACGGTGTAATGCATCAGTGTCTGCTCACTGATCTGTGCACCATGTTGGCTTCGTTCGGTCATAGTAGTTGTGCCTGGTAATGACCATGGTGAAGGTTCCATGCTCTGTCATTCCAACAGCTTCTCACAATAGGGAAACTAGCCCCTATCATAGTTGTGAACTATTTAGGTTATATGTTTCCAATTTACTGAGCATTCCTCTCAGTAGATCTACATAAACCATGGCTTGTTGTTCTATCCTAGAACACGTGATATAATCACGTACCACTAATGCAATTCTTATTCAAATACAACCTCTTTATTATTTCTCCAAATAAAAGGTTTTTACAAGCTAAGAACACATCAATTCTAACAGTTACCCCATTCGAAGAGTTGGTCGAACTCTTTATGGACCGCTACCGACTGAACCTAAAGCCGAAAAAAAAAGTTGGACACTCTCTATCGGCTAAAGATGGGCCCCGATAAGTCGCTAAGGAGTTTCACAATGAGGTTTTGCAATGAGCATTCCGAGCTCACTGAGCGATACCAAAATGAGAAGGCCATCATGCTAGCTTTCCAAAATGCTATCTGGCCAGAGCTTCACGTCTACTCCACTTCATCCGGTATCCTCCCAGATCCTTGAAGGCTATGTTCAGGCATGTACAATGGGAGATATAGGTGTAAGATAATCAGTGGGTTAGAAGGCTACACGAGCCGCGCTAGCCTGCGACTCCTGACACAAGAAGGCTGACGAAGCCCAAACTAAACCTCACTATAAGAAGTCTGCCAATGTCGCGTCCGACCAGAAGGTACCGGCCAAAAGTCACAATGAAATTCCGAAGGCCCCTTTAGCAGGGAAGAGGCGAACTTCGATTGAGCAAAGGGAGTTTATTGGGCTAAACACTTCAATTAAAGACATATTCGCCCACTTGCAGAATGAGCCCTTTCATAAGTGGGCGAAGCCTCTCCCTATAGATTCTGAATAGGCAGAAGATACGACAGCCTACTGTGAGTTCCATCACAACCATGGCCACCCAACCTCTACCTGTCGGAAGCTAAAGTATCACATCAAAGACCTGGTTCAAAAAGGATGACTCGATGGTTACCTTGCTAACAAGGAACTAGACCGAAAGTAGGATATACAATAATAGTTGAAAAAGGGAATCAATATGATACGTGGATACAGGATCCTCCAAGCAAACGGTGTTCATGAATAGCTGCATCAGCAAGCACCATTCGACAAAGAGGTTGAGCACTTGGGAAGATAAATTCACAATGTCCACCGGGCAGCCTCCAAAAAATTATAACCATAAATTTGGTTTATCAATAAAATACCTCTTTTTCTCAAAGTTGAAGTCTCCTGAAATTCTATTCTGCTCGTTCAAGCCACCTAAAGGCTCCTAGCAACCCAGGTCAACCAAAGACTTCGATTTCGCCCCTTCAAGTCGGAAGCTCGAAGCAAAATCGGCTACATCTAAAGTTTGATAAAAAAGACTCCTGGTAACCTAGGTCAACCCAAGACTTTGATTCTGCTAGGGATGGCAACGGTGCGGTTTCGGTGCGGTTTTGGGCAAAACCAAAACCGCACTGTAACACCGAACCGCAACACCGAAACCGCACCGCACCGCGACGGTGTACCATATATAAAACCGAAACCACACCATGCGGTGCGGTGCACCGTGGTTTAATATTATAATGGTCTAAACAGTGTGATTTTTTGCGGTTTTGGGCAAAACCAAAACCGCACCGCACCGCACCGCGACGGTTTTATATTTTGGCAAACCAAAATCGCACCATGCGGTGCGGTTTTCCACGGTTTACGATTTTAAACCGCACCGTTGCCATCCCTAGATTCCGCCAGTTTAAGTCAGAAGCTTGAAGCAAAATCGACTACGCTCTTTCAAGGCTAAAGTCTGATAAAAGGCTCTTGGCAACCCAAGTCAACCCAAGACTTCAATTCCGCCAATTCAAGTCGGAAGCTCGAAGCAAAATTGGCTATGCCCTTTCATGGCTAAAGTTTGATAAAAAGGCTCCTGGCAACACAAGTCAAACTAAGCCTTTGATTCCATCAGTTCAAGTCGGAAGCTCGAAGCAACATCGGCTATGCTCTCTAAAGTCCGAAAAAAAGGCTCCTCGCAACCCAAGTCAACCCAAGTCTTTGATTCCGCCTGTTCAAGTCGGAAGTTCAAAGCAAAATCGGCTACGCCCTTTCAAGGCTAAAGTCTGAAAAAAAAAGGCTCCTAGCAACCTAGGTCAACCCAAGTTTTCGATTCCATCCGTTCAAGTCGAAAGCTCGAATCAAAATCAGTTACGCCCTTTCAAGACTAAAGTCTGATAAAAAAGGCTCATGGTAACCAACGTCAACCCAAGTCTTCGATTCCGCCTGTTCAAGTCGGAAGCTCGAAATAAAATTGGTTACGCCCTTTCAAGGCTAAAGTCCGATAAAAAGTCTCTTGGCAACTCAGATCAGCCCAAGTCTTCGATTCCACATGTCACGCCCCAGAAATCTGAAGACCGATCCCTGGGGTGTGAAATGAGAAAAAGATGGGATTTTGGGTCTGGTCAATTGATTACACCAATTTGGGTTCTCACAGGGCTTCTTCTATGCTCTCTAATATGAAAAACAAGGAGGAGGGAGAAACAAGAGGGAAATCTTTTAAATTTGATTTTTCAAAAAACATTTTTATTAAAAAGGAAAGAAGAGAAATATCAATAGAGATAAGACATTATCTAATCAGCTCGACCTTCAAAAGTCCTATCCTTTCAGTATGTGTGACCTGTCGGTGCCACTACATACTGATAGGAGTCTATCTGAGGGAGCACAAGGCTCAAGCCTCCTACGGCTAGCCAAGTAGTCTCATTCACTCCCTAACACTCAGGTGCACCAGTCTAGAGTTTCTATCTATAGGGTTAATCAATTTAGTCATTTATATGCACTTATATTTTCATCATGATCTATCCTAGACTTGGAGCTTTGAGGAGAGACCTACCCAAAAGAATTCAGTTGGAACCATTGCAACTACAACCATAGAATACTACCTAACCGATAAAAACATTTATTTCAATACAATTACAATGTCTGAAGAGAAAAGACTACAAGATTAACGTACTAAGCAGAAAGGTAACACTGTAACTCTAACTCCACCGCTGGAATCCTACTGCTACTCCTGAGCCTCCGGACCTGCAACTGAGCCTACTCGTGGGAAAGAGTAGCCCCCAATAGGAAATTGGGAGATTAGCCAAATTAATGGCTAGTGACATCCTAATAGTCTTTAATAATATGAGACAACTAATCTTAATAAATTAAGATAATATCTGTCAGTTCTAGTAGAATCAAAGTTTGCAGAATGATACCTAAACCTATCAGTTGTCTATATTCACATGCAATTCCTACTGTCACTAGGTTATCTAACATAAAGTCCATTCAATGTTCTACAACAAATTAAATAAGACGTTCATCTGAAGTCGCAAGGTCATCATGTAAACAGTCATACAATTCTAAATTCATAAATAGATAAAACACACTATCAAAATGTGAACCCCGGATATTTTGTTCATCCTGCCCCCGGTCGGGCATTACTATAGGGCCTTTTATTTCGATGTAGAGGGCCAACTCTCTCACCGTGCATCCACCAACACCATGCACTAGTCACCCAGATGATCATAAGAGGTTTCCCGTCTTTCATGGTGGAGCTCTACCGCCCAACTTGCTTTACTATGGGGACTTCAACTCCCCGGGACAGGGTTGCTAGGCCAATCCCTACTCGAGGGCACCACCTATTGGCTTTACCACAACCCTTGCCCGTGACCCCTAACCTACTTAACTTCAGCTGTACGCGCAGGGTGGTTCACGGCCCTTGCGCGCACGGGGTCCCTACCTTCTAACCAGGTAGATTCTCATATAACATCTTTCAAAATATACAATGAAGCTACAAAAAGTCTATTTAATGCTTATCAATTTCCAACAATTTACCCCTGATCCCGTACTGCTCTCGCAACCCATGCGACATAATAAATCAATAAAGTAAAACACTCATCCCAGTGACCCGTGTGCTAGGGTTGCCATACTCCTCTCAGGAGGGTGGGCTCCGATAATTATTAGTTATTCAATTTATTATTTAATTTAAGGGAATCCTAATTACGGTGTCTATACAAACAAAAGCAGTCATTATTATTATTTTATTAATATTTTAAGCATGCGTCGCCGGACTCGCGACTCCGCATGCAAGGCGGGGTCTATTTGACCACATGCGACGATGCCCGGCGGGGCCCGCATGCAGTGTCATTGACACCTACCCTTAGTCATTCTCATTTCCCACTATTAAAGACCACGCAAGGGTAGTAGATGTCACCTGGCTGTCGATTACACATGACTCCTGCTAGCTGCCTCTGATCCGTCTCCGCTGGATCACCACGATCAAGGTCTGGGGGTCTCGGTGTGCTCGCCGGGGCTCCGGCGAAGGGTGGGTCGGCTGCTCCATCTCCCTCGATCCCTCCTCCTTCTCTCTCTATCTCGCGTTCTCTCTCTTCTTCTCCCGTTCTCTCTATCTTCCTCTCGTTCTCTCTCTCTCTATTTCTCCCGTTCTCTCTCTCTCTCTTCTCTCGTTCTCTCTCTATCTGGTTCTCTCCCGTTCTCTTTCTCTATATATAGATAAATGGGGAGGCTGTTATGGATATGGTGAGATGGGCTGGGCGGATAGGGTCGGTTAAGGCCTTAGCGGGAGGGGATAAAGATAAGAAAGATAGGGATATATCATCCCAATCCTGCCCGATAATTCCCATCCGAATTTCGGATTTAAATAACTGGGGAGGGAGGTCAAGAGATCCTAAATTATGCTAGGAGACTAGGAGGTAGGCTCTAGGGCTGGTCGGGCTCGGTCCCGAGCCCTGAACCGTGCTCGGTTGGAATCCGGGTGCGATTCGTCCATCAACCGGGCTGAAAAGAATAATTAGTCGTAACTATCAAACCGGAAGTCAGAATAGGACCCGAGAGGATTTGTAGGAAAGGTCTCATCGAGGCAAACGCGTCAGCACTTGGTACATAATTTTTTGATTTTTGGATCTCCCAAAAAGAAGGAAAGATTCTAAAACTCAAAATAGCAATAACTATTTACCCAGGTGTCGGATCGACCCTAACTCAGGCTCATTGGAAGGCTCTCTCAGAGCCTCATCTAACGTATCTTGTTTCGTTACGATCCGATCACTCGATCTCTTGCAAGAAACAAAACAGCTACAACTATCGAGCAATTATCGTTTTTCTAGGTTTTACCTGCCGGGCTGCCGAAACTGGCTGCGCATACACATGATCGTTGCACGGAACACACCATCGTGACATGCTTGAAGTTACGCAGAATGTGAACGTAAAATATCTCATAGGTTTACGATCCATTTATTGGGAAAAAGCCCAAAGAAAAAGTCTGGCTGCAAAAAGACGAAACTAGCCATTGAGGATTTCTATTATTCTCAAATCTAACACCACAGGTGTTACAACCTACACACCTAAAAAAATTTTCGTCCTAAAAATTCAACTACAAAAACCATATATGAGTCTACTCATCTCTACTACCAAAATAAGAACATTATAACAATAAAAAGTTAACCATAACGAGTATGAAGATCCTCACTAATACTGCCAACAAGAAAACCAAGTCACTACACCAAATCTTACTAAAAGAAAATCCTCTACTACTCACAATTCTACTCTCTCTACTAACCTAAACATTATACGAGTCGACTCTCATAATTATTAGGATAGAAATGAACCACCAAATTATCGCATCGATCGCGAATATGAGTTTTGGTTTCCATTTCTCATTCTAAGCATTACGGATTAGACCAAAATCATGAGTTCTGATCATTAACCCTGCTTGATAAGGGGCATCCCCTTATTAGTACTACAGAGGGGTGTCCCCCTCGGTAAGCTAACTACCAAAACTCATAGATTCAGAAACTTAAAAATGCACTCAATTGTCAGTACCGATATAAAAGGTATATCAATATATATGAGCGCCCATACCCCCATATATAATTTATACTTTTGGTATCGACTCTACAATCATAGCAATGTATATTACACATATGCGTCCATTCACATATGTTTAAATACACATTCCAGAATGATTTGACAAAAGAGTTGTCTCAACTAGTACGCCTAACGTGTATCTCATACTAAACTAAAATCCTATAAGATTCCTATGAGACCAACACCTACATTAACCGAACTACCAATACTACTCAAGGAACTAAAGAACAAATGCCCGAAAAATCTATTTCTCAAGTGGGTCCAAACTAGATAGCTACCCTCTGACAATAGATAGTCATCTCATTGGCTCACTCCAAGACGAGGGGACCGATTCTAAACCAGAACTATTATGAGTTGGCTGAAGAAACTACCTACAAGAAAACTAATGGCCAACTAATATCGACTGAGCAGATCGATACCAAGTACTAAATTCTACCCTAAACTAATCAACGAGATAGTTAGACGAAAACCTCACAACCATACAAAAATAAGAATAAAGGACCCGAGACAAATAGAGACAACTTAGAAAAAAGGACAACTGAGGGAACTAGCACAATCTTAACATTCTGAGAACTAAAGGCAATTACTCAAAAGAAACTGAAACAAAAGAAGTTACTAGAATCGAATAATAATTAGAAACAAAGCGGGGTGAATCAGCAGAATAATGATTATTCTTAGGAGTCCAACTTATAAGGTATTCCCAAATTTTATAAACATAGGCAGTCCTCCTGACATCGTCGCTAACATCTTTCTAGTACTCAAATATCTCAATTCGATCTTAACGTCACTGTCATCTAGTCAGTGCACTCTCTCCCGCGAGTTCCAATAAGAACTACGAAACCAACCGCTAAAGCCTCCAAAGAGTCAGTGCATAGCCACAGTATGTCCTCTACCGGACAATCATCATCCACCGCCAAAGTTCCCTAGGAACAGTGCGTACTCTTTCGCAAGAGTCACTATCAAGGAATCCCGTAATCTACTAACCATGGGAAATTCAAACGACCACCTAAGATTTCTATCTCCTGATGTATTCCTTGAAACCACTATCCCCACGAGTCATCATCATTACTTATAAGATCTATTAAAAAAAAACACACAAGCTCTACACGAAACTAATTATAATCCAAGCTACACCAGAGAGATCTAACAAGAAAAATAATTTAATTATTACATCTCTATCGAGATAATGGACAATCCTAAAAACACCAACTAGGTCTCTAATACCAATGGTCAACAAGAATCAAGGAATCCTAAAACACCAACTAAGTCTCTAGTACTAAGGGTCAACGAAGATCAAGGAATCATAAAACACCGACTAGGTTTCTAGCGCTTAGGGTCAACGAAAAATAACAAAACCAACAAAAAGAGTAACCTCACAACCATGCCAGATAAACCATAAAGTATATGCATCCTTCCAGATATATTCAAATACATCCATTCCAAAACCAATCAACCAAATTACTAACTAGAGTTGAATATCTAGTCCTTGGTCAGCTCCTTACCACTAGAAAGTTCAAGCGAATCCATATTAGAAGACTCCCAACCTATACTCTGATATATACTCAAACACTATGCTTCTGTCTAGAGATCAAGAACCACTACCCTTGGTTAAGATTTTCTACGTGACTTCTTCCTAAGAACTATCACGCGAGTGGCAACGACTAACTCTAAACCTAAACATTACAGCACCTCAGAATTCTAATACAATTATATGTATACGATATATAGATTGATTCATGATTCTCGATCAATCAAAAACTCAATCATAGACAGTTCTTAGTTACAGATCAATTCCTCAAACAAAACCAGTTCTTCAAGTATGATTAACCCTAGGTCCTTATCC
Source organism: Chamaelirium japonicum (assembly GCA_947650365.1). Taxonomy (NCBI): domain Eukaryota; kingdom Viridiplantae; phylum Streptophyta; class Magnoliopsida; order Liliales; family Melanthiaceae; genus Chamaelirium; species Chamaelirium japonicum. The sequence goes on along the minus strand of OX393553.1, from coordinate 15,566,252 downwards.
TTAGAAATAATCGCTATACCACCACTAGCTACTACGAGAATTCTATCGACTCACTATCTATACAATCTCTAGAAAACATTCTAACACCACTAGAGTCTAAACTTTCCGAAGAAGGAATCGCAAGACATGAACCACATCCTAACAAAACCCCTAGGAACATATCCCTAAGCTCTGATACCAGCTGTCACGCCCTAGAAATCTGAAGACCGATCCCTGGGGTGTGAAATGAGAAAAAGATGGGATTTTGGGTCTGGTCAATTGATTACACCAATTTGGGTTCTTACAGGGCTTCTTCTACGCTCTCTAAAATAAAAAACAAGGAGGCCAGGAGGGAGAAACAAGAGGGAAATCTTTTAAATTTGATTTTTTGAAAAACATTTTTATTAAAAAAGAAAGAAGATAAATATCAAGAGAGATAAGACATTATCTAATCAGCTCGACCTTCAAAAGTCCTATCCTTTCAGTATGTGTGACCTGTCGGTGCCACTACATACTGATAGGAGTCTATCTGAGGGAGCACGAGGCTCAAGCCTCCTACGGCTAGCCAAGTAGTCTCATTCACTCCCTAACACTCAGGTGCACCAGTCTAGAGTTCCTATCTATAGGGTTAATCAATTTAATCATTTATATGCACTTATATTTTCATCATGATCTATCCTAGACTTGGGGCCTTGAGAAGAGGCATACCCAAAAGAATTCAGCTGGAACCATTGCAACTACAACCATAGAATACTAACTAACCGATAAAAACACTTATTCCAATACAATTACAATGTCTGAAGAGAAAAGACTACAAGAGTAACGTACTAAGCAGAAAGGTAACACTGTAACTCTAACTCCGCCGCTGGAATCCTACTGCTACTCCTGAGCCTCCGGACCTGCAACTGAGCCTACTCGTGAGAAAGAATAGCCCCCAATAGGAAATTGGGAGATTAGCCAAATTAATGGCTAGTGACATCCTAATAGTCTTTAATAATATGAGATAACTAATCTTAATAAATTAAGATAAGATCTATCAGTTCTAGTAGAATCAAAGTTTGCAGAATGATACCTAAACCTATCAGTTGTCTATATTCACATGCAATTCCTACTGTCACTAGGTTATCTAACATAAAGTCCATTCAATGTTCTACAGCAAATTAAATAAGACGTTCATCTGAAGTCACAAGGTCATCATGTAAACAGTCATACAATTCTAAATTCATAAATAGATAAAACACACTATCAAAATGTGAACCCCGGATATTTTGTTCATCCTGCCCCCGGTCGGGCATTACTATAGGGCCTTTTATTTCGATGTAGAGGGCCAACTCTCTCCCCGTGCATCCACCAACACCATGCACTAGTCACCCAGATGATCATAAGAGGTTTCCCGTCTTTCACGGTGGAGCTCTACCGCCCAACTTGCTTTACTATGGGGACTTCAACTCCCCGGGACAGGGTTGCTAGGCCAATCCCTACTCGAGGGCACCACCTATTGGCTTTACCACAACCCTTGCCCGTGACCCCTAACCTACTTAACTTCGGCTGTACGCGCAGGGTGGTTCACGGCCCTTGCGCGCACGGGGTCCCTACCTTCTAACCAGGTAGATTCTCATATAACATCTTTCAAAATATACAATGAAGCTACAAAAAGTCTATTTAATGCTTATCAATTTCCAACAATTTACCCCTGGTCCCGTACTGCTCTCGCAACCCATACGACATAATAAATCAATAAAGTAAAACACTCATCCCAGTGACCCATGTGCTAGGATTGCCATACTCCTCTCAGGAGGGTGGGCTCCGATAATTATTAGTTATTCAATTTATTATTTAATTTAAGGGAATCCTAATTACGGTGTCCATACAAACAAAAGCAGTCATTATTATTATTTTATTATTATTTTATTAATATTTTAAGCATACGTCGCCGGTCTCACGACTCCGCATGCAAGGCGGGGTCCATTTGACCATATACGACGATGCCCGGCGGGGCCCGCATGCAGTGTCATGGACACCTACTCTTAGTCATTCTCATTTCCAACTATTAAAGACCACGCAAGGGTAGTAGATGTCACCTGGCTGTCGATTACACATGACTCCTGCTAGCTGCCTCTGATCCGTCTCCGCTGGATCACCACGATCAAGGTCTGGGGGTCTCGGTGTGCTCGCCGGGGCTCCGGCGAAGGACGGGTCGGCTGCTCCATCTCCCTCGATCCCTCCTCCTTCTCTCTCTATCTCGCGTTCTCTCTCTTCTTCTCCCGTTCTCTCTATCTTCCTCTCGTTTTCTCTCTCTATTTCTCCCGTTCTCTCTCTCTCCTCTCGTTCTCTCTCTATCTGGTTCTCTCCCGTTCTCTCTCTCTATATATAAATAAAAAGGGAGGCTGTTATGGATATGGTGAGATGGGCTGGGCGGATAGGGTCGGTTAAGGCCTTAGCGGGAGGGGATAAAGATAAGAAAGATAGGGATATATCATCCCAATCCTGCCCGATAATTCCCATCCGAATTTCAGATTTAAATAACTCGGGAGGGAGGTCAAGAGAGCCTAAATTATGCTAGGAGACTGGGAGGTAGGCTCTAGGGCTGGTCGGGCTCGGTCCCGAGCCTTGAACCGGGCTCGGTTGGAATCCGGGTGCGATTCGTCCATCAACCGGGCTGAAAAGAATAATAAGTCGTAACTATCAAACCGGAAGTCAGAATAGGACCCGAGGGGATTCGTTGGAAAGGTCTCATCGAGGCGAACGCGTCAGCACTTTGTACATAATTTTTTGATTTTTGGATCTCCCAAAAAGAAGGAAAGACTCCAAAACTCAAAATAGCAATAACTATTCACCCGGGTGTCGGATCGACCCTAACTCAGGCTCATTGGAAGGCTTTCTCAGAGCCTCATCTAACGTATCTTGTTTCGTTACAATCCGATCACTCGATCTCTTGCAAGAAACAAAACAGCTACAATTATCGAGCAATTATCGTTTTTCTAGGTTTTACCTGCCGGGCTGCCGAAACTGGCTGCGCATACACATGATCGTTGCACGGAACACACCATCGTGACATGCTCGAAGTTACGGAGAATATGAACGTAAAATATCTCATAGGTGTACGATCCATTCATTGGGAAAAAGCCCAAAGAAAAAGTCTGGCTACAAAAAGACGAAACTAGCCATTGAGGATTTCTATTATTCTTAAATCTAACACCACAGGTGTTACAACCTACACACCTAAAAAAAAATTTCGTCCCAAAAATTCAACTACAAAAACCATATACGAGTCCACTCATCTCTACTACCAAAATAAGAACATTATAATAATGAAAAGTTAACCATAACAAGTATGAAGATCCTCACTAATACTGCCTACAAGAAAGCCAAGTCACTACACCAAATCTTACTAAAATAAAATCTTCTATAACTCACAATTCTACTCTCTCTACTAACCTAAACATTATACGAGTCGACTCTCATAATTATTAGGATAGAAATGAACCACCAAATTCTCGCATCGATCGCGAATATGAGTTTTGGTTTCCATTTCTCATTCTAAGCATTACGGATTAGACCAAAATCATGAGTTCTGATCATTAACCCTGCCTTGATAAGGGGCATCCCCCTTATTAGTACTACCGAGGGGTGTCCCCCTCGGTAAGCTAACTACCAAAACTCATAGATTCAGAAACTTAAAAATGCACTCAATTGTCAGTACCGATATAAAAGGTATATCAATATATATGAGCGCCCATACCCCCATATATAATTTATACTTTTGGTATCGACTCTACAATCATAGCAATGTATATTACACATATGCGTCCATACACATATGTTTAAATACACATTCCAGAATGATTTGACAAAAGAGATGTCTCAACTAGTACGCCTAATGTGTATCTCATACTAAACTAAAATCCTATATGATTCCTATGAGACCAACACCTATACTAACAGAACTACCAATACTACTCAAGGAACTAAAAAACAAATGCCCGAAAAATCTATTTCTCAAGTGGGTCCAAACTAGATAGCTACCCTCTGACAATAGATAGTCATCTCATTGGCTCACTCCAAGACGAGGGGACCGATTCTAAACCAGAACTATTATGAGTTGGCTGAAGAAACTACCTACTAGAAAACTAATGGCCAACTAATATCGACTGAGCAGATCGATACCAAGTACTAAATTCTACCCTAAACTAATCAACGAGATAGTTAGACGGAAACCTCGCAACCATACAAAAATAAGAATAAAGGACCCGAGACAAATAGAGACAACTTAGAAAAAAGGACAACTGAGGGAACTAGCACAATCTTAACATTCTGAGAACTAAAGGCAATTACTCAAAAGAAACTGAAACAAACAGAAGTTACTAGAATCGAATAATAATTAGAAACAAAGCAGGGTGAATCAGCAAAATAATGATTATTCTTAAGAGTCCAACTGATAAGGTATTCCCAAATTTTATAAACATAGGCAGTCCTCGTGACATCGTCGCTAACATCTTTCTAGTACTCAAATATCTCAATTCGATCTTAACGTCACTGTCATCTAGTCAGTGCACTCTCTCCCGCGAGTTCCAATAAGAACTGCGAAACCAACCGCCAAAGCCTCCGAAGAGTTAGTGCATAGCCACAGTATGTCCTCTACCGGACAATCATCATCCACCGCCAAAGTTCCCTAGGAACAGTGCGTACTTTTTCGCAAGAGTCACTATCAAGGAATCCCGTAATCTACTAACCATGGGAAATTCAAACGACCACCTAAGATTTCTATCTCCTGGTGTATTCCTTGAAACCACTATCCCCACGAGTCATCATCATTACTTATAAGATCTATTAAAAAAAACACACAAGCTCTACACGAAACTAATTATAATCCAAGCTACACCAGAGAGATCTAACAAGAAAAATAATTTAATTATTACATCTCTATCGAGATAATGGACAATCCTAAAAACACCAACTAGGTCTCTAATACCAATGGTCAACAAGAATCAAGGAATCCTAAAACACCAACTAAGTCTCTAGTACTAAGGGTCAACGAAGATCAAGGAATCATAAAACACCGACTAGGTTTCTAGCGCTTAGGGTCAACGAAAAATAACAAAACCAACAAAAAGAGTAACCTCACAACCATGCCAGATAAACCATAAAGTATATGCATCCTTCCAGATATATTCAAATACATCCATTCCAAAACCAATCAACCAAATTACTAACTAGAGTTGAATATCTAGTCCTTGGTCAGCTCCTTACCACTAGAAAGTTCAAGCGAATCCATATTAGAAGACTCCCAACCTATACTCTGATATATACTCAAACACTATGCTTCTGCCTAGAGATCAAGAAACACTATCCTTGGTTAAGATTTTCTACGTGGCTTCTTCCTAAGAACTATCACCCGAGTGACAACGACTAACTCTAAACCTAAATATTACAGCACCTCAGAATTCTAATACAATTATATGTATACGACATATAGATTGATTCATGATTCTCGATCAATCAAAAACTCAATCATAGACAGTTCTTAGTTACAGATCAATTCCTCAAACAAAACCAGTTCTCCAAGTATGATTAACCCTAGGTCCTTATCCTTAGAAATAATCGCTATACCACCACTAGCTACTACGAGAATTCTATCGACTCACTATCTATACAATCTCTAGAAAACATTCTAACACCACTAGAGTTTAAACTTTCCGAAGAAGAAATCGCAAGACATGAACCACATCCTAACAAAACCCCTAGGAACATATCCCTAAGCTCTGATACCAGCTGTTACGCCCCAGAAATTTGAAGACCGATCCCTGGGGTGTGAAATGAGAAAAAGATGGGATTTTGGGTCTGGTCAATTGATTACACCATTTTGGGTTCTCACAGGGCTTCTTCTACGCTCTCTAATATGAAAAACAAGGAGGAGGGAGAAACAAGAGGGAAATCTTTTAAATTTAATTTTTCGAAAAACATTTTTATTAAAAAGGAAAGAAGAGAAATATCAATAGAGATAAGACATTATCTAATCAGCTCGACCTTCAAAAGTCCTATCCTTTCAGTATGTGTGACCTGTCGGTGCCACTACATACTGATAGGAGTCTATCTAAGGGAGCACGAGGCTCAAGCCTCCTACGGCTAGCCAAGTAGTCTCATTCACTCCCTAACACTCAGGTGCACCAGTCTAGAGTTTCTATCTATAGGGTTAATCAATTTAGTCATTTATATGCACTTATATTTTCATCATGATCTATCCTAGACTTGGGGCCTTGAGGAGAGGCCTACCCAAAAGAATTCAGCTGGAACCATTGCAACTACAACCATAGAATACTAACTAACCGATAAAAACACTTATTTCAATACAATTACAATGTCTGAAGAGAAAAGACTACAAGATTAACGTACTAAGCAGAAAGGTAACACTATAACTCTAACTCCGCCACTGGAATCCTACTGCTACTCCTGAGCCTCCGGACCTGCAACTGAGTCTGCTCGTGGGAAAGAGTAGCCCCCAATAGGAAATTGGGAGATTAGCCAAATTAATGGCTAGTGACATCCTAATAGTCTTTAATAATATGAGACAACTAATCTTAATAAATTAAGATAAGATCTGTCAGTTCTAGTAGAATCAAAGTTTGCAGAATGATACCTAAACCTATCAGTTGTCTATATTCACATGCAATTCCTACTGTTACTAGGTTATCTAACATAAAGTCCATTCAATGTTCTACAGCAAATTAAATAAGACGTTCATCTGAAGTCACAAGGTCATCATGTAAACAGTCATATAATTCTAAATTCATAAATAGATAAAACACACTATCAAAATGTGAACCCCGGATATTTTGTTCATCCTGCCCCCGGTCGGGCATTACTATAGGGCCTTTTATTTCGATGTAGAGGGCCAACTTTCTCGCCGTGCATCCACCAACACATGTGCTGTTAGATTTGAGAATAATAGAAATCCTCAATGTCTAGTTTCGTCTTTTTGCAGCCAGACTTTTTCTTTGTGCTTTTTCCCAATAAATGGATCGTAAACCTATAAGATATTTTACGTTCACATTCTCCGTAACTTCGAGCATGTCACGATGGTGCGTTCCGTGCAACGATCATGTGTATGCGCAGCCAGTTTCGGCAGCCCGTCAGGTAAAACCTAGAAAAACGATAATTACTCGATAATTGTAGCTGTTTTGTTTCTTGCAAGAGATCAGGTGATCGGATCGTAACGAAACAAGATACGTTAGATGAGGCTCTGAGAGAGCCTTCCAATGAGCCTGAGTTAGGGTCGATCCGACACCCGGGTGAATAGTTATTGCTATTTTGAGTTTTGGAGTCTTTTATTCTTTTCGGGAGATCCAAAAATCAGAAAATTATGTACCAAGCACTGACGCGTTCGCCTCGATGTGACCTTTCCAACGAATCCTCTCGAGTCCTATTCTGACTTCCGGTTTGATAGTTATGACTTATTATTCTTTTCAGCCCGGTTGATGGACGAATCGCACCCGGATTCCAACCGAGCCCGGTTCAGGGCTCGGGACCGAGCCCGACCAGCCCTAGAGCCTACCTCCCGGTCTCCTAGCATATTTTAGGCTCTCTTGACCTCCCTCCCCAGTTATTTAAATCCGAAATTCGGATCGGAATTATCGGGCAGGATTGAGATGATATATCCCTATCTTTCTTATCTTTATCCCGCGCTAAGGCCTTAACCGACCCTATCCGCCCAGCCCATCTCACCATATCCATAACAGCCTCCCCTTTTATCTATATATATAGAGAGAGAACGGGAGTGAACGAGAGGAGAGAGAGAGAACGGGAGAAATAGAGAGAGAGAACGAGAGGAAGATAGAAAGAACGGGAGAAGAAGAGAGAGAACGCGAGACAGAGAGAGAAGGAGGAGGGATCGAGGGAGATGGAGCAGCCGACCCGCCCCTCGCTGGAGCCCCGGTGAGCACGCCGAGACCCCCAGACCTTGATCGTGGTGATCCAGCGGAGACGGATCAGAGGCAGCTAGCAGGAGTCATGTGTAATCGACAGCCAGGTGATATCTACTACCCTTGCGTGGTCTTTAATAGTGGGAAATGAGAATGACTAAGGGTAGGTGTCCATGACACTGCATGCGGGCCCCGCCGGGCATCATCGCATGTGGTCAAATGGACCCCGCCTTGCATGCGGAGTCACGAGTCCGGCGACGCATGCTTAAAATATTAATAAAATAATAATAATGACTGCTTTTGTTTGTATGGACACCGTAATTAGGATTCCCTTAAATTAAATAATAAATTGAATAACTAATAATTATCGGAGCCCACCCTCCTGAGAGGAGTATGGCAACCCTAGTACACGGGTCACTGGGATGAGTGTTTTACTTTATTGATTTATTATGTCGCATGGGTTGCGAGAGCAGTACGGGACCAGGGGTAAATTGTTGGAAATTGATAAGCATTAAATAGACTTTTTGTAGCTTCATTGTATATTTTGAAAGATGTTATATGAGAATCTACCTGGTTAGAAGGTAGGGACCCCGTGCGCGCAAGGGTCGTGAACCACCCTGCGCGTACAGCCGAAGTTAAGTAGGTTAGGGGTCACGGGCAAGGGTTGTGGTAAAGCCAATAGGTGGTACCCTCGAGTAGGGATTGGCCTAGCAACCCTGTCCCGGGGAGTTGAAGTCCCCATAGTAAAGCAAGTTGGGCGGTAGAGCTCCACCGTGAAAGACGGAAAACCCCTTATGATCATCTGGGTGACTAGTGCATGGTGTTGGTGGATGCACGGCGAGAGAGTTGGCCCTCTACATCGAAATAAAAGGCCCTATAGTAATGCCCGACCGGGGGCAGGATGAACAAAATATCCGGGGTTCACATTTTGATAGTGTGTTTTATCTATTTATGAATTTAGAATTGTATGACTGTTTACATGATGACCTTGTGACTTCAGATGAACGTCTTATTTAATTTGCTGTAGAACATTGAATGGACTTTATGTTAGATAACCTAGTGACAGTAGGAATTGCATGTGAATGTAGACAACTGATAGGTTTAGGTATCATTCTGCAAACTTTGATTCTACTAGAACTGACAGATCTTATCTTAATTTATTAAGATTAGTTGTCTCATATTATTAAAGACTATTAGGATGTCACTAGCCATTAATTTGGCTAATCTCCCAATTTCCTATTGGGGGCTACTCTTGCCCACGAGTAGGCTCAGTTGCAGGTCCGGAGGCTCAGGAGTAGCAGTAGGATTCCAGCGGCAGAGTTAGAGCTGCAGTGTTACCTTTCTGCTTAGTGCGTTAATCTTGTAGTCTTTTCTCTTTAGACATTGTAATTGTATTGGAATAAGTGTTTTTATCGGTTAATTAGTATTCTATGGTTGTAGTTGCAATGGTTCCAGCTGAATTCTTTTGGGTAGGCCTCTCCTCAAGGCCCCAAGTCTAGGATAGATCATGATGAAAATATAAGTGCATATAAATGACTAAATTGATTAACCCTATAGATAGGAACTCTAGACTGGTGCACCTGAGTGTTAGGGAGTGAATGAGACTACTTGGCTAGCCGTAGGAGGCTTGAGCCTCGTGCTCCCTCAGATAGACTCCTATCAGTATGTCGTGGCACCGACAGGTCACACGTACTGAAAGGATAGGACTTTTGAAGGTCGAGCTGATTAGATAATGTCTTATCTCTATTGATATTTCTCTTCTTTCCTTTTTAATAAAAATATTTTTTGAAAAATCAAATTTAAAAGATTTCCCTCTTGTTTCTCCCTCCTCCTTGTTTTTCATATTAGAGAGCGTAGAAGAAGCCCTGTGAGAACCCAAATTGGTGTAATCAATTGACCAGACCCAAAATCCTATCTTTTTCTCATTTCACACCCCAGGGATCGGTCTTTAGATTTCTGGGGCGTGACACCACACATTCAAGTCGAAAGTTCGAAGCAAAGTCGACTACGTCCTTCAAAGCTAAAGACCGATAAAAAGGCTCCTAGCAAGCCAGGTCCACCTAAGCCTTCGATTCCATCCATTCAAGTCGGAAGCTCGAAGCAAAATATGCTATGCCCCTTTCAAGGCTAAAGCTCGACCAAAAGGCTCATGGTAACCCAGGACTACCTAAGCCTTCGATTCCGCCCATTCAAGGCTGGAGCTCGAAACAATCCTAATTACGCTCTCCCAAGGCTATCACCCCTCCAACGTAAGGAAATCAACCATCAAACTACCAGACTGGAGTACCATTACTCAAATAAAGTCAAGAGATTAAACAAGAAGGGATCAATTTTATTAAAACAAAAACTCAACTACATCAGACGATTAGGTCAAAAACAAATATAAGAGGGTACAAATCAAGGAAGTGGAGCCGAAAGAGCCTTTGTAGCAGCAACCGATGTAGTAGCAAGCTGGGCCTTGAGAGCCTTGATGGAGCTCATCGACTCGAGCATCGACCGCTTCTTGACTTCTCACCCCCATATCCTCAATCACAGTGGTCATAAAAGTAATGTTTTGAGGCATTGTACTTAGTTTGAGTAATACGCCAAACTTGGTGGTCATTTAGGGAAACAAACTTTATTTTTAGTAAGTGTATTTTTTTTTAAAAAAAAATTAGGGTTTATTAGATCCTTCTAACTATCCTTGTATTATGACAAACCATTGGCTTAAGTTTGTTTAGCATTAAGCCCCTACACAACTTACTTTTTTTTTAAATGTCCATTTTACCATCGAGTATCAACTAAGTTAGTTATATTAACAATTCGGTAATAGTGCATATACAGTGGCTTTACTGTAGTGCTACAATTATTTTGTTGTAGAATATTGTCTACTCAATTACTACATTGGTTTCACTATAGTAACTACAACGACTTCATAGTAGTAACCAAATTGATACTATATAAATAATTGTAGCTGCTAGATTTAAATCTTTGTAGCATATTAACAATTTCAGAGTATCGATTTGAATGTTACAGTGAAAACACTATGGGAAGGTACACTGAAATCATTGTAGCAACCGAATTGATATTCTGCTACACCGAAATCATTGTAGATGCTACAATTAAATCATTGTAGCAATTACTTACAGACACTATTGTTACTTAGCTGCACGAAGGGTAATGAAGGGTATTTTTGTCATTTATATGGCTAGAAAAGGTCAACAAGGGTTTAATGTAGAAGTGTCTTTTCGGGAGGGGTTTGAGCTCAAATGAACACATTGTTGGGTCTAGAGCGTAAAAGCATCTCCTAAAAATGAGTTCTCACTAAAGTTCCCCAAAAATTAATTGATTTTTTTTGGAGGACTTAGTTTTGTTGAGAAATCCCTCTCAGTGTATGAGGGGGGGGGGGGGGGGGTTCGGCCTTGACCACTATGAGTTTTTTTGGAGGATTTAGTGATATGTCTCTTTTAACAGTTCTCGTTTTCAATAAGGATACAAGGTTTTAGTTTTGCACCGTGTCCCTTAAGAGATATACATTTTACAGCAAGTCTCTCAACCCTAATTATTAACTTTTCTTCATTTAAATGATAAAATTGCCCTTCTATTAGCCTTCAACCAATTCGGTTTCGAAACTTTTTTGTCATGGTGTGAAGCCCTAAACTTCAAATGATAAAAAATGAACCGAATGTTTTGTTGATGTGTTCAGTCTCCATGCTGAATGCACAGAAGGTGTGCTCGGCCTAGAATGGCTGAGTGCTACGATTTCCAAGAGGAGGAGGAGGTGGAAGAATAGGGGAAAGAGGAGGAGGGAGAAGGAAAGAGGAGGAGGAGGAAGAATAAGAAAGGTAAAAGGCAAGATAGGAAGAAGAAGGAAGGAGACAACAATGGTGGGTTGCGGGCGGCGACCTGCAGGTGGCGAAGGCTCATGCAATAGCAACGATTGGGTATGGAAGTGAGTTATTACAAATAATCAGAGGCACCCTCCAAGGAGACTATAGCGGCTGCAAGCGGAACAGACATGGGGCAATGCCGTAGACAAATGGCTGGAAGGGAATACAAGAGTTGTGGAGTGTGGTGGTGGCCTGCACAGCAACGACAAGCGAAGCAAAATAAAGGAAATTAAGTTACTGGAATAGTTTTATAACATTATGTAATTTTGAATTAAATTATTTCATCTCTAATTGCTTCGCACATGGTGGTTGAGGAAGCCGACAACACGACCACAGTGATTGGTGGAAAGACGCTTGCCCCTTAATGTGCAACATCAGTCTGTATAGGCATTAGTAACAACAAGAGGAAGAAGGAGAAAGAAATTGGATTAAAGAAATTAAGTCCTAAGTAGGGATGGCAACGGGTCGGGTTTGGGGCGGGTCGGCCCTATCCCGAACCCTCCCCATTATATTTTATCCCGTCTCAAACCTGCTTCGGGTTTTGAGGGCAATTTCCAAACCCGTCCCAATTAGCATTGGGAAACCCCATGCCCGCCTCGCCCCATTTATGCATTGTTGGTTGGGTCGGTCGTGTAATACCCGGATATTTCGAACTACTTTAATAAATAGTTTATATGTGTGATTGTCATTTTTGTGACAATGTGATTTAATTACGTGTACATATTGCACTGTTGTGACCAGGGTTGCTGGACCGTCACAACATTGGTTTGTCTGCACCGGTTTGAGGTGAGTATGAATAGTATGAAAATAACACCATGCTCATGGGATATTAATTTGATATAACTAGGGCCATCAAAATTCAACATAACCATTAACCCACCTCGTTAAAGACCGTCTCAAAGGGATTTTCAGGAGTTGAAACAAAGTCCCGACGGCTGGGGGTATTAGTTTCCTTATTTTAGGCTCTCCAAATCTAGATAGTATAGAATGCTCGGATGTGGACGAGGCTAGCGTACTTGCGTCTGGCTCGCCGAATCATTCTCCGTGGATTATTCGCATATGCAAATCGGAGCCCAAACGATAAATTTAGAGTAATTTCTGGTTACGAGCAGGAATGACAGCATGTGGAACTTGCAGGAGCGACCCGACCCGTTATACCCAACATTGCATGGTGTCGGTAGAGAGTCTAACTCCCCAAGGCTTGCTTTCCTTGAAAATAAAATAAAATAATATTAAATAAACAAAAACCAAAACTCATCTGTCAACTTTGTTGAAGACCTTCTCTTCTTATTTATGTGTTAGTTGTCACTTTTTGACAAAGGCTCAAATCACCATTCAATGCCCTCCATGCTAGCCGTACTTTTTTGAAGAAGAGGATCGGTAGCCATCCAAATCAAATCTAGCAGATCTGATCCGCCGCCCTAAAATTTTGGCATGTCTCATGCATCTTGTCTCCTCATATTCTATTTAAAGCATCCCCCACTCATCTATCATTGCCGGATGACTGAGCGAAGTATAGAGAGGGAGAGAAAGAGAAGTAGAGGAAAAATAAGATATATAGAGCAACATTGAGAGAGAGAGAGAGAGAAAGAGAGAGGAGCACCTCCACCATGCAACCCTTCCATATGACTTCCCCCCGACCACCCACGACAATATCTTCATCTTCGAGCCCACCAAGGTAAGCTGCCCATCACCTTGCTTCCTCCTCCTCTTCTCTCCACCATGACACCATCACCAGTCATGCACTCCCCAGACGAGATCTAACCAATCAGCCCCAACCAAAGAGAAGTCCATGCCGAGCCGAGCACCTGACGGCCATGGCTTCTCTCCCTCCTTCACGAGTTGGGTAGGGATTCCATGGTGGCCACCGGTGGAATCTAGCGACCCCGACGATGTTGGGGCATCTACGAGACCACAACCCCACGTTTGAACGGCACGGGGTGATCGGAAAATGGGTGCCGAGGCGATGGGTTCATAGTGAACCCATTGCTCTGTTTTTTTTTTCTCTTGTTGAAGAAGAAGAGGGACATGGGTGGCATTTTCAGATTTGTATTAAGTTGGACTATTGGATTCTACCCCATTAAATATTTAAAACCTGAACCCGACCCGACTATCCCTTTAAACTGACCCGACTGCATAGTATGCAATGAACCGGCCTGGTTCATTCGAACCAGACCCTTGAACCAACCAAACTTGGTTCGACCATAGATTCTCCGTCCGATGTCGGAATGCCGCGAAACTGGCGGCATTGGAACCGGATCGAAAAATACTACCTGATAATCCTGGTTTCATCATGTAAAAATCACTTTTAAAATCCTATTTACAGCCATGGAACCGAGCTAGTCGGCTTCCATGGTTCGATCGTTTTTTTTTTTTTGTCCGAATTCGGATTTGGACGAAATGGCGGCATTAGAATTAATTTTCCAAGATGGGCCTGATGGCTTGGGTTTAACAACCTGAGTCCATATGTACCTTATAGAATTTAATTTTGGGTCGTATAGTTGCACAGGTTCCCGTGTTACTGACCCGGCACCGGTCCCCTGCCGAGGGTGACCCGGATTTCTTCCATAGGCCATATTTTTATAATCATCTAGAATGGAAAAATCTCATGGGTTAGCTCAAAACCCATGTACACACTTGCCCATGTCGAGGGTAGGTCTAGCCACCGTATCGTACCGATTTGACCCCTACGAACCTTCATCCTATCAATCACGCTTGTGCAATCCAAATCTACCGACCCATTGTCGTTTAGTTGCTAGGTTAGTGATGCCTTCTTATTTGATATGTCTTTAGCATTGGAGCTTCCTAGTGGTGGTCGTGCACTTGGATACCCGGGTGTGGACATTAGGACACCTGGTACAGGAGGTTGCTATTCTAGCTAAAGTAAGTTACTCTTACTATGTCATCTACAATAGTAGACTGTTTAGTGTAGCTTTGTAGTATTCTAAAGCTTGCATGGGGAATGATGTGCCTAATGCATGTATTAAATCGCATGTGGGGAGTGGGCACATCATTACATACGAAGATGGTTACCGTCTAATTGCTTTAAACTTGAACAATGAGATATTTGATAGCATGGTAATAGTATATTGAGAACATGTCATTCTATGAATATAGATATAACAATCACTTATGAATTATGCGTGAGATATAATAACTTATATGTGAACTTGGTTGAGTTGCCGACGAGCAATGATACCGGCTGTCTCGGTAACTGAGGCAGGGTGGATAATACTGAATCATCATTTGACTGAGATGTGACATTGTTGCTTCCTAGAGGAAAGTGTGTAGGAAAACCCGTGTGCACGAGTGGAAGGTGAACCACTACTCGTGCACAATCTGAATAAAGTAGGTAGGGTCACGGGGTTGGGCAGGCGGTAAAGCCAGGGGCTTGAGAGCTTTGGCCTAGTAGTCCACTCCTGAGGTATGACCTCGAAAAAGTAAGATAGGCGATAGAGCTCCTCCGTGAGAGACGGGAAACCCCTTTTGGCCATTTGGGTAAACTTTCTACTGGAGGATCCAAGGTAACTTGTGTCCAGTAGGTTTCTGTTGTCGGAACTGGTAGAAAACCGACGGTTCACAAATGTTTGAAATAAATATATAGATATCTTTTTATGCAAAACTAAATTATTATATGAGCATGAAATTAACAATTGTGGCATATTGTATATCATTGACATTATATATTAGAATGCATGCTTAGATATACTAAATTGTATGCTGGAGTAGTAGCTTAGTATTAGTAGTCTTACTAGTCTTTACGTAGACTAATCTCCCATTTCTATGGGGGCTGCCCATTCCCACGGGCAGATCCCGTTTCAGGTCAGCAATAATTGGTGATAAGAGACAAGCGAGGTCTTGGAGCGGCGATAATCAGATGTTTTATTAGTAGTTAGCAGTTTTCTCTTTCAGCAGTTATGTAATAAGTGATTTGTATTAATCCATTTGGGACTTGAGATAATGGGTTATGATTATTAGTGGAATGAATATGAGTCATATATCATAATGGTGGTAGTTGATATTCTTTGAGGCTTCTATTTACCTTTAATCACCTCCAAATTTTGGAGCATCTTATTTGCCCGAAATTTGGGGTGTGACAGGTTGGCTTTATAAAAACGACATATTTAACTTCTTGGGCCGACCTAATCGCAGCTCTACATAGCAAATGTTCCTCCTATATTACGATCACGCAGTTATAAGCACATGTCAACTTATTATATGATCTTGATAAGTTATATACCCGGGTCGGGTCGGGGCGGTTGGAGTAAAACCTGAACCCAATCGAGTTTCAAAATCATTTCCCAAATCCGCCCCAAACCGGTTTTTGAGCATTCCAAACCTGTCCCAATAGGGTCGGGTCGGGTAACCCGGTAAACCCGAATAATTGACATCCCTAATCCTAAGTTATTTTCTAATTAAATTATTTTATCTTCCAATGTTTCACATGAGTCTTTTGTTACGTTTGATATTTGAGTAATCATGGTCGATCGTCGGTCACGCCGCATTGCATTGTCAGTAAACGTGCCACCCCAGCCCTCCTCGCCGGTGCCATTAACCAATCATCATAATCCAGTCTCGTGCTCATTAATCACAGGAGCGAGATATGACAAATAGTCTAAGTCACCAACTTGGCAGACCAAATAGCCACGATTGCAAGAGACATTAACTGTTAAGATTTATTTATTTAAAAACAAAGGATCATCATGTAACGTATAACGGCTATAAATGTTCACACTAAATGTGATCTAATGGCTGGGCTTTAAAAGTCCATTAAATCCAAATAAATGGGCAGCCATCAACACATCTTGGGCTGGGCCTATATAAGAGATCCAAGACCATAGAGTTTTTATACAAAAAAAATTATGCTTTTGCTACCAAAAACTCTGTCTCTTTCATTTTCTCTTTGTGTTTCGGTCTTTGTTACTTGCTGGGTTCTTGAAAGCTACGTTAGGGTTCGCCGTACACCCTTTTGAAGTCGTGCCGACGGGAGGGAGAGTCTATCGGCTGGGTCGTCGTATCTCTACTAGTCGTTGCCGGAAGACCCGCACGCAGGGGGCAATCGACTTTTAAAACAGCGCTTGCGCGCTTCGACCAAACAAGCTCCATCCAAACTCTCTATTTTTAATTTCTCTATTTTGCAAATTATAAATCCTAGATCATAGTCAACTAGCAACTACATATCTAATATTCAATATTTTATTTTAACATGATGTATATACAAATATTCATTAGAACTTAATTCTATCTTTATTAGTCATTGTATGATTAGAATAGCATTTTATTTCTAGCAATATAGAATTGGTTTAATCTTGTTGAAAGATTTTATATCACCAAACTTTTTAGGTCTAATTAGAAATTAAATCTATATTATAGTAGAGATCTTTTCACTTGTAGCTAACATTCTAAAAGTCGAGCATTTTGCAAAATTCTAATTAGTTACATGTTAATTATATGCTAAATAAACATTCAAAAATATAAAGTTTTGATATTTGTCATTTGCTCTCATATATTATATATTCATTCGTTAAATATTTATTATAATCATCCTTGCTCTAATAGAGATTAAAATAATCTTTAGACTATAAAAATAAAAAAATTACTTCTTGTTTTAGAATAGAATATTTCATTTATACGAATTTGCTAGTAGTAGTATATATTGCTAATTATAATTAGCCAATTACCTAATATTAGTTCTTAGCATATATTGTTATTTGCGTAAATTGTTTTCTATATTCTAGTTAGAACACTTGAAAATTAAATTGTAAGAAAAATAATTTTAATTTGAGAAACTAATTATTTATAGAAAAGAATAGTATTTCATCTAATTAAAATATTATAACTTATCGCTAGACTCGTAACTTCATGATCTCCAGTGACTATTCTATTGCGTAACGGTGTCTAGAAAAGCTTGTCAAAAAAACATACGTGTCTAAGACGAACTGGTATTTAAGTGAGCCTAGTGCTCCACCACCCATCTGGAGCTGATCTGGCCATTACAATATGAAATTTCATTTGGATATCTAAGTCTAATATAGCTAAAATCTAACTATAAAAATCTATCCACCAAATCAAAACTCTAGTAGGGAGAGCTCGGTGCACACCCTTGTGTATGCGTGTCTCGTTTGTAATCCCCATAATCTGGAGCATTTGATAAGTGGTCAAATACTTCAAGTGTAAGTGCACCTGTCATAAAGCCTTAACCCAAAAATCGAAATGGCAACATGATCTACTGGGATCATCTATAGGCTAGTTCAATTTACCCAGAAGAAAACTTGGCTACTCAAGCACTTGATTGGTGGATAGACACCGGAGCTAATATTTATGTATGTTCTGATCATTCCTGGTTCTCCACATATGAGATCTTGAATAGAGGAGTAGTGACCATGGGTAATAATTCCGAAGCACACGTACTAGAAATAGGTCGAGTCAACCTAAAGCTGATATCAGATAAGACTCTAATCATAAGCAATGTCTACCATGTTCCAGAGATTAGACGTAACCTTATTAGTGGGTCTCTCATAGTCCAACACGGATATAAACTAGTATTCGAGTAAAACGAAGTGATTATAGCTAAGGGCGTGTCTTTCATAGGGAAATAATTCATGACTGACGACTTATTTAAGCTGAATACATGTATTCTTTCTGATAACAATAGTCCCATTATTTTGAATATTGATTCTTCCTCTACCTAACACTCTAGACTAAGTCACATAAACTACAACGCCATCAAAAGAATGATGAATCTAAACCTGATACCTAAGGTAGATACCCAAAATCATAACAGATGTGAAATCTGTGTAGAAGCTAAACAAGTCAAGAAGCCTTTTAGAACAATAGATAGAGACTCTGATCTCCTTGAATTAGTCCATAACGATGTATGTGACTTAGGGAGAATCTTGAAAGACGGTAACAGATATTTCGTCACTTTTATTGATGATCTATCTAAGTATTGCTATATTTACCTCATAAAAATAAAAGATGAGATATTGGATAAATTTAAGGTCTAAAAAGTTGAGGCTGAAAACCATAAAAAATAAAACCTTAAAAATTCTTAGATCTGACCGAGGTGGGGAATATATCTCAAATTAATTATCTATATTCTGTGAAATGGCTGGAATAATTCATGATGTGACTGCTCCATATACCCCTCAATCAAATGGAGTAGCCAAAAGGAAGAATAGAACCCTTATGAATATGGTCAATGCCATATTAATTAGTTCAAGTGTATCTGAGAACTTGTGGGGGGAGCAACCAATTTTATCCTTAATCGTATTCCCTCTAAAAATAACAACCTTACCCCCTATGAGCTGTGAAAGAATAGGAAGCCTACTATGAACTCTCTCAAAGTATGGGGGTGTTTAGCAAAAGTTAGAATTCCTGACAATAAGAGAAATAAGATAGGGCCCAAAACAGTAGATGCTGTATTTATTGATTATGCATTAGATAACAATGCTATTCGATTTCTAGTCTTTAACTCTGAGATAGAAGAAATCTCAAACAACACCATCATGGAAGCCAGAGATGCGACATACTTTGAAAGTATATTTCCCTTTAAGGCTAGAGTTAGAAATCCGAATAGAACCGATGTTAAAGAGATAGGTTCTAGTTCCAATCCAAATATAGGTTCTAGTCCCATAAGACAAATAGAAAAAGAGTCATCAATTGAGCTTAGAAGAAGTAAAAGACAAATGGTATAGAAGACATTTGATGACTTTTATGCTCTATTAATAGAAGACACTCCTACAACCTATGAGGATGACATAAAGTCCTATGACTCCCTGCATTGGAATGAGGCTATTGACAATAAGATTCAGTCAATTATCCAGAACCATACCTGGAAACTGACTGATGTAATTAGTTTTAATAAAAGCCATCCAGTACTCCACTTGATCACACTACACATTTAGTTAAAAATAATGGTAAATCCATATCTCAAGAAAGATATGCTCAAATTATTGGAGCACTTGGGTATTTGAGTAACTACACTAGACCGATATTGCTTGTGCAGTAAATAAATTATATAGATTTAATAATAATCCAAGCCAACCTCATTGGACGGCTTTAGAAAGAATCTTTAGATACCTAAAATGTACTAAAGACTTTGGTCTTTCATATACTGAATATCCTGTCGTACTTGAAGGATATTCGGATGCAAATTGGATTAATATTTCTTATTATGTTAAATCTACTACTGGTTTTATTTTCCTTCTTGGAGGCGTCGCAATTTCTTGGAAATCAACTAGACAAACAATTACTACTAAAAATTCTATAGAAGCATAACTTATTGCATTAGATACTACATGCATAGAAGCAAAATGGTTAAAGAATCTCTTATCTACTTTACCTGTTTTATCTGTGCCTATTTCTGTTTTAATTGTTTACTGTGATTCTAACTCTGCTTTAGATAAAAGCGAACAAAAAAAAACAAATAACAAGATAAGCAGATTTTTAGAGGTACGTCTCAGTTCCATTAAAGAACGTAAAAAGTCTTCTATAGTATCTCTTGATTGGATAGAATCTCAAAGTAATTTAGCGGATCCGTTGACCAATAGTCTTCCTAGGATCAGTTTTCTAGGATTATCGAGGGGGATGGGTTTGAGCCAATAAATGTCACCCCAGCAGGAACCCAACCTATCTAAGTGGTTGACCCCATACGGAAGGTTTAATGGGTACAAACACGCTGAAATGAGTGACATGGGAGGAGCACTTACCTGGGAGTTATACTTCTTCCCATTCATATGGCAAAAGTGCTCGTTAAAGAGTAAGGGGTTTAGGTTGAGTACTTATACTCTTAATAAGTCCGAGTTTCAAGAGTCAGGGATCTTACTTACCAGTTCCCTAGAGGACTTACCTATAGGAGTGGTACCGTGTGGCCGCGGTTGTGGGACCAGGGCAAATCCCTAATAGCCCTCCTGAAATGATACATGGCGCACGGCCTTTAATGCGCTAAAATCGTGGACATTTTATGAGTCACAACTCTATGTGCTCTTTGCAAGTGTTTGGCTAAAGATTTCAGTTCAATGTGTTAATCCACTGGTTGTCTTCAAACACGTGCAACTGTAGCTAAGTGGAGGTTCAAGTCTGACCGACACCCTCATCTATTACATAGTGTTTAGCATCAAATTTTATTTTTGCTAGTGTTTAAATTTTTATTTAATTATTTATTTTGAATTTAGTGGGGGATTGATGGATAAAATAATAAAATCAAAAAAAAGATTTCCATTCTTGGTCCAAATTTGATGGCACTATTCTTGAGCCTTTAAAGCAATATTGAGCATCTCATTGATGGCATAATTCTTGAGCTTTAAAAGAAATATTGAGCAGCCCATTATATCCTTTATTTGTTTCCTGTTAGAGCATTAAATGAGCTTTTATGGCTTTTGCATGGATACTATTTCTTCAATATATATTTTGCACGTTAGAGTATTAAAGGGCATTGCATGGGCTTTATTTTCATACCCGTTGGAGCATTATATAGGCATTTGTGGCCATTGCATCAATTTTCTTTTTAGAGCATTGAATGGTCTTTTTTGTGACCTATTTATTCTCCCAAAAAGCTTTGTAAAAAAAACATGAGAAAGAAAAGAAAATTCTGCATTCTCTTCTTCACAAAAAGAAACTCATCTCTTCTTGGCTTTTATTTTTCTTTAAGTTTTACTATTGGTGCTTAGTTAGTGCTTAGTTGACTCACGGTCCATCCCGTTTGGTTGTTGTGTCGATCGAACGGGCGACGTCGTATCCTCATAGATCCATCTTGTACAACCCTGTACATGAGGGAAGATAATCTTCGAGGGAAGAAGCCTTGTGCTCGCTTCGTCAAAGCTCAGGCCTAATTTTTTTTTCCATAATTTTGCTTTTATATTGCTAATGAATAATTACTTTTGATTTTCAACACATCCAATTATTTCCAACAATCTCGAAGAATGCGTATAATATAAAGTAAAGGAAAATGAAAAGGTTATCCTGTGTCTATACGTTGAAAATGTTATCCTGTGAAAAGATCTCTACTTTAATTTCTAATATTATAGTAGAGATCTTTTCACTTGTAGCTAACATGAACATGGCGGACGAGGAAGGCGATGGCATAGACATAGGTGGGATGCAACAATAAGTGAGCTGGGGAGTATGGCAGTGTCCTGCACGTCCATGAGAGACAGTGGGAGAAAGAAAAAAAGGAAAAAGAAAATTTAGCCTGATAAATACTTTTAAAACAAAATTTAAATTTAAATAAAAATAATATTATCTCTCTGTGCTTTGTGTTGGGCAACTGGGGAAGGCAGTGGTGCTAATACAATGTCGGACAAGAGTGTGACAATGGCTTGTACAAGCACATGTGATGACGAGAGAAAGAAGGAGAATATAAGCGTGATGGGAGGAAGAAAGAGACATAAATTATATTATAAATTATTTTTTTAAACTTAAATTATTAGGTTTTTTATAAATCGACCCTTGTAATCTTTTCTATTTATATATTAACACTGATAAAGTCAATATTTACATATAAACCCTTTACATCATCTATTATTTATATATCAACCCCAACAGTTAGTTGGCATCCAGAATGAATGAATATTTTCAAAATAATCCTTTATTCGGCTATTATTTCATTAATCTAAAGGAAAAATAACCGATTTATCCATTATTTTAATTACTTAAATTAATCTATCTTTATTTAACATGGACTTAACCATAAACAAACACAAACATAATCCGAATCTAACTGGTACCTAATCCGAAAGATTCTCACATCGGTGGGGTATTTACAAAGTTTAGATAAAATATTAAGGATGAAATTAGAAATATTCTCTTGTTTTGGATGTCAGCTGATTGAAGGATATGTAATATGTGAATAAATCGAGGGGTTTATATGTACATATCACTTTGATAGGGGTTTATATGTAAACTGAGAAGATTGTAAGGGTTGATTTGTAAAAAAAACCCTAAATTATTGGGAAATTTTATTCATACCCCAAAAATCTGTAATTAGCCCCTATTTCCAACAAACTTGAACACACCCCATTTTTCTTTTTTCATACCCCATTCCTGTCCCAAAAATACCCTTACACCCCACTATCAATACACCCCAGTTAAAATGGCCCGCCCCAACTTGATTATACCCCAATCAAACACATACCGCCTTAAATATACCCCAATTATATACACTCTTGAATACACCTCACTTTTAACTAAACCCCATTCTATTGGCTGGTACTTGAAGGCACGGGTAGGGCTGCAACTAAGGCTGGCAATTTCGTACCCGACAGCGAGTCTGGGTCAGGGCTAAACGGGTTCGGGTCATAAACGGGTCGACACGATAGACCTGTTTAATAAACGGGTCGGGTCCGGGTTTAGGGTCTGGACATGCTAGACCCGGGAAGACCCAGTTAGTATTCAACGGGTCGTGTAGGGTCGGGTCGGGTCTACCAGCAATCCGATACTATATCGACATCATTCGATGCTAGCATACCTAAAGAAAAATCAAGGATTCTCTGCACTACAAAAGGAATATGCAGAAATTATAGGATCTCTATGATTTCTAACCAATTATACAAGGCTTGATATAGCACATGCGGTAAATAGACTTAGCAGGTACACTAATAATCCAAGTGCTGAACATTGGAATGCTTTAGAGAGGATCCTTAGATATCTTAATGGTATAATCTCCTATGGACTATGATTTAGTGACTATCTAGCTGTTCTAGAGGATTATAGCGATGCCAATTGGATTAGTGACTCACTAGATGTGAAGTCAACTACAACGTATGTATTCCTTCTAGGAGGAGCAACAATATCTTGGAAATCATCAAAGTAGACTGTAATAGTTAGAAGTACTATGGAGTCTGAAATGATTGCTCTTGATATTGCCTGTACTGAAGCTGAGTGGCTTAGCGATTTACTAATAGATATACCTCTAGTAGACAAACCCTTGCCAGCTTTTTCTATACATTGTGATTGAAGATCTGCTATAGACAAATACAAACAAGAAAATGCTGACGTAAAGATGAATCGTTATTTAAAAGTACGACATAAGTCATTGAAATATAAAATAAAAAATTATATGATTGCCTTAAGTTTTGTAAGATCGGAGAAAATTTTGGTCGATCAATTAACTAAAGGCTTATCTAGAACAGTGGTTTTAGAAGCGTCGAGGGGAATGGGTTTAAGCCCATAAGAAAGATCACCACGGTAGCAACCCAACCTCACGGAGGTTCAATGGGTAGAAACAAACCGTATAGGTGACAATGAGGAGCACTGATCTCTCCTCCCATCCATAGGGCGCTAGTTCTCATAAAAGCAAGGGATTATGATGAGTTTTTACTCTTAATAAGTCTAAGATCCATGAGACATGGTGCTACCTTGCTCGCACCCTTATAAGGACTCACCTATATGTGTAGTTGTGTGGCCGAAACAATGAGTATTGGGCGATACTCTAAAAAACACATGAAAGATACTTGTGCATGGCCTAAATAGTGCAACCCGTCTAGAACCCTAAATTAGCTATACTATGTGTGAATCTTATAAAAGTCCGAACCATGGGCCTGATTCAAGGCATAGTCCACCAAGATACTATAGACTGATATAATTTTCACTAAGTGGAGGTTCAAATCGAGAGGTACCTACACCCATTACATAGTATAAGGAATCCAACAAATTCTTTTAAATTTTAATATTTAATATTTATAATATTTGATATTTTTAAAACATGTGGGGGATTGTTAAGATTTATTTATTTATGTGTTTTAAAAACAAAGGATCATCATGTAACGTATAAACGACTACAAACAGCTATAAACGTTCAAACAGCTATAAACGTTCAAACTAAATGTGATCTAATGGCTGGGCTTTAAAAGCCCATTAAATCCAAATAAATGGATAGCTATCAACACATCTTGGGCTGGGCCTATATAAGAGACCCAAGACTATAGAGTTTTTATACAAAAAAAATTATGCTTTTGCTACCAAAAACTCGCTATTTCATTTTCTCTTTGTGTTTCGATCTTTGCAACTTGCTGGGTTCTTGAAAACTACGTTGGGGTTCGCTGTACACCTTCTCGAAGTCATGCCGATAGGAAGGAGAGCCTACCGACCGTCGTATCTCTACTAGTCGTTGCCGAAAGACCCACACGCAGGGGGCAATCGACTTTTAGAACAGCGCTTGCGCGCTTCGACCAAACAGACTCCATCCAAACTCTCTATTTTTAATTTCTCTATTTTGCAAATTAGAAATCCTAGATCATAGTCAACTAGCAACTACATATCTAATATTTAATATTTTATTCTAGCATGATGAACGTACAAATATTCATTAGAACTTAATCTTATCTTTATTAGTCATTGTATGATTAGCATATCATTTTATTTCTAGCAATATAGAATTGGTTTAATCTTATTGAAAGATTTTATATCACAAAACTTTTTAGGTCTAATTAGAAATTAAATCAATATTATAGTAGAGATCTTTTCACTTGTAGCTAACATGAACATGGCCGACGAGGAAGGCGATGGCATAGACATAGGTGGGATGCAACAATAAGTGAGCTGGGGAGTATGGCGGTGTCCTGTACGTCCATGAGAGACAGTGGGAGAAAGAAAAAAAGGAAAAAGAAAATTTAGCCTGATAAATACTTTTAAAATAGAATTTAAATTTAAATAAAAATAATATTATCTCTCTGTGCTTTGTGTTGGGCAACTTGGGAAGGCAGTGGTGCTAATACAATGTCTGACAAGAGTGTGACAATGGCTTGTACAAGCACATGTGATGACGAGAGAAAGAAGGAGAATATAAGCGTTGACGGGAGGAAGAAAGAGACATAAATTATATTATAAATTATTTTTTAAAACTTAAATTATTAGGTTTTTTTATAAATCGACCCCTGTAATCTTTTCTATTTATATAATAAAATTGGTAAAGTCAATATTTACATATAAACCCTTTAAATCATCTATTATTTATATATCGACCCCAACAGTTAGTTGGCATCCATAATGAATGAATATTTTCAAAATAATCCTTCATTCGGCTATTATTTCATTAATCTAAAGAAAAAATAACCGATTTATCTATTATTTTAATTACTTAAATTAATCTATCTTTATTTAACATGGACTTAACCATAAACAAACACAAACATAATCCGAATCTAACTGGTACCTAATCCGAAAGATTCTCACATCGGTGGGGTATTTACAAAGTTTAGATAAAATATTAAGGATGAAATTAGAAATATTCTATTGTTTTGGATGTCAGCTAATTAGCTAATTGAAGGGGTCAATATGTAATATATGAATAAATTAAGGGGTTTATATGTAAATATCACTTTGATAGGGGCTTATATATAAATTGAAAAGATTGTAAGGGTTGATTTATAAAAAAAACCTAAATTATTGGGAAATTTTATTCATACCCAAAAAATCTGTAATTAGCCCCCATTTCCAACAAACTTGAACACACCCCATTTTTCTTTTTTCATACCCCATTCCTGTCCCAAAAATACCCTTACACCCCACTATCAATACACCCCAGTTAAATGGCCCGCCCCAATTTGATTATACCCCAATCAAACACATACCGCCTTAAATATACCCCAATTATATACACTCTTGAATACACCCCACTTTTAACTAAACCCCATGCTATTGGCTGGTACTTGAAGGCACGGGTAGGGTTGCAACTAATGCTGGCAATTTCGTACCCGGCACGAAGTTAGTGGGTCTGGGTCAAGGCTAAACGGGTTCGGGTCGTAAACGGGTCGACACGATAGACCCGTTTAATAAACGGGTCGGGTCCGGGTTTAGGGTCTGGACATGCTAGACCCGGGACGACCCATTTAGTATTCAACGGGTCTTGTAGGGTCGGGTCGGGTCTACCAGCAATCCGATACTATAATATATAATACCAGTGGGTCTTTCAGGTCAGGTCGGGTCTAGTCGGATCGGGTCAACTGAATAGATCCGGGTGGTAAATGGGTCTTGCCGGGTCTTATCGCGTCTACCCGTTTATTAGCGGGTCGGGTACGGGTTTAGGATCTAGACACGATTAGTTAAACGGGTCGGGTCCGGGTCTAGGGATTTTGGACACGACACGAACCCGACACGACCTGACCCATTGCCACCCCCAGTTGCAACTTGGGCTGGCCAACCCGAACCCAACCCGACTTTGGGCTAGTTAACCCGAACCCACCCCGCACAACCCAGCCAACCCGACGGGTTGGGCTTGGGCTAAGTTTAAACAAACCTTGGGTTGGGTTGGGGGTACAAAATGTTGGGTATTCTATTCTATGAAGACAAGCAAAAGATGACTAACAGAATATAGAGATGTTACAAATCTAGTGCAAAAAGTAATTGAACAAACTATAGGGGTTTAGCATGCAAAGTTGAGCACAACAATCAAACAAGGTTTGGGTTGTCCTAAGGTTGTCTACAGATATGGCAAAGAGGTGGAAGAAGGAAAAAGAACAATGTACTTAGCAGTTGTCGAGGCTTGTGCTAGCACAATGCCCTGAAAGCTATTTCGCCGCCTCGGTAGGTGCTTCAAGGGCTCCGACGAACGCTCCCCAGGGTACAACGACTGGACTCCTCTTCAGCACCGAAGGGAACCCCTTTGGGACTCTCAGCGTACTCCAGACAATATGACAAGATCGAACGAGAAAGTGGAGAGAGCTCTCCTCTTGGTGTGTTTCTGGCTTCACAGGACCCTCTCTTATATAGAGGTCCTTAGCCATAACGTCCCCACACTCACAGCCATTGCATGCAACGCACTGATGAGCATTCACTGCTCTGTCAAGTGAAACGGTTGCATGTGACAGTGCAGAGGTCCAGGTTCAATGAACTTGGTTCAGCCTCGTGAAGAGTGTAACGGAAGGAATAAATCTCCATTAAAATTAAAACCCAGTGTAAAACAAGGCCCGAATCCCGAAGCCCATTCGCGTCCACGCGGCTCGCGAGCCGCGGCCTCGGCCCGGCTCGGCGCGCGCACGTGTGTGGTGGGCTATGGCCTGGCTCTTAGGAAGATACAAAGCCCAATGAAGGGAGTTCCATTATAAACGCATTAAAAGATCTCCCCACGGGCAATATGGGACTAAACCAAAAACCGGTTTTTTCATTATTCTATCAAAACCAATTTTTGTAACAATCCCCCACAATAATGAAAATATCGACAAACAAATCGAAAGAAGTAGACTGGAGTACTTATAAGAGTATGTATAGACATAAGGTGTCTTTCGACTTGAACCTTTGCTTAGTGTAGGCTGCAGGACTTACTAGCTGACAGTGAACTTACGTCTTGAACTGTACAGCTATATATTGTAAGTCTAGTCGACAAGTCTCACCCATACTTTCATATACATCATAGAGTCCCATGCGGTTGTGCTCTTTATGGCCATGAGCCTTCCCCAGTTTTCTTGAGTGTTCTAGAGAATTAGCCTCAATTCTCATAGAAGCGGCCACACTTCTATACTCATATAGGTGCTTACTATCAAGAGTGCTCTGTATCTATACACCCCACTGGTATGCCAGCTATAGTTAGCATTAAGAGTCTAAAACTCAGCCTCTCAGCGATACAAAATATACTATCACATCATAGGGAGGAGAGAATTTTGATAGCACCCCCACAAATTCCTCGAATAACTTGTTTTTCCATTGAACCTCGATTTTGGGATCTCCAATCACGTAGGTTGGGTTACCGTTATCGGAGACTTATTTGTTTATAGGCCTCAGCCCCATCCCCCTCGATGTACTTAGAACTAACTCTCTAGCTAGTCCTTTAGTTAAGGGATCTGCTAAATTATCCTTTGACCTAATATAGTCAATAGTAATTATCCCATCTTTTAATATCTGTCGAACAGTGTTATGTCTACGACGAATATGTCGTGACTTACCATTATAGGAGTTATTCCTGGCCCTCATTATAGTTGCTTGGCTATCACAATGAATTGGGACAGCAGGAATAGGCTTTGGCCAAAAAGGAATATCCATAATGAGATTCCTTAGCCATTCACCCTCTTCACTAGCTTTATCTAGTGCTATGAACTCCGACTCCATAGTGGATCGGGCAATGCATGTTTGTTTGGATGATTTCCAACAAATTGCACCCCCTCCAAGGGTAAACACATACCCACTAGTGGATTTGGTTCCTGAGGAATCCGCAATCCAGTTAGCATCGCTGTATCCTTCTAGGACAGCTGGATACCTACCATAGAAAATGCCATAATCTAATGTATGTTTTAAGTACCTTAGAACTCGAATTAGAGCATCCCAATGCTCTTGGTTAGGGTTAATAGTGTATCTACTAAGTCTACCTATCACATAGGCAATATTGGGTCTCGTGCAGTTCATGATATACATGAGACTGCCAATTACCCTAGAATATTCTAGTTGTGATACACTAGGCCCTAAATTCTTCTTCAGATGTACTGAAGGATCATATGGCGTTCTAGCAGGTAGACAATCAATATGACCGAACTTCCTAAGCACTTTCTCAATATAGTGAGATTGAGATAGAGCTATGCCATTGGAATCTCTCTTAATTTTGATTCCAAGAATGACATCTGCAGCTCCTAAGTCCTTCATATCAAAGTGCCTACTCAGGAAGTCATTGGTCTTGACCACTACTTCTAAGTTGGTTCCAAAGATCAATATATCATCTACATAGAGACATATGACCACACAAGTCAAGTTATTGACCTTAGTGTAGATACATTTATCTGATTCATTAATTCTGAAACCACTTGAAGTTAACACATGGTCAAACTTCTCGTGCCATTGTTTTGGAGCCTGTTTGAGACCATAAAGAGACTTTTTTAGTCTACAAACCTTCTTCTCCAAACCTTGCACTATGAAGCCTTCGGGCTGATCCATGTAGATCTCTTCCTCTAATTCTCCATTTAGGAATGCAGTTTTTACATCCATCTGGTGAATTACAAGGTTATGGATAGCAGCTATAGCTATAAGCAACCTAATGGATGTAATCCTAGTCACTGGTGAGTAAGTATCAAAGAAGTCTACTCCCTCTCGCTGTTTATATCCTTTAGCTACTAACCTAGCCTTATATCTTTCTATGGATCCATCTGCCCTAAGCTTCTTCTTGAATATCCATTTACATCCAACTGTTTTACAACCAGGAGGTAGCTCAACTAGCTCCCAGGTGTTATTGGATATTATGGACTCAAGTTCACTATTTATAGCTTCCTTCCAAAAGATAGAGTCAGCTAAGGTCATGGCTTCATTATAACTAGTTGGATCCTCTTCCACTAGATATGTAATGAAGTCAGGCCCAAATTAAGTACCAGTCCTAGCTCGCTTGCTCCTTCTAGGTTCTATTTCTTCATTATCTGAAGAGTCATCCCTCTGTCTAGGAGCAGGCCTCTCAAGCGTACTGGGCTCCTGAGGTTTTTCAGACCTCTCTCTATAAGGAAACCGATTTTCAAAAAATTCGGCATCCCTAGTCTCGATGATGGTATTATCATCTATGTATGGGTTTTCAGAATGGATTACTAAAAACCTATACGCACTACTGTTCTGGGCATATCCTATGAATACAGAGTCAACTGTTTTAGGACCTAGCTTGGTCCTCTTAGGGTTAGGTATGGATACCTTCGCTAAACAACCCCACACTTTGAGGTATTTATATGATGGCTTCCTACCTCTCAGAATCTCATAAGGAGTCTGCTCAGATTCCTTAAATGGGATTCTATTAAGAACATGTGCTGCTGAGAGCACAGCTTCCCCCCATAGGTTCGTAGGTACCCCTGAACTGATCATCATGGCATTGACTATGTCCTTTAAGGTCCTGTTCTTCCTCTCAGCTACTCCATTAGACTGAGGGGAATATGGAGCAGTGGTCTGATGAATTATACCGTTGTCTTTACAAAATTTAGTGAATTCTCCGGACTCATATTCACCTCCTCTGTCCGACCTAAGGATTTTGATCCTCTTCCCTAACTGGTTTTCTATCTCAGACTTATAGGATTTAAACTTGGACAAGCTCTCGTCCTTACTCTTAAGGAGAAAGATTGAACAATGTCTGGAACAATCATCAATAAATGTGATGAAGTACTTGTTCCCTCCTCTCGTAGTGTAACCTTTAAGGTCACACACGTCTGAGTGAATCAAGTCTAGGGTTTCTAGGCTACGCTCTACACTCTTAAAAGGTTTCTTGGCATATTTAGCCTCTACGCATATGCCACACTTTCCATTTGAGGATGGAACACATTTAGGTACACTATCTAAGTTAACTAACCTTTTAAGGGTTTTAGAGTTAACGTGTCCTAGTCTAGCATGCCACAGATCAAAAGAATCACACAAGTAAGCAGAAGAGGATATTTTATTATCATTATTGAAAGAGGTTACATTCAGCTTAAATAAGCCCTCATCAAGATAACCCTTTCCCATAAAAGACCCTCCCTTAGTCAGGACAAATTTGTCCGACTCAAATACAAGCTTGTAGCCCTTCTTGCTCAGCATTGCTCCGGAGACCAGATTCTTCCGGATGTCTGGGACGTGAAGCACCTCCTTCAAAGTCAGAAGATTTCCAGAGGTGAACTTCAGAATCACATTCCCTTTCCCAGCAACTTGAGCAACTGAGGAGTTCCCCATGTACAGCGACTCGCCTTCTTCTGCAGGTGTGTAGGTGGAGAAGCAGCTCTTCGACCCACATATATGTCGAGTAGCTCCCGTATCCACCCACTAGTCTGCAAGGTTGCTGACTAGGTTGACCTCCGTCACCACTGCCAAGAAGTAGCCGCTCTGTGCCACGTTCGCCTCGGACTTGTTCTTCGGCCGATTAGCTGCATTGAAGCGGCACTCCCTAGCCAGGTGACCTGGCTTGCCACAAACGAAGCAGTCTCCCTTCGGCTTCTTTTTGAACTGGGGCTTGGATTGCTTGTTCTTCTCCCAGGGCTTAGGAGCAAGAGCCTTCTTTTTGGAAGACTTCCCCTCCACGAGGTTGGCCTTTCCTTTTATCATAGAGGCTCGCTCCCTTTGCTCCGACACTCGATTGTCCTCCTCTATACGGATTCGGACAACAAGGTCTTCCAGGGTCATCTCCTTCCTCTTGTGTTTCAAACTGTTCTTATACTCCTTCCACGAGGGAGGCAACTTCTCTATGATAGTTGCCATTTGGAATCCCTCGCAGATTTTGTACCCCTCAGCAATGACCTCATGGATGATAATCTGTATCTCCTCAAGTTGGGAGACTACAGATTTCCCATCTTCCATCTTGAACTCCAGCAGCTTCCTGACCATAAACTTCTTCGACCCGGCGTCCTCTGTGGCGTACTTCTTCTCTAAGGAATTCCACAAGTCTTTGGCGAACTTGCAGGTGAAGTAAACATCATATAGGTCGGGGACAAGGCAGTTGAGGATATAGTTCCTACACAGATAATCCTGCCTCTCCTAGGAGTCTAAGTTGGGTTGGTTAGATGAGCCATCATCCTTAGAGATAAGGGTAGGCTTCTCGGAAGAGATAAGGTCGACAACCTTAAGGACAGTCAGATAGAACCTAAGTTTCATTTGCCATCTCTTAAAGTTCTTCCCATCGAATGGTTCAGGCTTCTCACTAGACTTGCTAGGTTTCCTCTCCATCTCAGTAATCATCTAGGAAGAGTTCCTTTTGAATTTTTAAAAATTTGACGGCCAGGTCAGCTCCAGGAAGGAGGTGGAGCACTTGGCTCGCTTAAGTACCAAGTTTCCTAGGGCAATTTAATGCCGGTTTGTCAAGCTTTCCTCGACACCGTCAAACTTATGAAAAATCAAAGGAATTCTAACAGTTAACAAGAGACTAGATCTAAACACTCTCGTATTGGATCTAGATCTAAACGGAATAGAATAGAAGGAAGAAAATAGCTTTCAGTTTGTTGGGTATTCTATTCTATGAAGACAAGCAAAAGATGACTAACAGAATATAGAGATGTTACAAATCTAGTGCAAAAAGTAATTGAACAAACTATAGGGGTTTAGCATGCAAAGTTGAGCACAACAATCAAACAAGGTTTGGGTTGTCCTAAGGTTGTCTACAGATATGGTAAAGAGGTGGAAGAAGGAAAAAGAACAAGGTACTTAGCAGTTGTCGAGGCTTGTGCTAGCACAATGCCCTGAAAGCTATTTCGCCGCCTCGGTAGGTGCTTCAAGGGCTCCGACGAACGCTCCCCAGGGTACAACGACTGGACTCCTCTTCAGCACCGAAGGGAACCCCTTTGGGACTCTCAGCGTACTCCAGACAATATGACAAGATCGAACGAGAAAGTGGAGAGAGCTCTTCTCTTGGTGTGTTTCTGGCTTCACAGGACCCTCTCTTATATAGAGGTCCTTAGCCATAACGTCCCCACACTCACAGCCATTGCATGCAACGCACTGATGAGCATTCACTGCTCTGTCAAGTGAAACGGTTGCATATGACAGTGCAGAGGTCCAGGTTCAATGAACCTGGTTCAGCCTCGTGAAGAATGTAACGGAAGGAATAAATCTCCATTAAAATTAAAACCTAGTGTAAAACAAGGCCCGAATCCCGAAGCCCATTCGCGTCCACGCGGCTCGCGAGCCTCGGCCTCGGCCCGAGCCCGTGCCCGGCCCGGCTCGGCGCGCGCGTGTGTGGTGGGCTATGGCCTGGCTCTTAGGAAGATACAAAGCCCAATGAAGGGAGTTCCATTATAAACGCATTAAAAGATCTCTCCACGGGCAATATGGGACTAAACCAAAAACCGGTTTTTTCATTATTCTATCAAAACCAATTTTTGTAACACAAAAGACGCTGAGTAAGGGCTTTGGGATTTGGGGTAAAAAAAAAAAAGGGCATTGTTGGTATTAAATGATTGTTGAGTAAGTTATTGGGAAATGATAGGGAGCCTGGGTCTAATTACATATTTTTGGGGTATGAATAAA
Organism: Chamaelirium japonicum; assembly: GCA_947650365.1. Classification (NCBI taxonomy): domain Eukaryota; kingdom Viridiplantae; phylum Streptophyta; class Magnoliopsida; order Liliales; family Melanthiaceae; genus Chamaelirium; species Chamaelirium japonicum. The sequence continues at coordinate 15,532,609 of OX393553.1, read as the reverse complement.
ATATGTGAATGAATTGAGAGGTTTATATGTAAATATCACTTTGATAGGGGTTTATATGTAAATTGAGAAGATTATAAGGGTTGATTTGTAAAAAAACCCTAAATTATTTCTCCTTCCTATCCTTCACACGGTCTTTTGCTACATATTAACTTTGATTAGCCATGCCGGATCGTAACCGGTTGTCACTGAAGCAAGCTACGAGTACGATTTTGTTCCAACCTCTTTAAGGAGGTTGGATGTTCCCGGTCTCTCTCATTGGTCCATTTTAAAGGTATTTTTGTCATTTCATACTTTTATCATGGTGAAATGACCAAAAGCCCTCGATATAGACTAATGAGAGAGACCGGGAACATCCGACCTCTTTAAGGAGGTTGGAACAAAATCGTACTCGCAAGCTACAAAGGATGGTCGGGACTCGGGGGCACTATCCAGACAGAGGTAGGGTGCCATTAATGCCACCGTCCAATGTAAGTGTGTTGGGTGCCAAAATTTTGTTGGCGGGTGCCAATCAATAAAACTATGGGCGAGACTTAAACCACTGGATCCTCTTCGAGTCGGCCCCCATCGCGATAACCCTTTCCCCTCTTTCCATATCCTCTCGAAAGCCCCCTCCCACCGATCGTGGACAGCGGACCCCGCGGCCGGCGGGCGGCGGCGCTTCAGGTCAGCCGATCCTTCGATCCGATTCTTGATTCTCTCTTCTACTACAGTTTCCGATCAGGATTCGATCTTTAATGGTTTTGCCCCCCCCTTAATTCCTTGAAGGGATCCTATTCGTGTGATTTGTTCCGTTGTAGGGTTTCATGCAATTGAAAATTCTTCTAGCCTCTAGGGTTTGTTTGCTAGGCCTCAATTCCGTTGTAGTCGCCGGACCTCTTCGATTCTAGGGTTTGCTTGCTTTTCCATCTTTTGATTCCTAGGGTTTCATCCAATAGGCCCCTTTTTTTTTACGGTTTTTATGGCAGCGGGTCGTTACAGGGATAATGAGTTCAGGGTCCGGGAATCTGATGTAGAAGTTTCTAGGCGGAAGGATTATTACCAGGATCGTTTCCGGGACGGAGACCGTGGAAGCAGCCGTGCCCGGGATATCCGAGATAGGGGTGATGCCAGGCAGAGAAAGGCCAAGGAAAAGGAACCGTCGGACGGATCACATTGCTCCCCTATGTCGAGGAATTTCAGTGGCCTCAGCGGGAGCGGTCAGAAATGGTGCCGCTCTTCGGGGAGATCTGCGGCCGACCGTGAGCCCGGGGAGCTGTCAAGCGGGAGTGGGTCGGACGATCCCGATGCACCGGTGGTGCATAGCAGGGATAATGGTGTGTTGAAACGGGAGAACGGGGATTCTTCGTTGCCGAGTAAGAAGAGGAAGTTCTCACCGATTGTATGGGACCGGGGAGAGAGTAAAAGATCCGGTCTTGTTGCTTCCGGAAGCAGGAATGACCCACTTGAAATTGTTTCACTTCCTCCACCTCCGCCACTACCTCAAGGGTACGTCCCACCCAATTCAACTGAGATTGTTCCGCAGACTGCCGAGCAGGCCTCGCCATCTTATCTGGAAGCCTCTGTAGATTCACCTCAGGATCGGCGGTGGGGTGGTGATCAGGAGCCCGGGAAGTTGGAAGAGGAGGATGATTTCGCTCCGGCACGGAACATCTCCACCTCACGGTGGGCGGATGGTAACAACGCTCTCGAGGATGACAAAACCGAAGCTTTCGTCGAGGAAATCATGCCCAAGAGGAGGGGCACACCTTTGCTCAGTTCTGTCGATAAGCGGTTGCGCAACAAGACGCCAAGCCCTGAACTCGGTGAGGTCTTGAGGGAAGGTTCTGTAGGGCCTGCATCCAAATCATCTGATTCGGGGGGAGGACACCGACATGAGCACCAGGAGATAAGAGTGGACAAGAATGATTACATGGATGTTGACGGAGAAGAGGCTAATGAGAATGCAAGTGATCATGTTTCGGATACTGATTCTGAGGCCAGCGATGATAGGGTTAGAACACTGGAGCCAGTAAGTCAACCTCAAAGGAGTGTATACATGCTCCAGGGGTGTAGAAGTGTTGACGAGTTCGAGAGACTGAATAAGATAGACGAAGGCACTTATGGAGTTGTGTATAGAGCAAAGGATAAAAAGAGTGGAGAAATAGTGGCACTGAAGAAGGTGAAGATGGAGAAGGAGAGAGAGGGTTTCCCATTGACCTCACTGAGGGAAATTAATATTCTTTTATCATTTCACCACCAATCAATTGTTGATGTTAAGGAAGTGGTCGTGGGCACTAGCCTTGATAGCATTTTCATGGTAATGGAGTACATGGAGCACGATCTGAAAGGGCTGATGGAGACGATAAAGCAACCATTCAGCCAAAGCGAGGTCAAGTGCTTAATGTTGCAGCTGTTGGAGGGAGTTAAGTATCTCCACGACAATTGGGTACTACATAGGTACTCTCACATTTCCAAGCTTTGGGCACTTTACTTTTCAGTTCCCTTACTTTGCAAATACTTGGCACCTTCTAAACTCTTTATTCCCTCTATAGGGATTTGAAGACTTCAAATATCCTATTGAATAATCGTGGGGAGTTGAAAATATGTGATTTTGGTTTATCTCGCCAATATGGGAGCCCATTGAAGCCATATACTCACTTGGTTGTGACTTTGTGGTACAGGTAGGTTCCTCATGGATGTCCTTATTAGTTCCTTCATTATTTTGGTTTGTTCTGTGCCTTGCTTTATTCTCACACTGGAAAATGGATGGAAGAATCATGTTTAGTATGTTTTTTTAAATTTATTTACTAAATTTCATAGTATTCTGCCAAGCTCACTATGATTTTGTACTGGCAGGGCACCGGAACTCTTATTAGGAGCAAAAGAGTATTCAACTGCGATTGACATGTGGTCTTTAGGATGCATAATGGCTGAGCTTTTGGCAAAGGAGCCATTGTTCAGTGGAAAAACCGAGTTTGATCAACTCGACAAGGTACCCATCTGATACATTAGGCCCATATTTGGTCTTCCAAGTATGCTTCTTTCATATGCCTTACAAATTTTACTTGCACACAGATATTCAGAACCCTTGGCATTCCAAGTGAGACAATATGGCCAGGATTTTCAAAACTACCGGGTGTCAAAGTTAAGTTCGTCAAGCACCAGCAGTAAGTATCTTGTCTTTTTTTTTCTGTTAATTCTCCTTGCTCATCAAGTTGCACATTAGTTAAGTCTCCTATAACTCCATTCGTACCGTCACCATCCTTTTCCCAGGCGTCCAGCTATGGGTGATCTTCCTTAAGCTTCCTGGCTTGCCTTGGTTGCACTTTCAGTTAGGTGATGCATAGCTCTTCTGCATTTTAACCACTGAGCTTTTTATTTGTATCTAGGTACAACAGGCTGCGGGAAAAGTTCCCACCCACGTCATTTTCTGGGCGTCCAACGCTATCTGAAGCTGGATTTGACTTGCTGAATAAGCTCCTGACTTATGACCCAGAGAAGGTGATATATTTGGAAACGGAGTGGGGGTTTTAAGTTAGATGATTAATTCCTCCGTAAACTAATGTTGCTTCTATTTCTGTTATACAGAGGATAACTGCAGAAGCTGCCCTTAAGCATGATTGGTTTCGTGAGGTTCCGCTGCCCAAATCGAAGGATTTTATGCCAACATTTCCTGCGCAACATGCCCAAGACAGGTACTTGGGAGTTCTCACAATTGCATCTTAGCATGAAAACTGTTTCGCTTAAATAATTTGGTACTCTCACCCCTCTTCTATATCTAATTCTCGATCCTGTATGATATTCAGACGTTTGCGAAGAATTATGAAGAGCCCAGATCCTCTAGAAGAGCAACGGAGGAAGGAATTGCAACAAGGGGATTTAGGCCATGGAAGCTTGTTTGACTAAGTGAACATAAGTGGTCTGGAGTGGACCTGGCTTCTCAGTGCCCGGGACAGGTTTCAGCAGCAGTCGGTTTTCACTAGCTTCTCTGAGGTGAGACTTGCGCAGCACGTGAAGTTATGCTGCCTGTGTTAGTGTCAGAAGACAATTGATGCTCTTCTTTAGCAGGCACCCCTGATGTTATGAGGGGAGACTAGTTATTCTCTTCCATCCACCAAAGCACACTATTGCAGTGCATGTTGTTCTTCGGCACTGCTGATTATAAAAGGTTCATCACTTGCAGCCTGCATTGTAAGGTGTGGCATATTGGCTTTTATTTTGGTATAATCAGTTTCACTTGAAGCTTGTGTATGTATTATTTCCTCATTGGTATGCTGTAACGTTGCTTCTAGAGAATGGATTTCAATAATATAATTTATGGATAACACTGCCTATACTTTTAGCTTGCTTGTCTTTGATCTTCACATTGTGTTTGCAAGAGACAGTTGGTGTGAAGTGGTGGGGGACATTTGCTTTGCAGTAACGAAGGAATTGACCGATATCATTCCCTTGGAAAACAATCCCATTGAAAAGGTAATTTACCGAGTTGTGCTCCTGATTGTAAGGAATATTGGTCATTGCATGTGCGCGTTGATCAGTTGAATTGTCTTTGTTGTATAATGAGAATCGGCCTTACAGCTGAAACCAAACAATACCTGCTGCTACCCCTACCTCAAAAGTAAAAAATGGGTAGCGTTGGAGGTGTTTTTCGTCTTTTCTGTGATACAAACAAATGTATACCCGCTGCTGCCCGTGATACATTAAAAAAGTATGGGTTTTTTAGTCCTTCCCTCATCCCCCACCACTTAGGGAAAAAAAAAGAAGAGAGGGAGCCCAAACCAGACAATGCTCACTCTAAACACTCCCCCCCCCCCCCCCCCCCCTCCTTTTTTTTTCTTTTCTTCCCTCTCTCTCCCCCTCCTTCGCAGATGTGCATTGAAAGTGCACCCTCTTCTTCCTAATGCAGTAAGGTCATCCTGGTATTATAATGTGGAGCAAGGCTATCTTGCTGCAGCGATTTTTCTTTAGATACTAATACTGCGATGTCACCGCAGTGCAGTGAAGCTGATATAACAAACACATGCCATATGACATAGTGAAACTTACGATGTTAATGTGATTGCTGCATGCTAGATAATGCTATGATCTGTAGACACGGACACGGGTGTTGAGTGTTGACACGGACACTGGAGTCGGGCTCGGCAACATCATAAAAGATGGATACGGAGACAACCGATTGGAGAAGGGAGAGACTCACAACATTCGGTTTAATAATGTGGAGCAATGGTATCATGCCATGTCGACACGGGTAGACACGGGAATCCTTGTCTACATGGGTTGACACGGCTCTGAGGGCTCAATTTGTGGTGCCCCCCATATCATAGGGATAATGTTTTCTCCAATTTTTGCATCTAGTTATCAATGAAATGGGACCTAATTAACATTTATTTTTTCCTGAACGTGTTAGTGTTACTCTTCAGTGCACTTGCATGTGTATCATGCAATTGTGAACTTTCAAGTGCAGAATATTCAATCAATCCTTTAAGAAACGGGCGCGGATCCTCTGAGGTTATAACGTTAGAGGATCAGATAGGTTGAAGCCAAAACTGAATTACAGTAGATCTTTGGCATGCCATTTGATGCTGAGTGTGATTCACCGATAGGGCTGGGTGTAACCAATGTTACCAAGTCAGAAGTCGGGAAAAAGTCGGCAAGGGAAAAAAATGAAAAAAAGGGAAAAAAAAATCGGAAAAAAAGGGTAAATTAGGTAACAATTAGATATATGTATTCTAACAATTTTTTTTTTGCAAAAATTGGGAAAAAGACATGAAAAAAACGAGTAATTCGTGATTTTTTCAAAAAAAAACCCCTTTTTTGAAAAAATCGCGACTTATTACCGTAGCAACCGTTTGGGGAATAAGTCACCATTAAAACGCGATTTTTTCAAAAAGTTGGTGATTTTGGTAACACTGGGTGTAACGGATGGTTGTGATTGAAGCAAAACTGAATCACAACCATTATTTTGCATGCCGTTTGGGACTGAGTGCGATTCACTGGTCGGGCTTGGTGTCATGGACGGTTGTGAATCAGTTTTGGCTTTAACCTATCTGAGGATCTTGTGCCGTAAGAATATGGCAGTACTTCCGTGATCGAGGTGTGGCATATTTTTAGGTGCATTGGTTATAACCGTGTTCCTTTGCTCTATTGATCAAATGACCATTGAGTTCATGTGGCGTAATCCAATCTTCTTGATGGAGGTGTTTCTATATCTAAACGAAGAGTTTTATGTCATTGAAATTATGAACAATTCATACTTTAGTTATGTTGGCGTGCACTATTCAATCAACTTAATGGGAAATGAAATCGAATAGTTTACCTGCAATAAGCAATAGAGGGTGGCACACATAGTTGTTGCTACATGGGTGTGATCATTATATTGAATATATTCTCTTGATAGGCGCTTGTGTGATGTTTATTCCCTTCAGTGTTTTCTGAATCTCTGTTCATTTTTCTCTATTTCTGGGTGACGGGTCATGTTTGCTATCTGTTTGAGACAGAATACATCGTAGTAACCTGTTACTGGCCAATATTTTTCCTTAACTTAATGAAAGTGGCCTGTTAATTCTTTCCTTGAGTATTAAAATTACCTTTGGTGCATCTGCAGTTTAAGTTGTGGCTTCTACAAAGTTTGAAGCTTGATCGATCTAACTTGAACATTATCTACCTAGTGATCCTATTTTTTTGAAGATTGGCCCCGATAGCCTTATGCTGCTGACAGATCCTTGTGGTCAGTATCTATCCTATCCTGTCTTTTTTTTTTCACATAAGCTAATTTACATGGTAAATTGATCTCTGTCCAACATATGAATTTCTAATCAATGAGCACATATTAATGACTATCATCTAACCAGGGAACTTTTCAGCTCATTCTGTTTAGTTGATTAATTTCTGCACTATACATAATTATCATCTAACCATGAATTTTTTCAGGTCATCCTGTTCCCTTTGTTTAATTTCTGCACTTCACCCTATCCTTGTTAACTTTATTTATGTCTCACCTGAATTTTGATTTTTCAAATGTTTGTGTGGGAGTTATTATTTTGCAACCCCTCTTTCCCATTCTAGTTTGTGATTGTTCTATGACAATCTTCGGACTTTTGTCAGTCATTTAATTTTTATGAATACAGTTCGAAAATAGCGATGAAATTGGTAGACTAGACACATCATTGAGAATATATATATTTTAGTTGTTTTTTTGCAAGCTCCATGAAGAATAACAGGTTCTATAGATATAAAATCACCGTTGGTCCATTGCTTGATAAGAGGAGTAGACCCGGTAGTCCGGTACTATTATTTTATTTTATAAAGCCTTGTTATTTTGATGCCATCAATGAGCTCACATAGTACTTTCTCATTGTTCAAGGAATAAGGATATATCAGTTTCTTTCTGTTAATCTTGAATATCTCATTGAATAAATTGGAGATATCTCGACCTCTTTCTACTAATCTTGAATTCTCATTATTGTTTGAAAGATTATTCTTGGTGTTTTATTAGATCTTTTGGTATGGTAAGTCATTGCTTAGGCTTCATAAGGCTTTGTTTGATTGGCATATTTGTAGTTCCAACTATTGCAGTTGAAATTACATGCGTTTTTCACCTGCTTGGTTTGTTACGTTGTAGTCATAGTTTTGATTACACCAAGCCTCCTTTTGCTGTAGTTGAAACTACACCAAAGAAAGGTACAAATCTTTTGGTATGGTAAGTCATTGCTTAGGCTTCATAAGGCTTTGTTTGATTGGCATATTTGTAGTTCCAATTATTGCAGTTGAAATTACATGCGTTTTTCACCTGCTTGGTTTGTTACGTTGTAGTCATAGTTTTGATTACACCAAGCCTCCTTTTGCTGTAGTTGAAACTACACCAAAGAAAGGTACAAATCCAACTTCCAATAGTTGGTATTCACGTTGGCTGGGTCAAATTACTACAAAAGGCTTACAACACTGGATGTAGAAATACATTCTACAACTATGCCAAAACTAAACAACGTATTTGGAAATACAACTTTTTAACTAGCGGTTCAAATTACGGTAATTGGAGCTACATGTTACATTGTAGTTCCAACTACAAGCAACCAAACACAGCCTAAGAGAAGATGAGGTCATGCGTACATATCCTTAACATCAATAAGCCAAGATGAGTTCATGCGTCAATATATCCCTAGAGGATATGTATGTCTTCTGGAATGTTTCTATAATGTGAATTCAAATAATTGAAATATTGTAGTTATAGCAGACAATTTGTTGAAAATAAGGAACCCCCCGATTTAAGGAAAGAACTTATTTAGTAATTGCACTTCTTAATTTGCTAGAATTTATCACTATTTCAATTGAACACATATTACTATTTTACCCTTTATTCAATCAGTTCTAGTCCTTTTCGTTACTTCCTAGTACCTTCTTCCCTTCATGTGAACCCCCCCCCCCCCCCCCCCCCCCCCCCCCCAACACACACACACACACACACACACAAAAAAAGCACACACACTCACAAAAAGTGTGACTATTGACAATTCCTTCAGCTGCCACCCCAACTCGCTATCGACGCCATCGTCGGTTACCATAGTCACTAGCCTTTCTCGTGGGTCCTTCCCTCGCCTATTCTAGTTTTGTAATTCCCTCTTTGCGACCCCTGCTCTTCCTGCTCAGTCTGTTAGCCCCTTCAATGTAACCTCGTCTCAACAATCCCCTTTTCCCTACCCTTTCCGTCACCCCCCTGTTCACCACAACCCCATCAATCACCTACACTCCTAGAGCTTCGAGCCCTTCCTTCACCTACACTTGCATCCATAGTCGATTGTGGTCTATGACCCTGTGAAATAGTCGTCGTACACAACCACAATTAACCCAGTGTTTTGAAAACAGGACAAGATCAAACCAGACGGTTCGATCAGCTTGGACCAGAACAGGTTCTTATTTGGGTTCCTGAACAAGGTTCGGGTTGGTCTTTGAATAAATCGGTTCATTTCTAAAATTCATAAAAAAAGGGGTTAATACTATTTTTTTAGAAAAGTTGGGTTGTTGGGTGTTGAACACATGGCATATGGTTAAAAAACTTTGCACGTGACTTTTAATCAAGGAAATACACTTTTCATTGATGCATTAACTAATTTGTCATGCGGTTCAACCAGTAATTTTAACCGATTTCAGCCGGACCGGAGGCATTTTTGGTTCACCTTCTAGTCCGGTTTTAAAAACAATGCATGAACCGAGCCTCTTTCATGACTAAAAGCACCCGCCAAGAAATCTCACGAAGTGTGTTAAGGGGTGTGGTAACGGGACTGGAATCAAAAAGTGATCGTATGAAATTTTCCCGGTTAGACAAGGAAGTAGTTCAATACCACGGAAAGGTTGAAGTTATTGGAGAATACTAGATACGTTGAACCTAGACGAGGTGTAGAGGTGTGCAAAGTTTACTTGAAGAACCAATAAGAACCAAGTAAACTTTGATAGGTTAGCAGTTGCTTCTTTAGCCCGTTCTTACTTTTCTCATCACCCTTTAGATTTTTTGGAAGGTGTTCATTGGTGATGGATGAGCGATATGTCAAAAGTTTCGAAGTCCTTTTCAATAGTAAGCCTTAAAAGTAGGCAATTCCCATACGACTAGAAGATAAAATGTGAAGGATCAATCTAATAGCAGGACATTGAAGGTCTTACATATTATATAATATTAAGTAGGTACAAGAGAATTCTTAATGAGATAGGTTCTTGGATAAATCAAGATAAATTAATTACATTTCTTCGTAATCCTTTTAAGGTTATGGTTGCAAAGAAGGATAATTGGAATTGGGGATGAAACACATGTAAGTATGATCATAAATATATATTAAGGATGTACACAATTAGAGAGAGACTTACGAGACCCAAGGCTTTTCATTTGGTTTGGAGTCTTTTGATATACTCTTTATTTGGTATAACTTGAAAAATAAGGATGATCTCTTTGATAGGTTGTGTTAATGGTAAGTGGAGCTGGATTTGGGACTTCTTGTTAGGTGTGTGTCCTCTTTACACATATTTTTCTATTCCTCTCATTTTTTTAGTTGTACCTCTTCTTTTATACTTTCTTCTATATTCATCTTTTGTAGATCTTCCAAATCTTTTTTCTACATTTATTATTTTATTTGTTCTCTTACGTCATCCTTTTTTTCTTTGTTATATGCTCGGTCGTTCATAAGTTAATTGTGAAGCTTCCCCTCATCAACTAGTTAGCTTGGATTAAACAGTACAAATGTTGATTTGTGTACCATTGTTAACAAATTTTTTCTTTGGATTCTAATATGTTTTTGGATCCGTTCGGTGTTGAAATTTCTTGTTTGCTTCCTCATCGCCATGTTCGGGGAAAGGCGATAGGAATGGATATCAAGGTTTTGAAAAATGCGTTTTGGGTGCGGCTCTAGGCGGGGTGTTGTGATAAAATGCCCCGGGCTGGCACTCCACCTTGATGTGCACTTTACACAATGGAGTGCCACTTAGTTCGGTGGGGGCTCGTTTTTAATGCCTCAACGTGTGATGCGTGCGCTTGACTAGACTGCCTTGTTCAGCATAACCCCCCCTTCTTCGTTCACTGGTGGCTCTGTTTGTGGATAGTTGCGCGCGAGAATCCGAGAGCAAGATGTCGCTGCTACAAGTACTCCTGTTAGGCTTTTTTTTCTTCTTCTCGTCCGCTAGTTATTGTTTTTTCTTTATTTCTCCCTCCGCCGGCTACCCATCTTTCTTTCTTCCTCCCTACTCTTTCTTTTGCCTCTAGTTATTGTTTTTCCTTTCTTTATTCCTCCTCAGCCTAGTGTTTTTCTCATTTTTTCTTTCTTCTCTGGCTAGGGTTTCCCCCTAATGGTGAGAGCAACCACCGATTCAAACCTGTTTAACCGGTTTTCACCTAGTGCATTAGTTGGTCATGCATCTTTTATGTGAAAAGATATGCATCTCGGATTTGAATTCCACTGTGTCAGCAGGTTTTCGATTCCTACAGGGAATCTGGTGGATGCGGGAGTGCAATTCCTATAGGGAATTTGGTGGATGTAAGAGTGCGATTCCTATTTGGAAATTGGAATTCGGTGGAGATGCATTGCTGCAACCGAGTAGGACGGTGGTGAAGAACTGAAACAGGCAAGAGAGACGGAGTTCGATCGGTCGATGGTTTTCTATCAATCAAATTCGAAACTCGGGTGTGCGAGTAGGACCACAAGAGTGCGATTGTTAGCGGGATCCGATGGAGATGTGCTACCGTAGTCGAATAGGGCGGTTGGGAGAAGAACAGAAGCAACAAGAGAGAGAGATAGTTCGCTCAAGAGTTTTCTATCGATCGAGACTCAAGATCGGGAGCGCTTCTTTCCCCAAATTCAGAATATCCGGTTCGATCCTATCCTCATGGTTCAACCGGTTCACTCGGTTTTGGATAAAACCAGACGGTTCGAATGGTTCACTAAGAATACGTCCGAACCGACTAAGCCTCCGGTTCTAATTCAACCTAGTCCGACCATCTGGTCTGGTTTTCAAAACACTGGGTGGGAGATATTTTTGGTTTCAAAGACAAATGATGTTCTTTCTCATGCATTTCTAGCCGCTGTAGTGATAACATCAACTTCTATTTATGTTAGGTAGATACGGAGGAAAGGGAAAGGATGTTAGATTCACCTCTATTGAGAAAGACTTAAGAGGAAGTGGTGGGAGTTCATGGTGGAAACTTCTCCAGCATAGTCCCATTGGATTGACAAGTTGAGGATGCGCTGATTGAATTATCACTGTGTGATATGTTATATGTTTAAAGACCTATTAGATGAAGTGTGTTTTTTGGAACTGAAGTTATTTTGCTTTGATTTGGCAGTGGCGGCCTACGGTAGCTGTGGTTGCCCACTTTGTTGACCCATACAACCCCCTAACACTTATATATACGAGGTGGAAAATGATTCTCGTCTCACCTTCTATAGGCCCCAACAAAACCCCTTCACGTGGCAATTCAAATCGGACCCTTATACCCTTGGTTTGTCTTACCTTCAGTTTTTAAAAGATTAAAGAATGAGTTGTTTGTTTTATTTGTGAGGTTTGTTTTTCATTTTAAAAAAACCATAACTTCTTGTATACTCATCGAAATTATGAAAAATTTATATTTTTGGAATCTACTAATTAAGTTCTACAAAACTAGATTCATATTGCCTATGAAATTCAAAGAAAAAAATTTGGATATAGATTGTAAAAAAGCCCATCGGCCCGAACTTGGCGCGAGCCTGGCCCAGCGCGTGATCAACTGCCCAACCCGGCTCAGCCCAAACACACCATGGGCCGAGCTCGGGCTGCTACCTTGAGTCCGCAGCCCGGCCCGATTGTTATAAAAAACTGAAAATGTCACTTTTGAAATCTTGGTTTCACGTTAACTGACTAAACATCACTTACTAAAGCAAATGTCACGTAAAAGTGACAGTTGCAAAATCAAGAGGCAATTTTTATCGGACACAAAATGCCGATAAAGGTGTTAATTTTACAACTGTCACAAACTGAAAATGTCTCCAATAAAGTGTCTTGATTTTGCAAGTGTCATTTTTACGTGACATTTGGTTTTGTAAATGACATTTAGTCAGTTAACGTGAAACGAAGATTTCAACAGTGACAATTTCAGTTTTTGACAGTGAAACTAAGATTTCAATAGTGTTCGATAAAGTGGCTTGATTTTGCAACTGTCAGTTTTACGTGACATTTGCTTTTGTAAGTGATATTTAGTCAGTTAACGTGAAATCAAGATTCAAAAGTGATATTTTTAGTTTTTTTATAACAATTGGGCCGGGCTGCGGGCACAAGGTGGTAGCCCCTGCCCGGCCCATGGTGTGTTCGGGTCGGGCTGGGTCTGGCCGTTGATCGAGGTAGGTCGGGCTCGGACCGATGGTCTTTTTTTACAACCCTAGGGTAGTTTTTATCATGGTTCAAAAACCCGGAAACTCGACTCGACTCGAAAGTTGACCGGGTCGGGTAACTCGGGCAACTCGGAAAAAACTCGACTCGGTCCGACTCGGTTATATATATATATATATATATATATATATATATATATATATATATATATATATATATATATATATAGACAAGTTCAAATACCTATTTCCAACTTTCAATGATAAGCAAAGTAAGACAAATAGTAAATACTAAATAATAAAGATAGACATAAGTCATGAAACATAGACATAACATCATCATTTCAAATGAACTAAAGCAAGAGAATTTCAACAAGCTAGTTCCAGGTCAACCCGGTCGGGTTACTCGGATCCTGACTCGACCCGAATCGGCCGAGTCACTCGGACTACTCGTAAGGCATCAAAAATCGGGTTTTTGGCGAGTTGACCCGAAATCCGGCCGATCCGGGTCAACCCGGCCGGGTTTCGGGTCAACCCGTCGGGTTTTAAAACCATGGTTTTTATATCCAAATCATCCAATCCAATCCAAACCGACCTTAATTGGTTTGGATTGTATTCCAATCTCAGTTCGTTTTGGATCGGATTGAAAATTCTCAAACCGACCAAGGTTGGATCGGTTTAGGTTTTGCCTAAATAAGTTGGTTTCGAACCGATGCATATCACTACAACCTGCGTAGGAAATTCTTATCAACCCTCCATATAGTTGAGACCATTGTTGTCAAGGCGCGCTTGGCTCCCGGAGACAACTAGGCCCCAGTGTGCTTAGGTGCACCTCACTAAGCGGCGGCCTAGACGCACGCCTAGTTTTAGGTAATGATTTTGGTTTTTTTTTGTTTTTAAGTAAAACCCAACTCGCCCCCCCCCATCTTCTTTGTGCATTTTGTTGTTGTATACTTGTTTATACTATGTGTTCAATGTGTTGCATGCATTTGATTAGAATATGCTTAATTTTATGTTAGCAAGTGTTTGTATTCTATTTGTTTCTTTTGTTGTTTACTTGTTTATACTATGTATGTGTCATTTTGTTGCATGCATTTGACTATAATATGTTCAATTTCATGTTAGTAAGGTGTTATATTGCTTTCTATTACATATATACCTGCAAGTATAGACTATACATATATACACGTGCCTGGAGAATGCCTATGCACATAAGGTCACGCCTAGGCTCCTAGGCTCCCTCCGGGCGCCTAGCCTCGCCTTGACAATTATGGTCGAGACCATCTTGATTGGATAAGACTTGGATGATAATGATGAAAAGCGAATTGATGTATTTTCTAGTGATGAGAGGAAGTGAGTGGACTCTATATCATTATAGGAAATGAAAGATTTTATGGTGACCGAGAATATTAGATCTACTTTTGATGCTCGTGTGAGAATCTTGGCTCTGCACCCAGTCCAAAAATTTGTCCATACTCCTGCTCGTAGGTTCAATGCTTTGGAGCTTTCCACATTCTTAAAATTTTGCAAACAATGTAGGGAATATTATTGATACTAATGATCTTGGTGGCCATTATTGATGCATCTTACCATTTGTTGACTACTAGACTTCCTACGCATTGTTTTAAAACTAAAAAAAACTCGGCTGAATTGATTCGAGTTGACTCGACTCGGCCAAATTTCTAGTCGAGTTAGCTGGGCGAGTTAGACCGAATTAGGATAAAGCTTGGTCGAGTCGGACTGAGTTTACTTGACTTGGCTAGCTTTCGAGTCGAGTACGAGTTTCAAATTTTGAACAATATTTCGGTGTTTCTTTGTTGCATTTTACTGAAACAAATTTGATTGATTGGGTAAATTCACTATAATTCTTGAGCCCCCTAGTGTTCTATGGGTAGAAACCTTCTAGTGGAATAAGTGGGCATGAAATTGCCTATCTTATCTCGAGTCTACTCCATGCCTGGCATAGTGTGGATCTTTCTCATATGTCAAATTTATTTCTTCAGATTAGGAAGTTTTATAAGCTTGACAGATCTTTCTTTTCACCAATTAAAAAAAACATTTTATAGGCAGTCACAATACTGACAAGTGACAAGATCTTATCAAATACAAGCTTTTGACCATATGATCGCGGGTAAGAAAGGGCCTGGTTAAATCAGAGGATTCGATTTAACCGGACATTTCGACGGTAGTTCCCCAAAGTACTATCATGGATCATGTGATCCGATCCAATTTGATTTTCATGCAAAGTTGTTAATTGAGTATGGTGCCCTGGTTCATACATGATTAGTATTTTTACCAGTTTTTTTTTTTCACTTGTTTCAAATTAGATAATATCTTATTCCCTTTGAGTCCTCTAATATGTTAAGTTATGATACTATATCACCCTTTTGCCTTTAAAGAGAAAAAAAAAGATTTCTATGAGTCTTGGGGACTCTTCCCATAGACGAAGGTTTGCCCTTATTCTCATACTTAGTTGTCTTGATCTGATTTTGTTTTATCCTAAATGATTTTGCATTTGGGAAAGCTAATTGAACTTGAAGCCACATTTAGCCGGTGTTTGGCTTGCTCATTATTTGAGGAGAATTTTTTTAAACTAATGAAATAAATCTCTTTTTTTTTCTTCCATAATGTTGCATGATTTTGATAAGTAACTAAAAGGTTGAAGTGGATTAGACTAAGCTACACTATGAACACATGGTATTAATAGAGTTCTTTCTTTTACTATTCCTTGTTTGCTGTCGATCTGTATTATATTTGACTAGTTTAGGAGAATTCAACCGGAATTGAATAATCTCACATCCATCCAATTTGTCCCTTTAGAATCTCTCATGCTATCCAATGTGTCCTTGATTCCCTCCACAACCATTGAGCCATGTCCCATCTATTTGGGTTCGATTTCATTAATCATTCTTCACTATTTGTTTCTTGGAAGGGTTCGCTGTTGTCAATGAATGTCCTTAATTTATATTTTATATATGGTCCAATCATGGCAGCACTTCTAAATACTTCAACACTTAACTATAAATATCAACAACTAATCCATGTGTGCTATGCCACATTTTAGTTTCTTCTAAAGAGGTTTTTCATACCTACCAGCAAAGCGTTGAACCATTGAATAATTTTATCAAAACCGCATATGCGGTTTGTGCGTTTAGGGGTTCCAATCGAACATGCACTATATCCGCATATGTAGTCGCATGTATGATTTTTAGTTTTTTGAAATTAAAATTTAAAATTTGAAGAAATAGTAAAATCCAAAACGTACACACCAATAAACTTTGGTCTCATATGTGCAAATGAAATAAATAACTGATTACATATAGTTATTTACATAATACATACAATCGCTTCAGCCTTCAGGTAATGAAACCAAAGGTAAACTTGATTAAAATGTCTAAAAATAAGAATAGTACAAGTACACAAGGTAGAAAAAATAAAATTTGTACATTGTTCTATAACACATTTGGGTTCGTCTCCATCATCACCATTGATTGAACCTTTAGCAAGCTCGTGATTATTTGAGTAGTCCCTCTGTATTGCTCCTCTTCTTCCGACTGTTTGACATCGTCCATCACGAGTACCTCGTCCACAACAACGTATGTCATTTCATCTTCTACTTTATTGTTAGCACCATGATCCCAGCACTCTAGTTGTTCAAGTTTTACTTGACGGTTGGTAATAAATTGACACAGGCGCCATTGCCACTACTACTAGTTTCAACTCGATCTTTACCCATCACCTTTCTCACCATAACACCACTTCATTGAGCTTCTTTTACTCCAGCCGATTCTTCTTCTTTGTATGTTTTGTTACTTTAAAAATTATGAATATAATGTATTACACAAGTCTCATTATTGGCACAATTGAAAATACAAATATAAGGGTTAAGGTTAAGTTTATGTAACATCTCCGAACAAACTCCAGTTCCATTTGCGATTCGACGCCAAATACGTGAGGCCTAGAATACCCATTACCAGTTTCTTCAAATAAGTATCCTTCATTGCAGAATTCACCATGTATGCCTCCATTAGTCAATTGTTATTTAGAATAATTCAGATTTTTTATTATATGTAAGAAAAATTGTGTAACTAAACATAGTCTAAGGGATACAAAGTAAATTTAACTTGGTATTTTTCATACCCCAATGCGGAATAACAATCTATATTGTGAACATTCCTACATTCACATTATTGTACTGGTATAATAGGAAACATATCATATCATGCTCATCATTCTTTAAAACATTCTATTCAAAATAATCAAGAAAACCTACCACATGTACAATTCCGCATGTTCCCGGTTGGCTCTGAAGAACATGTCCGACGTATAAGTATACAAGTACCATAATATAAAGAGTTAGACATTTGATTGTCTCATTTATTGTTGTATTTATAAAATAAATTCATAAATTTTATTTCTATATTTACCACTGAATTTTATCTTTTTGGCTTGCTTTATACATTGCATCATATACTAACCCATTGGTGGTTTCTTATCACCACCTACCAGTCACAATTCACTGATTAACGGTTAGTGCGACTATCTTTTCTTTAAACTTTTTTGACCAATGCTCATTGAAGTTTGAGGATGCTATAAAAATCTTTGGGCTCTTGTTTTGATAGCTACCGTTGAGGTACCAAAAATGTCAGCCACAAATCGGATGAATACTGGGCGAAATAAATTATGTTGAGATGTTTCCTCATTAAACATTACAACAACACTTGCTTCATCAAATAATAGTTGTTCTAGTCTTAATAAAATTAAGAATACATAATTTATCGATATCCTAAAATTAAATCTAAATAATGTGCAGTGCAATGTGTCCAAAATACACGACAACACACTACTATTTCATCGATTGCATAGTTTAGGAGAATAAAGTGATACTTGATCATGAAATCGGCTAGTACATCTATGGGTTTTAGGAATATTGTTCCAAACAAATAATAATGTCTCTTCGAGCAATGGTCTACCTATTGGCTATCAAGGTGCACCCCTAGATTTTCCACACTTTTTGTACGTCAAGGACTGTTTGGTGTAGTCTTTACATTATAGTTCCGACGTTTTTTCTGTCTGAAGCATTTTCCATGTAATCTATAATTTCTTTATGTATTTCATCCCTAGGCGTAGTCTTGCATTAGACCGGGAGCATGTGCGAAGTGTAGAAGAGGCGCACAATTTACACACTTTATTTCTTGTCTATTGGACTTTTATAGTGGCCATATTTCCTACCTAGATTCTTAAAGTCGTCGATTTTTAGAGTAGAAGAGCCAATAGATATGAAGATGTGTGTGAGCCTAATTTTAATTTCAGAAATGAAAAAGACAAGGTTAAGAAATACTAGTTTAAGCAAATGTTAGTGATGTCGCCGTGTATGTAGGTGAATGTTGTGGCACACCGACGGCTTTGATCTCGTTGCCTTGTTACGTGGAACACCTCGATTCATTTGGATGATGTTAGTAGAGTATGGGCCAGTAGTTTGTTAGAGTAGAAGAGGCGCACAATACACACTAAATGTTTTTCGTCTCTTGGATTCTTATAGTGGCCATACTTCCTACGCAGATCGCGATATGAGGATGTGGTATGTTGATTTCAGAAATAAAAAAGACGTGTTTGAGAAATACTAGTTTAAGCGAATGTTGCTGATGAAGCCGTAGGTAGGCGAATGTAGTGGAATGATGGCAACGGCTTTGACCTCGTCGCTTGGTTATACGTTGATTCATTTGGATGATGTTAGTGGAGTATGGGCGAGTAGTTTGTTAGTGAGCAAGAGTGGGTGGTTTGAGAGTCCATAGCCATGTCACGAATTTGTACCTTTTATGGTGGTTGTGTTGTCTATTGATCTCAATCCTTTAGGAACGGAACTGCTTGCGGTGATTGTATGCCTGTATGTATAAATAGGGCCTTCAAAGTATACATGATTATTGAATGAATGAAATTTGCTTGTTGCAATTCAACCTTGGTGCGATGCCTTGGATCCTTTCTTTGATGCATTGTCGTTGAACCTCTAGGCATGATTCCTTGAGGATGGTGTGGGCCTGTGGGGTACGGCGCCTTCACCACTTGTCCCTTTTACTTTATTCTGTTTACTTTTATCTTTTTTATTTTATCCTCTCCTAGTATCCACCACCGTCTCCACATTCATCACAAGCCTAAATCTTAATGTCATAGTCGGCTTATTCCCTTTCTGTACAAAATATCCAGCACAGAAAATTCCAAACAAGTGATTGTTCTCATCTTTTGATCCCCGAATACTTGTCCAATTGACAAGTCCTTTCCATATCATTGCCCTCTCCACAAGTCATAGCTTCACTCCAATTGATTTTCATGCAGAAATTCGGGTCTTCAAAACAGCAAACACCCCCCCCACCCCCCCCCCCACCCCCCCCGCCTCTCTCTCTCTCTCTCTCTCTCTCCTCATTTCATATTGGTCCCTCAATTTTTATTTGAACAAGTTGATCTTTGAACTACGCTCCATCTGCATCTAGCCCCCTCCGTCAACTTTTATTCTGAAAATACCATTATCCTAGTAAGCATAAATTAAATATTTTAAACCAATTTTGAGTCTTATTGAAAATCGATTAGGGTATTTTCGGGCTAAAAAGTTAACGGAGGGGGCCAAAATGCAAACATGGCATAGTTCAGGTCTATATTTCAGGGGAGGTTTTGGTGATTTGCCCTTGCGTGTACTCCCCTCTTGAAATTAAGAGGTCGTTTACTTTGTACAATCGGGTGTTCGAACCTGGGCATTCCCAAAAAGCATTCAGCATCATCAGCCGATTCAGCTTTGTACGAGAGCCAGTCATTTTCTCTTCAATGGGCCTAATACTGAGGTTTACAGATGGCTGCATGCCTTCCATAGCCCGATTGTGGTGATTCTCTACAAGCAGGCAAGTCCCATTTGTTTTGAGCACAAGGTCTCCGATTAAGGAGCCTGCTGTGTGGTTTGGCGGTTTTCTCCCTATCTGACCAGACCGTGCTCCTCCGACTATAAGTGACAATTCTGGTGAGGCATGGAAACTTTTGCTTTATTTCCTCTTTTGTTTACATTGATCCCCCCCCCATTTTTATAAACCAGGTCAATTAGATCCTCATCAGCACATGACCTGCCTCGTAGAACTTGGCGGTTTCCATGTATAAATCTGTGTATTGTAGAGCTGCACTGATACAGCCATGATCTGATTGAGATGTATAAAGTATTCCAGTGTCTGTATAATGGCAGTGAGTAACCGAGCTCAGTTCTTAACTGTGGCAGTGGGAGTCGACGGTGTCAAGAACTGGGTATTGTGTTGAGTCAGACTCAAAGATGGGAGCCTCTCTTACTCCGAGGAGGGGAAAATTTTCAGCACATTCTTTGTACCATACAACCGCAGGGTCCACTGCAATTCAAGAGACATGAAGTAGTGGGCCCCAGCACTCGAGAGTGCTGAGACTCGGGGGGCAGTGGGCCCTGCGGCTGTATGGTTAAGTAGGATGTTTTGAAAACTTCCCCCCCATGGAGGGGAGCTTTCCACATCATCTTGAGGGGTGTATAGCGCCAATTAAAATACTTCTACCATGATCAATGGCCGGATTGCAATGCCTCTAGATCGGATACATGATGTAGGCAGCGATGGATCTTCCTAGGGTTTAGGGCTTTGTTCCTGGTTTGTGCACCTCTGATTATCGAGATAATGGAGATTCTCTGTCCTTGTTCTGTGCCATGGAATCACTGCTCTTTTATTTCTCATAGGCTAATCTCCATGATAATCGTTAGGAGAAATTCTCTTCGGCGCCCTAAGGGTTTTCCCCGATTCTGCTGGCCCGATTGATGTAGCAGCGTGCAACTGGTGGCTGAAATCCACTAACGACATTTAAATCTTTTACACCACTCTATTTCAGTCGGGCTGGGTGGAATCGGGAAAACTTTTAGGCTGAGTAGCATTTCTCTAATCGGTAGTAATCGGGGTTGGTTACCGAGTAAATGTTCAGTGCTGATGGTCCCGTATGTACACTGTGGGCCCATGCTGGCCCGATATAGGCACCATGGGACCCTCGAAGTCGCTGAGTGATTCAAAATGGGTTTGGATCTTCTCCAGTCGGTCGGTGGGCCTGGCGTGCATCACAGGTGTATTCAGTTTGGATGGAGTACGATTCACTTTCGGGGGTCGTCTGTCATCGTGTGGCAGTGATGCACTTGGGCCCACTGACCTGGCCGACTGGAGAGAGCTGAACTCATTCAAAATGGGCGGCATATTGTACTCTGCACTGAATATTTTCTCTTGGGTGCATGGCCTAGAGAAATTCGTGCGTACCCCATGCTAAAAGCGAAAGGAAGCCAGTGAAAGCCCATTACTATCACACTAATCGGTAAAATTTTATGGACATGATTGCCTATACTATAAAACTTTTTATTTTTTGAAAACGAGAAATGTTTACTGGATATGAAAATAAATTATTTTATATTATAGTTATTTGGATCAGGTTCTTAACGGACCTGATTGATCTGAATCCATATCCGATTAGTTAAGTAAACGGGTACCCGGATTTGGACCATAATTGGATCATCGGATTGAAAGCAGCAGTCCATATCCAACTTAACCATCGTCGACCCTATATGTTTCTATGATGGCCCGATGACCGACGCTACACCAGTTGATACTGTGTTTTTCTAGGGATTGAACAATTTTCTGCTGTTCTCTCCATCCTTTGAACTCAAATTTGTATTCTTAATTGTCTACTGATTAATTTAAGTAATTCTATATGTTGAAATGGAATATAAATGGGTGCTGAACATTTTTTAAGGTTAATTTTACATCCCATGCTCTTATGGCCTGTTTGGATATGCTTTGGATTATGGGAGCCGAGAATTCCTAAGTAAGGTAGACTTTGGATATAATCATAGCCCAAAAAATTTCTTTGGAGAGCCCAAAACGTGTTCCTGGTAGCCATTTTTTTGGAACCCAAAATTGATCCTAACCTCCAGAGTCAGAGTCGGTCAGAATTCTATCCAAACAGGGCCTTAGTAACGAAAATTCTGAGCTCGGGCTATGCCTCCTTTGTGAGCGGAGGCTATTTGATTATACTAGAATAAAGCCTTGGCGATTCCCAAGCCCCTTTCAGTCATCCGATGTATAATAACTGACTGTGATTTGCTCCTCCAGCAAAATCTGCCATTGTAAAGTATAGAAACCCACCCAATTTTCGAGTTCCATTATGATATAGAACCGTCGACAGAATCGGCCTATGTGGAGTATAGGGGGGGTTCCATATGGCGCAACCACAGCTCCTGAGATCCATTTAAGTACTTTAGTATATAGATTACGAGAAAATCTTTAATTTGTTTTTTATAGAAAATAAAATTGAGAGGAAAACAAGTGGGATGCAACCCCGGCTACGAGGAGCGTAATGTTATTCGAACAATCTTTTGGAGTTGCCACCGCTTCATGGGTCTGGTTTGTCAATTCGACGATTAATTATGACTGACTAGTGCATCACATCACCTTTTTACTCTTATGTGGCATATGTGGTGCAATGCAGCTGACCGGTCATAAATGGTTGTCGTAATTTTTTTTGTTTTAAATTACCTTCTTACCCTTATGTGGCGCAATGCTACTGATCAGCCGTAATTAGTAATTATCTGTTGTCAAATTTGTTGACTGCTGTAGCATAACCAACCCATACCAATGAACCACATGTTTAAATTGATCCAATGAGCGGGCCAGCAGGAGCGAATTTGATTGAGCTTAGATCTCCTCCAACTAGGGGTGGCAATGGGTCGGGTCGGGTCGGGTTCGTGTTGTGTCTAGTTTCGGATCGTGTCCAAAACCCCTAGATCCGGATCCGACCTGTTTAACTAATCGTGTCTAGATCCTAAACACGTACCTGACCCGTTTATAAACGGGTAGACCGCTAAGACCATTTTACCACACGGGTCTGTTCAGTTGACCCGATCCGATTCGACCTGACCTGACCCGATAGACATGTTGGTACTACATACTATAGTATCGGATTACGGGTAGACCTGACCCATTGAATTTTAAACGGGTCTTCCCGGGTCTACTGTGTCCAGACCTTAAACCAGGACCCGACCCGTTTATTAAACGGTTCTATTATGTCGACCCGTTCACAACCCGAACCTGTTTTAACCCAAACCCAGACATGCTAACTTTGTGTCGGGTCTAGAATTGCCAGCCCTACCTCCAACCGGTTGGTCCCGGGTCAGTGGGCTCGGAGGGCAAGGGTGTTGCATGGTCAAAAGCAAGGTCCTTTGCACCCAGAGCTAATGGAGAAATAGAGCAACAGATTCCATGCATGGGTCTTTCAACTTGCCCAAAGCAACGTCAAATATAAGACTCCTGATATGATGCTCGACTTCTCCATTGGTTTAAGGTTCCGCTAACCAATGGATCCGGCCGAAAATATACCGTGGTGTTCCAGTCCCCCTCCACTGATCGGTGATGGTTTTCTGATGGTTCGAGGCGGCAGAGTTGGATCGTGGGCGGATCGGAAGGTTGTGCCACTTATCTTCTCTGTCGGCGCTGGTGAGTTGTTGCTTTGTTTCTCGCTGGATGGAGTGGTCGCCGGTGAGAATCTGGTGTGGGTTCCGTCTGGATGGCGGTAGCTGGTGTCACTGTCGGTGGACGTGCTGTGGTGTGTTCTCACTTGTATGGTGGGTCGGTTTTGAGTAGTTTGGCGGTTTGTTCGCCTATGTGGCGGTTTGTTTTCGCCAGTGTGTCTCCTTCCCCTGCCTTGTGGTGGTCTCCTTGTGCAGGGTCGGCTTGTGGCGTCTCCCAGAGGTCTGATTGTTAAGAAAAAAAAAAAGGGTTTCGCCAACCCTTCGGTGAGGATTCCACAACAAGGAGCAATGCAAGTAGGAATGCAAGTGGTTAATTTTCTGATGACCTTCTCCAAAGCAGTATTGGGGAAGGTTTCGGATGGTGACTTCCGATGAATCAGTGAGAAAAGCAAGCACTCAGCTTCTTTCGGTGAGGGTTCCATGGCAAGGAGGAAAACAAAGTGGTGGGGATCCCTGCCAACCTCCGACAAGGGTTCCTTCCTCATCCTCTTTTCCTTCTTCCACATCCTTCTTGAAACAGATGCACTCGGCCATTCCAGAGCAAGTGTACTTTCTATACATTATACATGAATTTGATCATTGGGATGTATTCGACCTCTATGGTTGAATACATAGAAGGTACACTCGTACCGAAATGACTGAGTGTCACTATTTTTAGGAGGAAGAAAAAGGAGAAGGGAGGAGATAAAGGTGGTGGGTTGCATGGAGCCAGTGGTGACGGCTTGCACCTAGGGATGGCAATTATTCGGGTTTACCGGGTTACCCGACCCTGTTGGGATGGGTTTGGGATGCTCAAAAACGGGTTTGCGGCGAGTTTGGGATATGAATTTGAAACCCGGTCGGGTTCGGGTTTTACTCCAACTGCCCCGACCCGACCCAGGTATATAACTTATCAAGATCATATAATAAGTTGACTTGTGTTTATAACTGCGTGATCATAATATAGGAGGAACATTTGCTATCTGGGTGGGCCCAAAAAGTTAAATATGTCGTTTTTATAAAGCCGACCCAACCCGCAATGCATAAACGAAGCGGGCACGGATTTTTTCAATGCTAATTGGGACGGGTTTGGAAATTGCCCTCAAAACCCGACGCGGGTTTGGGACGGGTATGAGGCGGGATAAAATATAATGGGGCGGGTTTGGGGTAGAGCTGAACCGTTGCCATCCCTAGCTGCATCAGGTCCCTCCCGAAAATCGAGAATGCCTTAGATAATTGGGGGACTTAGTGAGAGGTCCCTAACAAGAGATCGATTTAAGGGGAAGGACAACCAACAAGATGGTGTTACACTAGGTCCCTTCCGAAAATGATGCAGTTAGAGAAAATTCTACTATTATCCATTTTTAATGACCAAATTGCCCCATAGTGCATGCCCTTCTGTCCTTGTTACTACAGGACTCAATCCACGGGTTTGCTACAGTGATTTCACTATAGCAAAAAAAAAATTGGACACGATTTTATTGAAAAATAAATTGCTATAGTAATTTCACTATAACAAAAGAGTAACAATCTGCACAAATTGTTACTCTACAAAGATTGTTACTCAATTTGCAAATAGTCTCTTTTGCTACAGCGATTTCACTGTAGCAAAATTTTTTTTTCCCGACAAGATTTCTCAAAAAAAAAAAAAAATGCTACTGTGACTTCACTATGGCAAAAAGAGTAACAGTTTACACAGATTGTTACTCAACAAGATTGTTTTTCAATCTGTGCCAATTGTTACTCTTTTGCTACAGCGATTTCATTATAGCAAAAAAAGAGACAAGATTTTGTAAAAAAATTGCTACAGAAATTTTACTATAGCAAAAGAATAACAATTTCCGAAGATTGTTACTCTTTTTGCTATATTGCTTTTGTTTGGTTCGGACCAAGGCACATATGTACAATTGCATGTAAGGGGTCTTGCTCACATATGCAACTAACCGCAAGAGTAAAATTAATATTTTTCTACCGAAAGGACCTAATGCCAATTATCCATGTTAGCTGTCTTTCTCACTAAGATCGATCTCTTAGAGGGCCTATCACACATTATCCCTATCTAATTTTTGGAATTTCCCTTTGAACAAATTGTGGGAGTTGTAACCTAGAAGGTGGTCATTTTGGGAAATAATTACTGCGATTGATGAATCAATTCCCCCGCATTCGTAGCGCCGCCATGAGCAACGGTCCCAGGGATGGGCCCACTGGTACAGGGTGGATGCTGTCGCATCGAGTTCTCTCTCCCGGGAAAACTTTCAGCATAACCGTCGTACCATACAACCGCGGGGCCCACTTTGATTCAAAGACATGGGATAGCGGGTCCCAGTATACTGTGGTAGTGGCCCCCCCCAGCACTCAGAGCGTGCTGATAGGCTGTGGGAGCAGTGGGACCCGCGGTTGTATACGTACGATGTACTGAAAATTTCCCCGCACCGCCCGCCCGTACGACCAACCTACCCGCTTTGGTTCTTCCGCCGGACTGTTTCCTCGCCGCCACCGCTACTTCGGAGTTCGGAGACTTTCTCTCTCTACAAAAAGAGTCCCTTCTCTTCTCTCTCTAAAAATAGCCTCTCCTCTTCTCTCCTCCTCCACCTCCTCCTCACTTCAGAGGCTCTCCAGATCTCTCATGGCTGCTTCGGTCGCCGTCAACCCCTCCCTGATCCCGGCGAGGTTCGCCTCCTCCGCCACGCCGCGGAGGATCGCGCCGCTCCACAGCCTCTCCCCGGCTCCCATCGCCTCCCGCTCGCCGTTCCTCCGCTCCGGCCTCAGATCGCACGGATTCTCCGGTAACCATTTCCCTCGAAGAATCCTTCATCGTTGGAATTTCGGATCATATACGGGCATAACAGTTTGGTCTATGGAAATCTTGAATGGCACCGTACAGATCTAAGGGCTCGGGTTACAGCCGTGGAGCAGGTGAGAGTCGAAGACGCTCCGAAAGTGGAAGCACCGGTCGTCGTCATCACCGGAGCTTCTAGAGGGATCGGAAGAGCAATTGCATTGTCACTGGGTAAAGCTGGTTGCAAGGTTAGCGGATTCTCCACCATTCATGCTCAGATCAAGTACTGTTCTAATTGAGGTCTTAATAACTAAGTATTTTTAGATTTTCTGCTTATTATACATCCTATCAGTATTGCCTGGGAAATTGACACCAAATGAGAGAGATTTGATGTCATGTTGAAAGATGATTGTGTAATTGTTCTCTTGAAGGGGGAAATTCTTGTTGGTAAAGGATTTTAAGGTTACACTCTTAGACATGCATGCATTGTTATATCTAACTATCTAAGTGTTGAAGTTTGATGATCTGTTCGAGTGTTGTTGTTAATGTATATTGTAGGTTATATATATGAGTTAGGTGTACATGACTCATTCCCTACACATGTATGTGCCTATATATTCGTTGCTATTTGCTCAAATGAGAATCGCCCGTCATTCTCCCAAACCCTAGCCGTTTCTCTCGCCCCCCCCCCTCTCTCTCTCTCTCTCTCTCTCTCTCTCTCTCCTAGGGTTGTGGTAACATGGTATCAGAGCGAGTTTAATCCCATCGCCATCCCCTTTCGCTGCCTTCCTTCATGATTCGACGACCTTGCCTACGCCCGCGACGAGCCCTGCGCCTTGTGTCCGAGCCCGCGCCCGGCACTCCCGCGCCTGATCGGCCCTCCGTCGGTCTTCTGTCGGCTCCTCCTGCAGCCCACCAGCCCTCCTATAGCCAGCCGACTATCATTCGGCCCTTCTGTAGCCTACCGGTCTTCTAGCGGTCCTCCCTTGCCTGCTGACTCCTTACTACCCGCCATATAACGCGCCTTTATGCCGATCAAGTCTCTGCGTCTTCTGCAGCTCTAGATGGTTTCTTCAGATCAGTCGTCGACGACGACCCCTGTTCAGTTTTCGACGACGCCACTCGAACAGACGATGGAATTCCTCCCTGTCTCAACTGACTTTCCTTTGGTATAATAGTTGACTGGACTGCGTGGTTTGCCATCGTCCGGAATGTCTTGGATGACAGAGTCCTATATGGGCACCTTGATGGCTCTACACCTGCTCCTGCTGCTGCCTCCTGAGCAGGGTCCTCCAACACATGGACTCTGCGTGATCGACATATCCGGATGTTTCTTGTGGCCTCAGTTGACCGCTCGCTTCGAGCAGACATGGTTACCTTTGTTACTGCAGCAAAGCTCTGGTCTCATCTCACGGTGCATTTTGTGGAGCAGAGCGGGGCTCGTGAGTATCAGTTCCTGTCTCAGGCCCAGTCTGTTCAGTAGGGAGAGCAGATGATTTAGCAGTTTCACAGCCTCATGCGTGGCTACTGGCGTGAGCTTTAGGAGTTGGAGCCCCCTCTGCTGGAAGTGTCCAGAGTCAGTGTCTCTTGGCGCGAGTTGCTGTTTTTTCGGGAATGACGATAACTTTATCAGTTTCTGATGGTTCTTCGCCTTGAGTTCTCTCCCCTCGCGGGACAGTTGATCCATATGGATCCCCTTCCTTGTCTTGATGTTGTTGTAGCTGAGCTGATTGCCGAGGAAACCCGTCTTCGTACCGTTGCAGCTCGTTGGACCCTCCAGCTTTGAGGGAGTTCTTGCTGCTGCTCCACCTCCAAGGCCTACTCCTACTGCTTCGCTCTCTCGTGGCTTCTTCCGTTCCACTAGCATGCCCAGTGGGACGCTCGGTGGCACGCCTGACACTTGGAAGGTGCATTCACTGTGGCAAGCCGAGGTACACAGTCGACTTTTGTTAGCTGCCTCATCCAGAGAAGCATGTCGGGTCACCTAACCGTGGTCGACCTATTGCTGCAGTTGCGGCGCCACCCCTGCTAATGCTACTACGACAGATCGCCTTCAACCAAGGTTTTAAATCACGGATCAGTCGCGGTATCGGTCGGTTCCGAACCGGTATGTACCGGCCGGTACGTACCGGTACCGGCCGATACGGACCAATACCGGTTGAGAAAAAAAACCCAACCCCCCCTCCGAAATTTTTTTTTTTTAACCTGTCAGTACCGGTCCGTACCGGCCTGAACCGGCCGATATGGATCGGTACGTACGGGTACCGGCCGGTACGGGCCAAGTATCGGGATTGGATGCAGTACCGGTCTCGAACCGGCCAAAACCGGTACGTACCGGTATCGGCCGAGATTTAAAACCCTGCCTTCAGCGTCTCGAGATGGGTCTTGAGCAGCTCTTTTTGCAGCCTGCCTCTGGTTTATCCGGCTCCTTCGGACCCTCTGTCTTTTCTATCAGATCAGGTACCTTTGCACCTTGGATTATGGACTCTGGGGCCTCTCACCACATGACTCCTGACCACTCCATCTTTACTGCATGCTCACCCGCCTCCCACATTCCTCTGATCCACACTGCAGATAGCTCTATCTTAGCCATCTCGCAGATTGGATCTATTACTACCGTCTCAGACCCTATTGGCCTTCTCTTCCTATCTTTTGTTTTGCATACATCTCAGCTCTGCATGAATTTAATTTTTATTAGCAGCCTGTGTGATTCCGGCCTGACAGTCACCTTCTATTCCTCTTCTTGTGTTGTGCAGGATCCATGCTCGAGAGGTAGCAATGGTCTTTTCGAGGATAGGAGCACGAGAGGGTTTAATTTTTCGTGGGTTTTAATAATTTAATTCCACATTACAAAATTCGGAATTCTCCATTTTGACCTATGTAATACTAAAAGCTCTATAAGTAGTATAGAACCTATCCTAATTGATTTGGAACCCCAAACCTCCTAAAATGACTTCTAAACAAATATGACAATTGAAGAGACAAAGTATTCCTTCTAAATTAAAAATGTTCATTCAATAATTTAAATCCCTAATATGAGGACCTAACAACTAGCTATACACATTTACATACCTTCGTGTTTTCTTCTCTACTAAACCCCAAAGTTAAGATCAACAAGAATGAACATGTTAACTTAAAATTTTAGGATTTTTCCACGCATCAATCTTCTCTAGATGGAGAAAGCTCATATCTGGTTATGACTATTTGAACTTGCCATGGAACCCCCTATAATTGCTCAAATTTTATTAGTAATCTTTGTACTAATTAAATAATAAGTTCCTTCTAAATGATCCAAACTAAATCCTGATGACAACATTGAATTTTGAATAAATATCTGAAACAAGAAGTTCCTTCTAAATGATTCAAACTAACCCCGATGACCACATTATGTGATTTGAATCTTGAATAGAAGACCTGAAAGTAATGAAAACAAAGGTTGCTCAGATATTTATCTGATGCTTCATCTTTGAGCTTATATTAGTGAGATAAGATGACAACACATGATTTTTTGGTTTGGATAAGAAAAAATAAAAGTTGGAGTAATAGACTATCTTAGAAGATCAGAAGAGAGGAGTGAGGGATAAAATTTCCAGAGGAAAATCTAACCTCTTATCTTTGGTCCCCTTCAAATTTCAGAAGTCAAAGATCCATATGTCACTATATTAGTATCCGTATCCTACTTCCTCAATAAAAAAATCCCTTAACTAACCAAAAATTAATGTTTACAGATTGAGGACTCATGTACCAATTGTGATTTAAGTATCTTTTTAATTTTGGTTTAAAAAATATAAATAAGAGATGAACCTAAATTGTGGAACTTCCTTGAGTGCATTTACTAGTTCTCGTTGTAGTTAGTTCAAGTGCCATCTCATTGTAGAACTGGACCACATGGTCCATTTATCTTTTTTTCAACTATTTGGATTGCCATGTTATATAGTATCATATTATGATATCCTAAATAGTATCATATTATGATATCCTAGTTATGTAAATTTTGAGCTACATGATGAACCTTGGCAATATCTTCCATGCATTTTGTACATGTAGTGCACATGGTGTCCCGACAGTTACGAGTACCTAATACCTCTCTTCAGATACCCGATGAATAATAATCTTTTCCTTTTTTCAATCTGTCTCAGGTTCTTGTGAATTATGCGAGGTCATCAAAGGAGGCTGAAGATGTGTCCAAAGAAGTGAGCCTACTCCTTAAAGACTTGTATTATCTCTATATAGTTATTCATGATCTACAACATATGTTCTACCATGAAATAGTACTATTAAATAAATGTTAAAATTAATTACCTCCATTAAATCGCTTTTCGTGCTCTAAATTTGTTTGTACTGGAAATTACTATTTTTAGTTATTAGCTACCTTTACATATGTTAGGCCCATACTAGAATGATCACTTTATTAATTTCATGCACTTCCCGCCATACCATCCTAACATCCCCTTGTTCCTCTTTGCTGTAGGCGAAGAGCTAATTGCATTGTTCAAAAAATTAAAAATACTCAACTCGGAAGTTGGATGGGTTGAATAACCTAGAAAACTGGAAGAAGCAATTTCACTTGGACCAAGGTTTTAAACTTTGATTTCGTGACTGATTTCGATCTAGACTGAAACCGAAATGGTGGAAAATTTTTGAAATGGTAAAAAAAGGTATTTTGCTGGAAAAATATCGTCCATTAAACTCTAGCCTCTTACAATGTAGCTCAGAATCCCATTGAGTTGGTTGGGTGGCGTCTGAGAGTAACTTGGGTAGGTCTTCGTGATAACCAAGATGAAATACCAATACACTAGAAAAAAAACTTAATATGTTTATACTGTTTTGTTTGATGTCATCGTCTTCATCTCGTCTCATTATTTAATTCTTAGCTCTATCTTTTCCTTTTCCTCCAGTCGTTGGAACTCTATTTTCCTTCATCTTTCCGCTTCATTTATTAGTTGTCTCTCGATAATATGATGCTTATGTTGAGGGACACGTCTCTCGTCAAACAACATTTTCATCCACATTCTTTTAAAAAAGAGCGAATTGATCATACCGTACGACATTGATCGCCGTATAACATTACACCTCATCCCATTCCAAAGAATACAACTCATCCCATACAGATGAACTCTACTCGGAATGTCCCACCTATGGTCCTACGCCACCCAGTAACGTTTTATTCGTCAATGCAAACAATGGGTACATGCCTATCTCAAAGCTCAAATCCTGGCGAGAACACCAGCGAGAAAGATGCATGTCGAGACTGGCGAGGTCCGATGGCAGGATCCGACAAATTCCGGCGAAATCCGACAGTATGTGGCGATATCTTCCTACGTGACAAACAAGCAAGAAGAAGAAGAAGAAGAAGAAGAAGAGGAGGAGGATAACATAATTCTCCCTCTTCCTTTATCTCTCTGTTCTCCTCGTGCGAAGCCCTCTCGGCTCCCTTTTTTTTTTTCCCCCGCATAAAGACCTTTCCGACCTCTGTTTTTCACGTAGAAGACGACCCCCACGTCCCTTCTCATGAATGGAACACTAGATAATAATAGTCATGTGTTATCTGTTTGATAAGGGCACCCCCAAGTCACGACCAATTAATTCCTAGGGCACCCCGATGCCCATATTTACTGAGGACACCCCCTTGCGTGCTGCTTTTTTTCCAAGGGCACCCCCATGCATGCTACTGTTTTCCCAAGGGCACCCCCTAGACCCCGACAAGTCTTTTGCTGATTTGAAGCCTTATTTCAGACCATATCCGAGTCGTAATTCACTTGTTCGCTGAAGAATTGTTGAAGGTGATTTCTTTCCATGTTTTATTCATCTATTTGGTATGAGCTGAGGGTTTGATTCCACGGGATCCCCTACTTCGTCCTTCATCGATCATTCTTTTCATCCACCATTATCAAATCTTGTTTTGGGACGTATATTGAGGTTTGGGAAGTCCGTGAGCTTCTTCAAGATCATCCATTGAATGTTTCGTGGCTTGTGAAGGTTTTTTAGCTCATACTTCACAGCACGGTGAAATCCTTAGTTTTTATCTTCTTTACTTTATTCTTGACGATCATCATTCTTTATTTTATCTTTTCACCTCAAGATCTCATCTATTTACTTTCCGTGACTAACTTCATATCTTCTGGAATTTTCTATAGTGAAAGTGGACCCCAAATAGATGGGACATGGCTTGATGGTTATGTTTATTGTAAAGCAGAATCCTACATATGGCTTTGATCAATTGCCTTGTGATTGACTTCCTTTGAAAATTGAAAGTTGCATGAGTTGTTATGTTTTTATTGCAGCTAGAATCTAGATTTGTGGATGGTATTTCAGTCTTGTTGAATACAAGTTCGTGTGCTTTCAATTTTCCAATATTCGAAAGTTTGCCGGCTGATTACCGTTAATTATGTTGTGATTTTCTGCATCCCAATCCATCTCTAATTATCTTCTGGAAATAGGTTCGATGCATTGCGAACCCAGGGCACCACATCAGATATGTGGTTGATAGCCTGATACCTGTCAATACATGATCCTTTAAGATTGAAGTATATGCTGTAGCATTAGCTAAAACTGGTAATTCATTATATGATGCAACACGATGAACACTGGTAGTTTGCTGTTCTCAATGTGGGCCGATAATTGATCTGTAAAGCCATTAACTTGTCATTCTTAACTACTTGGTCTAGACATGTTATGCTATCATTTGATAGGAAAATGTTGTGTCCTTTGAGCAGATTGATTTATATTTAATCAGGCAGATAATGTTATGTCATGAATCATTATTTTTTTGAATCTGCAGATTGAGGCATCTGGTGGTCAAGCCATTACTTTTGGGGGTGATGTTTCAAAAGAAGCTGATGTCGAATCCATGATTAGACGTGTGAGCATATGCCCATGGATTCTGTATAGGGATTGCTATATTGTTTCATCTTTTACGCTGATGATGTACCCTTTTTATGCTTCCAGGCAGTTGATGCATGGGGAACAGTTGACATTCTGATTAACAATGCAGGTCATCTGGTGCTCACTTATCTTTATTTTGGCCATTTCATCTCTTCTATTGTTAGAATTCACACTGTTGATGCTCTCAGGAATTACTCGAGACACATTATTGATGAGAATGAAGAAATCTCAATGGCAGGAAGTAATTGACCTGAATCTTACAGGCGTTTTCCTCTGCACACAGGTGCATATTTTGAGAAGTCAGAGCATTGTTATTACATTTCTGAACTTCTAAATCTTTTAATTAACCATTGGAGAATGTTCTTTTTTGCAGGCTGCAGCCAAAATTATGATGAAAAAGAGAAAGGTGTTCTCGAATTTTCTATTATTGGATTCTGTGCACCTTTTCTGTTGCATTTTATTGTAATTCACGAGTTTTTCAGACTGACCTGATACTATTCGGTGTATTAAAAGCACACTTTACTCCGCAAGCTCATGTGCCCCTTAGTAATTGCTAATTAGTTCCTGTAGGATATAAATGAAACTAGGATTTCCAAAAAGTAGTATCATACATGTAAATAATCATCCATTCGTATAAAAACATATGAGAGGGGTAAGTGAGCTGAGATGCGGTTCATGATTAATAATCAGTTCTTATAAGTTGGTAAGAAATAAGAATTACTTGGTGTAGAGGAAGAAAAATTCTAACATTTAGTTAATAAAAACATAAATTATATCAGAGTATTATATCCCTCTTTCGGATGATAATTTCAATGCTACATTTGTGTTTTTGTATCTATCGGGTGGATATCTGTTGTTCATTCCTTATTTGGGAATATCTTTTCTAAACATCAAGATTTGCTCATGTAATCATCAAAAAATTGATAGATTATCACTAACTTGGTGAAATTTCAAATTGATAGGTGACAAATAGTACATAAATAAAAGTATTATTTTTTAAAAAAGCCGAGTTGTATTGGTTGATACCTGCCTAACTCGACCAACACCACCAATACGGGGCTTGATGTGGTTTCAGGGGTGACTTAGTACCGGTCTGGTCCAAAACTGAGTTGTACCGGCCGGTACGACTCGGTATATGCTGAGTTTTGATTCCATGATCTGGGAGAACAACTTGATAGTTGGTCGTGTACTCGTTTGTGAATAGGCGGAAGCATCTACAGATTTAAAGAAGTAAGATTATTAACAAGAAAGTTAAGTAGTATCTGTCCTCAAC
The DNA here is from genome assembly GCA_947650365.1 of Chamaelirium japonicum. Lineage (NCBI taxonomy): Eukaryota > Viridiplantae > Streptophyta > Magnoliopsida > Liliales > Melanthiaceae > Chamaelirium > Chamaelirium japonicum. Next base: position 15,498,317 of record OX393553.1, on the reverse strand, counting down.
AATCGTTCCTTTGATCAGACTTCAGGATGCACCCATATATTTTCCATGCTTCTTTGTATTTGGCAAGGAAAGCTTGTGTGGTCTCTAGCTCTTCTTAGGCAAGTTTGCCTAATCTGATAGGTGGGTGGTTTAGGCCCTAACCATATTGTTTGATTAGCTCCATCCAATCACTTGAAGCTTTTCTGCCTGAAGTCACTAACAATAATGTTGGTTTGGTATGCCCATTTGGTTGTAAATTGGATTGTTCCTTTTATATCTTCCTTCTTATACATATTTTATGATGTAGTTTGGGCATAGCCTTTACTTTTTACCCTTTGGTTAAACAAATCATGTCTAAAGGTCCACCACCGTGTGGCCTCTTCCATAGTGGTGCACCAGGTAATGATCCAGAGCATCCATGGACGCAAGGATTACATCATCAATATCATCATCAATATTGACATTCGACACCTCCTCCCTGTAGTGCCTAGTCATTACAGCTTCGTCGAGCTTCTTTTGGGAAGTCTTTTCTATATATTCCTTCATTTACCTTCGAATTCAAGGGTAATCTTAGGCCATGCATTTGCATTTGACCTGAAAGTATGGGCCAAGTGTTGCATGTGTCGAGCAATCTCACCATTGGTTGTAAAGTCACACAATAAAAGATGCTTTTCATTCGCACTCTTATAATGTTTATACTTCCTTATTGGATCCTTAGACTGTTCAGGTTAAAGCGATGAACTTGTGGAATACATTGAGATTGTGTTTTTTTCTAGTAAATATAGTTGCCACAACAAAAGATTAGAAGTAGGCAAGAAATACTAAGTTTGTTGTGAGTGAATGTTGATACTGTATTGTAGACTCAATCGGACATGTGCAACTTTGACCTCATTATCACCTCCTCGGCATCACCTTCTCTTCTCGATGTGCGGTACCAACACAACACGTTTTGGATTCTTGAGGGCTTGAGGAGATCTTGGGAGGGAGACGAAAGATGGAAAACTTGGGAAAACTTACGGGAGAGCTTGAACAGAACTTGGACTGTGAAGAGCTTCAAGAGAATTTGGAGTTAGGGAGAGCTTGGACTTTGGAGTCTTGAAGAGTGCTTTGGGAGAGTTAAAAGACATGCGGGATGGAAAGAAAGGGGTGGGGGTATATATATGATGTAGGAAAGGGTAGGAGGGCTGAGGAAAATTTTAATGATAGAGTAATTAACCGTAAGAAAACATGATTGTTACAATGAGTCTGATGCATACGAGACCGCCACATTGGCTTCAAGATTTCTTGGAGCTCTTATGCACATATGTGGTTACATATGATTACATTTCTTATTAGAAATAAGATAGTTTCCTTGATCAAGCTTACACTATTTTGAAGTTGGAAACAAACGCTTGATGATATATAGCATAGTTTTCTGCTAATTTGTACAGAAAGGAAGAATTCTTACTGCCCTATTGGAGGTGTTGCAACACTTTTAATGTAGAGAGTACAATCCACATATGCAGTCGCATTTGACACCGGTTATTAGAAATAAGGTTGTTTGTATGATAAAGCTTACACTATTCAAAACTCATTAACTAATGTTTGATGACATATATCATAGTTCTCTGCTAATGTGTACAGAAAAGAAGAGTTTGTATTACCTTATTGGAGGTCTAGAAACACCTTACGGTAGAGAGTCAATGACTCACCATCACTAAGATTGACTTAAAGAAATATGCATGTTTCAGTATATAGATGCTACATAACTTTGTATTCCTTTGACTTGTCTTAAAATTTAGGGCAAATTACAAAATCCTCCCCTGAACTATACACTGCATTTCATATTGGTCCCTCACCTTTATTTTTGAACAATTTGAACCCTGAACTATGCTCTGTCTGCATTTAGCCCCCTCCATCAACTTTTTATCTCAAAAATACCCTTATCAATTTTCAATTAGACTCAAAATTGTTTTAGAATATTTAACTTATGCTTACTAGGACAAGGGTATTTTCGGAATAAAAGTTGACGGGCTCAGGGGGCTAAATGCAGGCGGAGCATAGTTCTGGGATCAAATTGTTCAAAAAAAAATTGAAGGACCAATATGAAATGAGGTGTATAGTTCAGGGGAGGTTTTTGTAATTTGCCCTAAAATCTATCCTATATATACTTCCATATTAATCTAACAAGGTGGTATTGGGGCTTTCCTTTGCATTTGATTTCGTTTTGCTGCTCAATCCGTTGTGATCGGCTCGCTACTATCTATGCAGGGAAGAATAATCAATATAGCATCTGTTGTTGGCCTTGTTGGTAACGCTGGTCAGGCCAATTATAGCGCTGCAAAGGCAGGGGTGATCGGTTTGACAAAAACCGTTGCCAAAGAATATGCAACCAGGAATATCACTGTGGGTTTATCTTTCTGCTGAGTTCATCAAAAATGTACATCTTATGCTACCCCTTAAAAATTGATTTAGATTTTTGAATGCATAAATCTTAGGTGAATGCTGTTGCCCCTGGGTTCATTGCATCTGATATGACATCCAAGCTTGGAGAAGACATTGAGAAGAAAATCTTGGAGACGATCCCTTTAGGTAAGCACGAATGGAACCAATTACTATTTTTTGGAGTTATGTTATATTTGTTGATTGTTTAAAGGTTTTTTAACAAATCGACCCCTGTAATCTTCTCTATTTACATATAAACCCATGTAAAAGTCAATATTTACATATAAACCCCTTAACTCATTCAATATTTACATACCGACCCCTACAATTAGTTGGCATCCAAAATAGAGGAATATATCCAAAATATTCCTTCATTCAGTTGTTATTTTATTAATCTAAAGGGGAAATAACCAATTTGCCCATGATTTTAATTGCTTAAATTTGACATCTGTATTGAACATGGACCTAATCCGAAGAATTTTCACATTGGAGGGGTATTTACCATTTACCGAGTTTAGGTAAAATACTAAGAATGAAATCAAAAATATTCTCACGTTTTGGATGTTAGCTAACTGCAGGGTCAATATGTAATGTTTGAATGAAATGAGGGGTTTATATGTAAATCCTAGGAAGCACCGATACGGATACGGGGATACGGATACGGGGATACGGATACGGCGATACGTGGAATTTTGAAAAACTAGGATACGCAGTACAGCAGGGATACGTTTATAATTATATTATATTATATATAATTAATTAAATATAATATTTTTTGAGCTAGATTATGAACACATTGAATAATGAATAGATTGAAAATTAAATGTTACCATGTTCATCAATCATCATTCATTACATGATTCCAGAGGCAGAAGTCATGCGTCTATATTTACCTATATTATGTACAATTTATAAACAAATCATGCATTACCAATAAGAGGAACAATATGATTTAAAAGTCCAATTCAAACAGAACCCACATTCTAATCAGTACCAGAGCAATCAAACAGAACCCACATTCCAATCAATACCAAAGCAATCAAACAGAACCCACAGATCCGGATCAGCTAGATAAAATCGATTTTGGCCTAATTATGTCCCGATTTGTTAGGGATTCAGCGACACTAGCCTTCAGATATGGGTTTTGGCCGGATCGTTAGGGTTTCAGCCGAAACCAGCAAGGTTTCGACGGCTGAAACCCTAATAATCCGAGCAAAACTCAGGCGAGGTTTTGGATTAAAGAAAAAACCCCTTCGAGCATGCCTTCAATCATGGGATTTGAAAAAAAGAAAAGAAAAATCAATGGTTTCTTCAGTCCGTCCAACAGAAGGCCAACAAGGTATGGGTTTCGGCCGGATTGTTAGGGTTTCGGTCGAAACCGGCAAGGTTTCGGTAGCCGAAACCCTAACAATCCGAGCGAAACTCAGTAGAGGCTTTGGATTTTAAAAAAAACCCTTCAATAGCCTTCAATCATATGTGGTTTGAAAAAAAAAAACAGAAATACCTCATCAGTCTGTCCAGCAGAAGAGAAGAAGAAAAGGGGGAGAAGAGAAGAAAAAAAAACCTGAGATCCTCCTCTCTCACCGCCGGCGGTGTGGTCGCCGTCGTCTTCGTCGCACGGTCGCCGGCGGTGTGGTCGCTCCCCCTCTCTCACGCCTCGCGGACGATCCCCCTTTCTCACGCCTCGCGGACGATCCCCATCGTCGCCCCACTCTTACCTCGCGGACGGCAGCTCGCGGACGATCCCCTTCGTCGCCCCGCTCTCACATCGCGGACGGCAGCTCACGCTCTCTGAGGTTTATAACCTCAGAGATCAGATAAGTTAAAAAAAAAAAAAAAACATCACAGCCGTCAGTTGCACAGTCGACCGGTGCATCGCACACACCAACAGCCTTTTACATCGACTGTGATCACAGTCGACCGGTGCATCGCACGCACCATACGCCGGCTGTGATCACAGTCATTCAGCCTCCAGCTGTTTTAATGGACCCGACTCCATTGATCACAACCGTCCATTGCATCCAGCTGTTGCAATGGACGGCTGATAGGCTAAAATTTTATAATTATTGATTGGCGCAATGGACGGCTGTGATCAAATCACGTGAATTAAACCCGAAACGTATCCCGACGTATCGGTCCCGTATCCCGGCGTATCGGGCCCGTATCCCCGACGTATCGGGCCCGTATCCCCGGCGTATCGGAGTTTTTTTTTTTTTTAATTCCCGATACTTCCCAGCCGTATCGGATACGTATCCCGCCGTATCGGGCCGTATCGGAGTATCGGGAAGTATCCGATACGGGTACGGCGCCTGTTTTGAAGTATCGGTGTATCCCAGTGTAAATCACTTTTTATATGGGTTTATATGTAAATAGAGAATATTGTAGGGGTTTATTTGTTAAAAATAGGTATGTAAGTCGCTATAGGAAAAGAACATTTATAGTTGGATATTCTTCAAGTCGATTTGAGCATGAAGTAAAATTTAATATCTTCTTTTTATATACATCTTTCATGTAACATTCCCATCTTAATTATCACTTGTCCCATTTTAGATCATTCTATAGATAGATTTATTGAGTTATCAAATCTTGGTCAGCACAGACTCACACAATAGCTATTTTTTTTGATTTTATAATTGTATCATTATATTTATGTAACTATTGATGTAACTAATCCATTAAAATCTTCCTATTCTAGGAGTGCATAATTATGAGTTACTTTACATAGTCCATCCAGGAAGTTCTCAAATACTAAATAGCAAGGAGACAAGCTAAGTAATGGGATCTGTCAATCTTCCTTAGTTCCTTATAAGTAGGGCTCGAATCGCCCTCTTTTCTTTCCCCCTTTCTTCCCCAGATCTAGGGTTTTGGCCATCACTCTCTTGGCCTCCTCGGACACCGGTGGCGGCTTCGGCCAGAACCTTGGATCGGAGAGCTATAGGGGTGAGATCTTGCCCCAAATCTTCCCCCTTGTAGATAGGGGTTCCATCGGTGGCCGGATTTTGTGTTCGTCACGTCGGAGAAGCAGTAGTGGTCTTCTCTCGGTTCGTCGGTTTTACTTCAGTGTTAGGGGCATGATTCCTTGCCGGATGCAGCCAGAGCGTCTGATCTGGCCCCGACCCCTCTGTTGGCGCCATGGTTTTTTGGATCGCCTCCCCTGGCCAGCGGCGCAGGTTCTGGAGCTATGGTGGAGGCGGCGATCAATGGCGGAAGGTTAGTGCGGCTGCGGATCCTCATCGATAGGCCGGCCTGCCGGAGTGGGTAGTACTTTGTGTTTGTGGGGTGGCTTGTTTTGGTTTTTTCCAGTGTTAGGGCGCACGCCTCAGGCTCGCCTTGAGGTGAGGCGCAGGTATGCGCCTCAAGCGCGTTCTGGCGAGGCAAGCGCGTGCAGCAAGGTGGCACACATTGAGCGCCTTTGGCGCAAGGCGCAGGGCGGCTGAGGCACGCGCCTTGCTGCATTTTGGGGTTTTGTCTTCAATTTTTTTTTTTTTGGTTTTTTTTGCTTTTTTCCTGTTTGTTTTCAATTTTTTTTTTCGGTTTTGGTTTTTTTATTTTGATTCTTTTCGGTTTGAATAAAAGTGCTCAACTCTCCTTAGAGCCCGATTCTTTCGTTTTGTTACTCAACATTGTTTATTAGTTTTCATTTATCAGATATCACTTATGAGTATTGTATGTATTTAACTTATGAATATGATATTGGCATGTTGCATAATAACTTGTAAATTATTATTCACTCAAATTTTTCATTTGATGGTCACTAGTTATGAGTTATAAGTATTGTATGCCTTTATTGTGTTGATTTAATTGAATAGTGGTTATATTTCTCTTTTGTTTATGAAATATAATTTTTGATAAATTTTAGATTTTTTTTATAATTGTTATTAATTTTAAAGAAAAATATATATATTTTTGCGCCTTACACATTAAGGCGTGCGCCTTGCGCCTCAGGCTCCAGCGACACCTTTCTTCTCAAGCACGTCTCGTCGCCTTGACAACACTGGTTTTTTCCCCTTTTATTTTGTGCATATTTTTTTGTGTGCTTCCTCCTCACCGCTGGTGGAGGACACTTGTCCGTCTGCCTGGGTGTGGGGGTTTGTCGCCGGAGGGGCTTTTGTTTGTATCGTTAGGTGGCGGACTGTGTGGGGCTCTGGCCGGAGGCCGATCGGTGTTTGCTCCGTCCTAGTGGTCGTTAGGGTTGTCCCCGCCGGGAGCAGGATTCCCTTGTTTCGCCCATGTGGCACCTCGAAACCCCCCCCCCAACACACACACTTGTATGAAACAAAAAAAAAAGGAGATGCAATTGCTGAATAACTTAAATATTTCTTATTTCACTTGACAAATAGGGATAAAAACGCAAAAAGATAATACGAAACATGTCTTGCTAATTTGACGTGACCGTGCAGGAAGATACGGTCAACCGGAAGAAGTTGCTGGCCTGGTGGAGTTCTTGGCCCTAAGTCCTGCTGCGACCTACATAACCGGACAGGTAATTGCAACTGAGTCCGCCGTTTCATTTTGGGTAGGGAAATACTTTTTATCCAGAATGACGTGTCCGGATCACAGCCGTCCGTTGCACCCTGATCCCGTCAGGCAGCCAAAGGGACGTTGTGATCGGATGCCACGTTATTCTTATTGAACAATCGGGCTAAACGTTTCGGGTTGAATAACATTGCCCTTTTGGGTAAATGACGAGGCCATCCTCGAAATTTCGAATCTTCTTCGGTTCCAGGCTTCCAGTGACCTACAGTGGGGATGGTAGCCGGCCAATGCATACGCCTGCCATCAGGTCCCACCGTGATTGCACTTAGCCGCAACGGCTGCGGTGACGTTAGCGCCATGTGGCACGCATCGGACACTTCCCTACTGTAGATTGCTGGAACGGTAGAAGATTTGAACTCTGGTGTTTAATATCTTGTTGCGGCGTTCCATCCGGCACCTGCGACTATCCTGCTTTTTCTTTTCTTGAAAATGCACTGAGCATGGATTTTAATGGTATTTCATTCAGGTGCTCACCATCGATGGCGGCATGGTTATGTAAGCCTGCAAAGAGTTTCCGCGAAATAACTACGTGAGAATTGATTTTCCTATTGGAGATCTCGGAGGGGATTTCCCAGATTCCGTCTGCCTGCCGATAATGAATTCTCTCAATTCTAGGAATTGGACAATCAGGAAATAGGAATGAGAATCAGGACATTTGAGTTATGGAAACATTTATCATTTTTTTTCCTATCTTTTTTGTTGCTCACATCACTTTCAGATCTACAAAACTATTTGTCAAGAGGCTCTTTAGAGAGAGAGAGAGAGAGAGAGAGAGAGAGATGTGAACTCAACCATGCAGATACCTGTACTAGTGCTGGGTTGTCAAAGTTTGTTGATGGTTATAGTGCTGGGTTGTCATGCCATCTGTTATCACTCAAACTGGACTTGGAAATTATTTGTTCCTTATCTTTACACAAATCACGACACCTGATGAATCAGCACCTCGACTGATTCGGGATGATTGGAATGACACATGGTTACGATCTTCCACCTACCCGATATCCCAATTTGAAAAACCCTGGACTCTGCATCATTTAAATTTGAGATATGCAACAGATAGTGCAGTTGTAGTTAATCCTCAAACATGCCTTCATCGGACATTCGGGGGGACTCGGTACCGTTAACGAGCGGCTTCTCCGTGGAGTAGGAACTAGAATCGCTGAAAATGCTGTAGTCGAAGTCCAGGTCATCATCATCGTCGTCATCAACTTCCTCGCCCCCTCCTGCGTCTTCCTTCTCCTCGGCCTCTTTTGGGATCGCCTTCATGCGGGCTTCACGGCGCATCCGCTGCTCGATGGCCTCCTCGTACGACATCTCATACCAGACCTTTCCCCGCCCGACGATGGACTTGTTGTGGTTCTCCACTTCCCTCTCCTGCCTGCTCTTCTCCGAGTTCTTGGGCTCCCCCCAGTAGTCATGGCGGTACAGAGGGCTCGTCGGGTCGTAGCGGTCCTTTCCGAACACATTGTCATCGATGTGTCGTCCGGGCTCCTCCAGGGGTAGGCCAAGAGCTCTCCGGCTGCCAAGCAAGCTGGCATTAGCTATAGAAAAATAATATTAGGGTAAATTAACGGTAGCTCCCTGAACTTTATTGATTTTAACGTTAAGGACGAAAATTTTGCTGTCAGCATTAAATACATGAACAGACTTCTTACAATATGTCCTTTCGTTGCTCTTTTTTTGACCGAATTGTTACTCGAATTCTGTCCAAAAAGAGTAAAGATTCGGATCAAAGAGTACTATTCGGTCCAAAAAGAGTAGCGTAGGACTTATTGCAAACAAAAATCCTTTCGTTGCGTTGGATTGCTAAATTGAAAACATAAAGGTGATCTCACAATTCCAATCATCTACCTACCGACATCTCATGATATGGGTCAGAAAATTGAAAATTCTTTCGTTGCGTTGGATTTTGCTAAATGTCTAATACTTTCCCGTATGATAGCAAACTTGTGAAGTCAAATCTCTGTGGATTTAATGTAATGGATTTTCTTTTACCTCGACACAACTCCGGTAATTTCTTTTCATGATGATTTTATACAAGGGAAATTCTATGGTACCCACTACGGTACCGTACCTAAATTCATAGGGACCATCCGATGGCCCTATGGTGGATCTCACGCATCCACCTAGGGTTTCATCCTATGGCCACTAGAATAATGCTCCCACCACTACGATGTATGGAAAATGAGATGGATGGTGGAGATGGGTTCGGTATGGTACCGAATTTTCCAATTCGGTACTGTAGTAAAACCCTAAAAAAAATACACGAGTATCAATCACCATTTATGGAACACACTACTTCATTATATTCATTCAACGTTAAGATGCCAAAAGAACAAATTCCTACAAAATTCATGATCCAATATCCATACCTACCGCTATTCATAAAATACTCTACCAGAGTCGGTCGCATAAGCATTACTCATGATCGAAGGATCACAATATGCTCATGGATAATTCAATGCAACTAGGGCGAGCAGAAATAAGAGTGCGAAACAAATCCAAAAGAACCAAAGGGGAAAAGAGGCATACCAGCTGATATCTCTGATTAGAGCCTCTCTTTCTTCCAATGAACGGCGCCAATGTATTAGATCATACTCATCCATTTCTAAATTGCGTCTCGGTTTCGTAATCTTGAACTCTTCTCCTCTATCTTCAGCTTCCTTTTTTAATTTGTTGTTTAGCTGCATTAAACAAACTCATGTTAGTTAATAACTATAGATAAAAAAAAAAACCATGGAGAGAGAGAGAGAGAGAGAGAGAGAGAGAGAGAGAGAGAGAGAGAGAGAGAGGTGCAGAATCTTTACGTTATTCCACTTTGATAAATATGAATATGAAAGCTCGGGTGAAAAAAAAGAATACCAGCCGGTGAAAGTAAACCCTGATCGATATTGTCAAATACAGGGTGCTTGTTATGAAGAGTTACGTACATAACCTTGTCAGTTACGATCTAAAGGCCCTGACGGGCTATGAACCAAGAACATCAAGGAATTTTGTATCGGGTCTTTAGGCCTAAGACAAATTTGCACACTTCCACGTCACTTTTGAACTCTTGGGTGACAAAGGGTCAAACTTAGTATTTGTAATTTGTAAATCACTAGTAAATGTTTGTGCCCGTCGGCACTCGGACGGCCATTTTCGGCGGCCACAACTGTCTTCAAGGTGTGATTCACTTGTTTTATAGAGAGAGAGAATACTAATTAACCTTCCAAAAAAGTACTAATTAACATCAAATGGCCATTAAATGTTATTAAATAGGTATTTATCATCTTTATAGTAGGTTTTAATATCTTTATAGTAGCTTTAAATAGGATTTATAAGCGAGCCGTATTCACACACAGGAGAGGGGCATCTCGGCTCGATATCGGAAGAACCGATTTGGATGAAGGGGATTCTGACATTTATTACCTACTTGATTTTGGATAGCTATGATTGAGGATTTGAAGCAATTTCTGAAGTAGCTAGCCGATTTGGGCAAACAAACCGTTGTGGCATTTGAAGCCATTTCTGAAGTAGCTATGATTGGGGATTTGAAGCCATTTCTGAAGTAGCTAGCCGATTTATATAAAATCGGACAGCCAAGAAGGTTTTTTTTGTCCTAGTCAGCACAATACCGTTGTGGCATGTTATATAGATACACGAAGCTTGTAAATATCACATTGTGCAGCATTGGGTAAGCACATTGTTTGCAGCGATCTTTTGCTTTTCAACTTTTCTTAGCCCCTCGTCGAGTTATCCTCATATCTTGTACATGCTCAAGAATCCATGATAGAGGAAAAATGAACATCAATGGGGATTCACAGCATGGCAGTGGGGTATGAGTTGCTACAAAGATAGGCTACGGAAATATGAAACATCATTGAGCTGACAAGAATAAGGAAATAATAGGGAGTTTTTTGCTTCATGTAGGTCTTCATGGTCCTATGGTTTCTTCTTGATGTTAGGGACAAGCATACCTATCACGTTTTAAATCAAAGTACAAGGAAACATGAAACTTGATTGTTTTATTGGTTCTTTAGGAGTTTGAATCTGTCCTAGATCATCTTTGTTCAAGGATGAGATTTTAATGGATTAAGGGGTATTTCGAGTGGAAAAAAGGGGTGGAAAGAAGGCTACATTTAAAATAAGTATTTGTCTTTTTAGATGGTTACTCGAAAACAGTACCGTTTCTCAAGGGATTGCTTGTGATTTGTGAAGCTATCCTCTTTTTTTTTTATGTGTGTGTGTGTGTGTGTGTAAAACAATATATCAATTTTGATTGGTCCGGAGGGGATCAAAGGTCAGACGGGTCTCCTTGTCGATATCAGGGGGGATCTTGCCGTAGGAATATGAGCCTGAAGAGATCGGGCCGGAGGGGATCGGAGGTGGATTGGAGATCGGGCTTGAGGGGATCGGAGGAGCCGGGGAGGGGATCTCGCCGGAGGAGCAGGAGTCAGAGGGGATTAGGCCAAAGAGGACCGAAGGTGGATCTCGTTGAAGGGATTGGAGGGGATCTCGCCGAAGAGATAGGAACCGGAAGAGACTAGGGTTGTTGTCGTCGTCTAGAGGGAGAAGTCGCTCATCACCAATCGTCGGAGGAGCCTAGGGTATTGACTATGATACCATGTTAGAGAAGGTGACAGCTAGGGTTTTGGAGAGAATAGAATGAATTCTCATTAGAGAACCAAGCTCAATATATATGTCTGTACAGTAAACCCGATTTGTCTATACAATAAACCCGACCCGTTTATACATATGATAACAACCAAATTGGTTTGATTCCTATGAGATTACGATTAAGAATAAAGTAGATATATGGCTTTCAAAAATCTAGTAAATGGGTACAATGAAAAGATGCTCTTGTTGCCCTCAATATCCACAAGTAGCATATCAAATTTGAGGACTTCCTGAGCCTGAGAAAGCTTTCAAGTTTCTCTAGGTTCTAGGATTACTTTTATGAGTTTAATTGGCTTTGTGAGGGAATATTCAAACTAGCACAAACTTTGATCAAAATAAGGCTTATTATATTGTATTTAAAGGTCTGATGTTAGCTTTTGACCGACAATTAAGCGATGGAAGGGTAAATGTGTTTATATGCTATGGTTTAGATCAAGGTTTGATAACTCGGGTGGTTTCGGGTTCAGACCGGGCAAAAGACAAACCGGTTCGGGTTTGGGTTCGATTCGAATTTGACCAAAAAATCATTAAAAATAAGAAAAAATAATCATAAATCAAGGCCTGATTCACACTTTTAGGGATTGATCCGATTGTTTCATATCCAAGTCTTATGATGTATGAATTATGGAATAACTACTAGCTACATATAATTAATTTTTTACTACATTAATTACATGCAGTACGACTAATATACTTTATGGGAAACATGATTGGATACATATCGATGTGCCAGGAAGATAGAAAATGAATTTGTTCTTTTGTTTATAGTAGTTGTTTACAGACAATGATATATACCTCTGTCGATCGTGTTCACTTTGGTGCATGAGGCTAGAACTTTAAATGATCTTTGTGATCTTAGTAAGACCTACGGTTCCTCGGCACCAATGGAGCCGAGGGTTACTTTCGTTTTAGTTGAGGTTGTACCCCTGAGTATCTTTGAAGTGTTTTATACTCGGAAATAGTGTACTTGGTATTTAATTGTTAGTTTATATTTCTTTCGCGTTCGTATTAACTTTGTGATTCTATTTCCCTCTATTTCTAAGCATCACCTCGAGTTTTGGACCCTCTCTTCTTGGTTCAAAATTCAAGATGTGACAATCTATAGTCATTCAAACTAATTGAAAGATTTTTTTTTTGGCAGGACCAACAAGACGGTCAAAGGACAGAGCGCTAAAGCAAGGGCTCAAAAAGGTCCGAATATCAAAACGGGGGAGGCAGCAACTGCTATTTAATAATTCCATAATCCCGTGAAGATGACATCAACGACTAGGATTCGCACGCGCAAACAAGGCACAGCCACCTTGAGGGAAGGTTCGCTCCACGATGTCCATATCGGGTGTCGAACAGGGAACCTCACAACATGGGAGAGAGGAAATACCAACAGGCCAAGAGTCTGTTGGTTTGAATCATCGCCGATTCGGGGGTTTGGATCGACCAAAATCCAAACTGGTTCGGGTTCAAACGAACAGTCAAACTATGGTTTAGATGCAAGTTAACAAGATTTTAGTGACAGATTTAGCTTTTACGGCAGTAAACTAAAAGAAAATAAAGACCTAAAAGAGATTTAGAGAAAGAAACAAAGTTTAGAAGAGAAGAAAATAATAAAGGGTCTAACGAGAAAGTTATCAATACTTTATTCAAAATTCTCAAAAGATTTCTCTGTATAACACAAAATCCCATTTAATGAAAAATAGAATTGACCTTCTCTATCCTTCCCAAAATACCCTTGGCCATGTTGGGGAAGATAAACGCACATTCCATGCGATATCTGATCTCAGGGGTTTCTTCCTTTGGGTAACGGACCTGGTGGGGCCCATATGTGAGATTGTCGGCTCTAATTTCCCTTCTTAGATCTTAGCCATCCAATATGACTCAATCACATCTGATATTAGTTGTTATAACTCACTCCCTGTTATCTAATTTAAACTATCCGTACATGCTCATACTTTCGCAAATGAGACCCTCTAAAGACTAAACCATTACAAAGAGTCGTGGAACTAAAAAAAGACAGCAATCATACATTATTTGAGCTGATCCAACCTCGATCACAGACCAAAAGATGCTTGAACCTCCTCTTCAGACCTTGGTGCAACTAGATCCAGCATAAATCTATTTTGGGTGCAATTCTTATTAGACCTTACAAGTTACAACCATGAAATGGTCGTTGCGAGTACCACTTGCAGATCTGTAAATTATAGACCTTTTTGGTCATAGATAGCAATCAATTGGAATCGAATGCTAAAAGTCTCATATCCAAAATACTAAATAAACTGATACAAGAATTTTGAGTATGATACATACAGTACCAAAATTTAACGTGTTGATAATTGTAAAGTATAATAACTAGAGATTTTTGAGGAACTGTTCATGACTCTGAATATAAAGTTGACTAATGGAATGAACCTTAGAGACACATATACGTAAGAGAAGATTATGGTGCATTAGATCACCTGACGCTCAGCACGAGCAGCATCCAGGTCAAGTTCCTTTACATTTGTTTTCTGCCAAGAAAATTTGTTATCAAAGAGAAAACAATACATCAGGATAAATGCAAAATCTGATGGAAGCAGTTTTTTAAGAAAATTGTCATGATCGATATATGATCAAGTATTATTCACCAGAATGATCTTCGGAAGCAAAGATTTCTGGTAGTAAACTTTGGTATATTCAACGCAATTTTCTTCATCAAAAGAGTCAAAATCTACTTCTTTGTTTTTATTATCTTTATATTTATTAGGATTTGCCTCCTCATCATCCAAAATCATTTGCTCTGCAACATGTAGCTGCCACAACTGAAAATCCAGCAAATAAAGATCCCAATTAAAAACAATTATTGGAGAACACTGGATTGTAAGACTAGTTGAAGAAACAGAAACAATGTTCAAAGATAAGACATTAAATGCACCAAGAAACATTGCCCCTGAATTGAAACATTGTGTATAGGTAGGAAATCGAAACGGAAAACACCTTAGCAACGTAGGGATGATTTGATAACAAAGACTGCTCTTCCATTTTGACTGAAGGCCTTTTTCTAGGAATTGGTGGTCTTCCAGAATCCCTCTGCAAAGGGAACGCTATCATGATAAAAGCATCCACATACTGCATGATGGACAGCACATTTTGCAAACTAACCATGAAAACTAAGATTTATGCAAATTCATCTGATATACAACCCCTCCTGGAAAATTAAGAAGCCATGGTATGTACACAAAATGTCCATATAAGAGCGAAAACATGGACAGCAAATCGTTTTTACCAGCTTTCCAATTCATCAGCATTATTTAGACCTTTAGAAACAAATTTTAATTCAAACAGATATCAAGTGGCTTCTGAGCGATGAGTAGAATATAGGTAGTGAATTCATACTGTTATAAGACATAAGAAACATGAACCGACCTATGAAGCTCATAATGAGCAAAGAATAATTAGTTACATCAGCCATTGCACCGGGATAGGATTCAAAATTTTGAAGATATTCATGCTCTAGGTGAACCCAACCAACAGCTTGCACAGAAAATTATTTCATAAATAACAGAGAAAGTTAGAAACTACCAACAGCCTGGAAGCAGAAACAAATGCATAAAACAGACAAAATCAATTTGTATCATTCAGCAGGAACTGGCTTCCTATTAAACATGTTGCATCTACATGTGCACAGTAGTTGGGTTCTTAGTTATGATGCGAATAATGCTCTAGATGAACCAGTCCTTCTTTAGAGCGAACTGCAAATTTGGTTAAGTTGGACTCTTTTCTTAAGTACAATGAACTCCTTTTAGAAAAATGATCCATTAGATAACCTTTCTGCAGCAGTTGTAACTGAATCTGGAGCAAGAATGAAATCACATCCCACCATTTGCAGGTTTAATTCATATAAAAGTTGGTTTAAGTACAAAGTTCTTATGCATTTAATTTGCTCTATAAGTGGAAATGTGCAACTATGTTAATCAGAATACATTTCGCAGGTTTGCCTTTTTTGTATCTACAATTGACAAACATCAACCCTCCTGGTTGGTGGCCGTCAAGACAATTTGGAAAGTATTCAATGCCGGCATTGCAAGTTCTTAAAAGGAAGGCTTGTAATATTGAAATTGTCTATTAACATGCATCATGTATCTGCTTAAATAATGTGATTAGCCCAAGTAACCGCACAAGTTTCTTTATGTGAACATGTAATCTCTAAGGCATACTTATCTGAAAAACAATGTAAACACCCTGAACTCACAATCGGGCTCCGAGGTTATTTCAGGACTTAGGGTGCAGCCTGGAGACCTGGGCGTGATAGAAAACTCGAATGAATTGATTGGTTCAACTATGGAGACCATATGATTTATTTATAGTTACAAAAGTTCTCTTCAATTCTAACTAGTATTACTCTCTTATTAGGATTATTATTTTACTATGGTATCTATTAGAGAGAGAGAGAGAGAGAGAGAGAGAGAGAGAGAGAGAGAGAGAGAGAGAGAGAGAGAGAGAGAGAGAGAGAGAGAGAGAGAGAGGGGGGGTAGAATAGGCAAGAGGTGGGGACCGGTATGGTTTAAAAATTAGGCCGACATCAATTTTATGTACCGGCTTGTATACGTTTTCTAAAATGCAACCGAGACCATTGCCTAAACACCAGCCGGTTCGACCAAATACCGGTTCGAACCGGCAGACGGTATATAGCATGGGTTTGGGGGTTTTCTTCATTCCGATTGCATTTTTTGGTGCCTCTTTCTTCTTTCCCACATAAGGTGAAGCTTCAAACAAGCTAGATTTGCAAGATTTGAAATCCAAAACTTGATTTTGAATATCAAATTTGAAGATCAGTTTTTATCATTTTTTTAATTTTTTTTTCTTTTGTTCAATTGTTTTTGAAACAAAACCAAATAATTGTGGTGAAATTGTTGATATAGGCTAGATCTAACTTTTGAATGCCATCAAAGTTTAGATTTATAAGATTTGAAGCATCATCTCTAAATTTGCATGATCGGTTTATGTAAATTTGGGGGTTTTGCTTACTTTGACAAGCCAATATCAAATTGCGCGAGATTTTCACTAAGAATGCATAAATATGGATAGAACAATTTTTAACATGCATTAAATTTTATTTTTATAGCATTTATTTTCCGATTTCATATATGATATTAATTGCTTTTTATTTTTTTTAAAAAAATACCAAAAATGTGCTTAAAATTATATAATCCAACACATAAAATTTTATACTCAGCTAATCCTAAGCATAATACTAGACTAATCCAATACACAAAATTTAATAATTAGATCAAATTCCATAATTTAGAATCATAAAGTATATACAGTGACTTTATAACTTAGAAGGACTGGTTCATACCTATAACTAGTTTACTAATTGAAAAAAAAAATTCACAAACCAGCATTTTAGATTATTCTGGATTTTTTAGTTATTTTTTCAATTTTTTTTGAAACCAAAAATCAATTCACACCGGTTTGGACAGTTTAGATCGATATCGGCTCGTACCACTCGGTTCAAACCGTTTTTCCAGTCGGCCGATATTTTGTCCGCGACCGATATTTTTATCCATGCTTAGAAGGCATGTTGCCCAATTACGGAAAGGCCTACCACTTGAGTTCATGTAGGAATTTAGATCTTTTTGGAGGTCCAAGCTCCTTGGAGCTTGTCAGTTTGTCCGATGCACCCTGCAGTAACAACATAAGTTGGATGTTCTTCCACCTTTCTTCCTATTTCTCTTATAGAACTTCATAGATGTATCAATTGTCCCCCTCTTTAGAAGACTCGGCTCCAGTGAGTTAAAGAACTCATGCGTCTTATAAAGGTATGTACTGATATGAACAAAATTCTCTTCAAGAATAGACGAACAATTAGAGATTGGTCGGTCCTTCCAATTGACTAGGAGTCTAGGAATGTTTCAAAGTCGTCTTTGGTCGAAACCACTTGATCTTCGTGAACATCTTTAATTTGTTCGTTGAACTTGGACTAGAACAATGTATCAATAATTCATGGACATGAAAGATGGTCATATCTTTAACATTAAAAGTAGGATTAATATTGAGATCCTCATAAAATTCGAGAACATAAGAATTTGGACTTGAACTAATGCTCCTTGACTGGAATTTCTGCTATTTTTCTTAGGAAATCTTTTAGGACTCAAAGTTTATCATCACTGTTAGGAGATGACGGCTATGGTTTTGGAGAGGAATAGAATGCATTCCATTGAGGGACTCAAGCCCAATATATGTACATGCATATCTATACAATCCGACCCGACTGTACAGTAAACCCGACCCATCTATATGTACATTAACACTCCCCCTCAAACTCACGGTGGATCATGAACCGAGAGTTTGCCTAGAAAATGTCGGAAACGAGTAATCGTCAGGGGCTTCGTCAGATAATCAGCAGTCTGCTCCGATGAGGAAATGAAAGGCAGGGAGATGGTGTGGTCGATAAACGCCTGGCGAACATAATGACAATCAACTTCAATATGCTTTGTTCGCTCATGGAAGACCGGGTTGCTAGCAATCTGAATAGCACTCCGGTTGTCACAGAAGAGAGGGGTGGGCCCGGATATCACCACTCCCAAGTCGAGCAGAAGGCGGCGAAGCCAGACAATCTCGGCGGTGGTGGAAGCCATAGCCCTGTATTCGGCTTCGGTGCTGGAGCGAGCAACAGACTCCTGCTTCTTGCTGCGCCACGAAATCAGTGAATCACCCAGAAACACACAGTATCCTGTAATCGATCGACGAGTGGCTGCATCTCCTGCCCAATCTGCATCGGAGTAGGCACGCAGCACCAACGGAGAGGTGGAGGGAAACAGTAGTGAACGGGTGATGGTGCCCCGGAGGTAGCGGATAATCCGAAGAACAGCTGCATAGTGTACTGGCCGTGGAGCCTGAACAAACTGACTGACAATGCCAACAGCATGGGCAATGTCTGGCCGGGTCATGGTGAGATAGACGAGCATCCCAACCAGCCTCTGGTAGCGGGAGACATCCTGGAGCGGCTCACCATCTATAGCGAGAAGCTTCAAATTGAGCTCCATGGGTGTATCAGCAGTGCGTGTGTCAGTAAGAGCAGCATCAGCAAGGATGTCGGAGATGTACTTCTGCTGGGAGACCAACAGACCGCGAGCTGACCGGGCAATCTCAAGGCCCAAAAAGTAGCGAAGAGAGCCCAGATCTTTCATCTCAAACTGACTCTGGAGGTGTCGCTGGAGAGAGGCGATGGTGGCACTGTCATCCCCAGTGATGATCATATCATCCACATAGAGGAGAAGAACTGCAATGTTCTGACTGGAGGAGCGAGTGAACAAGGCATAGTCGGAGTGACGCTCAACAAACCCGGCGGCCAGAACTGCACTGCGAAATCGCTCAAACCAGGCACGAGGGGCTTGCTTGAGCCCATAGATGGCTCGGCGCAAACGACACACGTGCCTTGGAGGAACTGAAATGCCCGGAGGAGGAGCCATGTAGACTTCCTCGGAGAGATCACCGTGGAGAAACGCATTGGTGACATCCATCTGATGGAGAGGCCACCCTCGAGCAGCTGCCACAGCTACGAGGGTGCGCACAGTAGTCATCTGAGCAACTGGAGCAAGCGTCTCCTCGTAGTCAATCCCATACTCCTGGGAGAAGCCACGAGCAACGAGGCGAGCTTTGTGCCGCTCAATGGATCCGTCAGGTCGAGTCTTGACCTTGAATATCCACTTGCAGCTAACAGGCACCATCCCGGAGGGACAAGGCACCAACTCCCAGGTCTGGGTCCGCTGAAAAGCCTCAAGCTCAACTGACATGGCCTGCCGCCACTCTGGAAGTAACGCTGCCTCACGGTACGATTGGGGCTCCCGATGGGTGTGGATAGCAGTAAGAAAAGCCTGAAAGGAGGGTGAATAGGAGACACCGGCAGAGTAGCCAGAAGAGTCAGGAGAGTCAGAGGGAAAAGCAGAGTAGCCAAACTTGTCCGGAGAGTAGTCATATCTGTCAGGAGGGTGATGTTCGCGCGCCGGGTAGCGCCGAACAGGAGCAGGATCCACGACCGGGGAGGAGGGGGCAGCAGCATCAGGCGAGGGAGTACCAGTGTGAACCGACTCTGGAGGGGGAGCTGCAGACCGACGTACATAGACACGAGTAATGGGTGGTGGTGGAGGTGGCAAGGGAGACTGAGGAGGTGGTGGTGGTGGAGGAGGTGGCGGTGGAGACTGAGGAGGTGGTGGTGGTGGTGGAGGTGGCGGGGAAGATGGAGGTGGAGTAGGCGTGGGTGGGGCAACAGAAAACGGGGGTAGAACGGGGAGGTGGAGAGGTGATGAAGGCGAGGAGGGTGACGCAGGAGGCAAGGAAATATCCCGAGACTCAGGGGAAAAGTATGGGACATCCTCAACAAAGGAAACGTGACGGGAGACACGGATCCGGCGAGCCAAGGGATCGTAACAACGATACCCCTTGTGCTCCCGACTGAGGCCCAAGTGAACACACCGAACAGATCTCGCAGAGAGTTTGGTGCGCTCATGGGGAGGAAGAAGAACGAAGCACGTGCAGCCAAACGTGCGAAGAAGAGAGTAGTCAGGTGGGCTGGAGTGGAGGCGCTCATATGGGGTGGCACCGGACAGAGCAGAGGACGGAGTGATATTGATGAGGTGGACAACCGTCATGACAGCTTCAGCCAGTAAGAGTGAGGAACAGATGCAGAGAGAAGCAAGGCTCGTGCGGTCTCAAGGACATGACGATGCTTGCGTTCGGCCACGCCGTTCTGCTCATGGGTGTGGGGACAGGACTGCTGGTGAAGAGTGCCGTGAGATTGAAGAATCTCACGCATCTCAGAGGAGAGATACTCCTTGGCACAATCAGACCGAAAGGTCTTGATGCGCCGACCAAACTGAGTGTGTATCATAGTGGTGAATCTCCTAAAGATGTGAGGAACTTCAGACCGATGACGCATAAGATAAACCCAGGTGCACCTAGAGTAGTCATCGATAAAACACACATAGTACAGGTAACCCGAAATGGATGCAACAGGTGCAGGACCCCAAATGTCCGAATATACTAAATCAAATAAAGCATCAGAGTGGGAAGCACTAGCAGAGAATGAAGAGCTAGATGCTTTGCTAGTCTACAACCCGTACAAACAGAGAGAGGGGAGAAGGACGCTCGACCCAAAGCGCCCGAACGGAATATGCTTTTGAGTCGATCACTCGATATATGACCTAACCTTCTGTGCCACAGGTCGGCATCAACACGCGATCTAGTGTCAGATGCAACAGGAACGGAAGACACATGGAGATGGTCCAGCTGGTAAAGTCCTCCTGCTCTACGGCCCAGCCCAACCCTCTGACCCGTCCGCGAATCCTGCACAACACAAACAGAAGGGGTGAAGGTGACAGTCAGGCCAGAGTCGCAAAGAGAACTGATAGAGATCAGATTAATGTTAAGACGGGGGGCATGATGGACATGGGGTAGGGTCAGGCGACCAGAAGGGTCAGAGGTAGTAGTGACGGATCCACATTGCGGAATAGGAACGAGTGCCCATCCGCAGTGCGAACCTCCTGGTGGGCGGTAGTGGGAGAACAGTCAGTGAGGACAGTGGAGTCAAAGGTGAGGTGACAGGAGGCACCCGAGTCGAAGATCCATGGAGCAGTAGTACCCGGAGTGGCAGAGAGACTGTGAGCTGTCGAAGAGCTGGTGGAGGCGAGGTACCGAAGCAGTAATTCCTTAAAGCGCTGGAGGCGGTCGGAGTAAGACCGAGACTGAGCAGAAGTACCCGGAGTGACAGAGAGACCGTGATCTGTCGAAGAGCTGGTGGAGGCGAGGTATCGCAACAGTAACTCCTCAAAGCGCTGGAGGCGGTCGGAGTAAAACCGAGACGGAGCAGGAGTGGTGGCAGGCGGTGCTGGAGTAGGGAGATCAGCAGCAGCAACAGTCTCGCCATCATGGCGGAGGAGACCCTGACGACGTCCACAGTCGACTGATGTGGTGGAGGGATGTGGCCCGAGAATACCATCAAAACGAGGAGACGGAGGGACTCGACGATCAGCGACGGTGTGCAGGCAGTATGGGAGCCGAGAGATGCTGGAGGAAGCCATACCCCTGAAGTACGGGGGCGAGCCGGCACAAGGAAGGTATAAGGCAGTCCGTACAGAGGAGACGGGCAGTCCGGGACAGAGGAGAAGGGAGGGCGGTGGGGCTTTAGGGGGTGCAGAAGGGGGGCGGGGTGCAGGGGAGGGTGAAGGGTGGGGCGGCGGGGCTGCCGGCGGGTGAGGAGGAGGGGCGGGGGGCTGCCGGCGGGTGAGGAGGAAGGGCGGGGGGGGGGGGGGGGTGGGATGGGCGGAAGGGTGTAGAGGAGTCGGGGAGGCCGGACGGGCGGAAGGGTGGTGCAGGGGGACCGGACGGCGGAGTGGAGGTGCGGGGAGGGGTCGGGGGGTGGTGCGGGGGGGGGGGGCGGACGACGGAGGGGGGGTTGGGAGGGTGGTCGGGTGGATGAGGGGGGTCGGGGGGGGGGGGGGGGGGGGGGGTGAGGAGGAGGGGCGGGAGGGTGGTCGGGTGGAGGGGGCGGGGGGGTCCGGGCGGGTGAGGAGGAGGGGCGGGAGGGTGGTTGGGTGGAGGATGGGGGGTCGGGGGGGTCCGGGCGGGTGAGGAGGAGGGGCGGGAGGGTGGTCGGGGGGGTGGATGGAGGGGGCGGGGGGGGGGGGGGGGGGGGGCGGGTGGATGAGGAGGAGGGGCGGGGGGGGGGGGGGGGGGGCGGGGGGCTGCCGGCGGGTGAGGAGGAGGGGCGGGGGGCTGCCGACGGATGAGGAGGAGGGGCGGGGGGCTGCCGGTGGGTGAGGAGGAGGGGCGGGGGGCTGCCGACGGGTGAGGAGGAGAGACGGGGGGCTGCCGGCGGGTGAGGAGGAGGGGCGGGGGGGCTGCCGGCGGGTGAGGAGGAAGGGCGGGGGGGCTGCCGAGCGGGGTGAGGAGGAAGGGCGGGGGGGCTGCCGAGCGGGGTGAGGGGGAGACCGGAGGGGAGGAGCTCGCCGGAAGGGGAGACCGTCGTCGTCGCCGTCGCACAGGAGAACCCTAGAGCTCTGATACCATGTTAGGAGATGACGGCTATGGTTTTGGAGAGGAATAGAATGCATTCCATTGAGGGACTCAAGCCCAATATATGTACATGTATATCTATACAATCCGACCCGACTGTACAGTAAACCCGACCCATCTATATGTACATTAACAATCACAAAGCCTCCCTCCTTCAACTCCACAAACCATCAGTGTGCATCAACTCGTGTTTTGTTCACTCTTTGTGCTTGCAACCTACATCAACACCTTGCTAAAGTCACAAGTGTGCATTGATTAATCGACATTGTATGGTGGACCTACAGATTGAACCATTCTCTATAGTGAAAGCATGATGGTCAGATCATTGTTATGGGTGGATCAAGAGAGACAGGCCAATACCATAGTGTACTGGATACATTAGGGTATCATTCAACCATCTTGAGGCTATGAACATGGACATCATCAAATTTTAGATCTTGATAGAATGATAGTGGAGAAGCTCAAAGAATACAGTTTAATGGGATCTAACGGATTTTAATAAGGAATAATTTAACGAGACTTAATTTTTAGTCATTGTTGTATTTATTTTAGTCTGGCTTGAATCATTCGCTTAGATCTAATATATTTAGTTGAACGGATAGAATTTAATTTAGAATATACTATCCTTTTTCAGATTTAGTAAAGCAGCAGTTTCTGTGGGCCACCCATGAGACTTAGTTTTCTGTTAAAATTGCTTATGTTTCAGGTTGCTTCAATGAGGTGTATCATTTGCATCTATTAGATTAAGGACATAAATGTCCTTTTATTTCTTTTGCTGCGTTTTTGATGTAAGGGATAGGATTTTGGTTAACAGTTCAAATGCACAAGTTAGGATCAGGTAACTTGGCCTATATTAGATGGGTATACATATAAGGGAGAGCTTATCCCCATTATTTGGTACTTCTGTCACATGTTGTCCTATATCATTTGTGCCTGTGGAATTGAGCAGAAAAATGACACTTTATCCGCCAACCAAGTATACATTGAGCAATTCTCTTTGATCCAAAATTATTTGGATGTATAGCTCATAGGTTGAGGGTTGATCTACACCTCGATATCAAAGGTGAAAGTATCATATAACATGCATGTGTCGATCAAGAGCCATTAATGTTTTCAATTTTGGTTTCGTGTGCGGTTTCAGCCTTGATCGAAACTGAAATAATATTCGAAATGGTTAAAAAAGGAGGGTTTTGGATTTTTTTAAGTCTTTTATAGTTTTGCTACACATTTTTACATGAATGTTTTTAGAAAATATGACACCAAACAATAGTAAGCTTGCATGGACTATGATAACCAAGATGGAATACTAATAAACTAGAAGAAGAAAAAAACTTGATAATCATCAATATGATATATTTACATATATTTAAATATATTTGCATTGTTTTGTTTAACGTCGTCGTCTCTAGCTTGTTGCATTATTTAATAGTTATCTTTGACTTTCCTCTACAGTCGTAGTCGTTGTCTTTTCGTCCACATCACTGCTTCATTTATTAATTCTCTTGACAATATAATATGCATGTGCCTCAATACGCCGCTAGTCAAGCAACATCTCCATCCATATTCTTCTAAAAAAGAGGGATTTGGTGCTGGCATACGACATTACTCGGCATATAACATTATGCCTCATCCCATTACAATGAATATTATAGCTCATCCCATACAGATGAACTCTACACGAAACTGACACCTACGCCACCCACCGTTGACCCACTTTTCAACGGGAATGACATATACATACCTATCTCACAACTCAGTTGTTGGTGAGAACACCAGCGAAAGGATACCTGTCGATACAACTGTGCCGACGAACGCAGTGGTGACGGAAGCAAATGTCCCGGCGAGAGCGGTGAGAATGACGACATCGGTCAAAATCCGAGCGAATCCAATGATGAATCCGACAAAATCCGGTGGTGGTTCCGACGAAATCCGACAAAAATGATAAAATCCGACGAATCCAGGGGCGAGATCTGACGAGATCCGGCAACTTCGAGTGAAATTAGACGGATTTCGACGAAGTTCGATAAAATTCGGTGAAATTAGGAGGTTTTGAGTGAAATCTGGGCAAAATGGAGAGACATCGGTCGAAAGGGGGATACCTCGGTCGAAATCAACCAACATCTAAAGATCCTAGCCCCACCAAAATCAGCCCATAGGTTTCATGAAATATGTGGGCTAGTTTCGGTCAAAATTATCAAAATGCCCACGAAATGACGAAATTGTGACGAAGTGGACACTGAAATCGGAGGACACCACGTGGCTTTGGTGGACCCCCACTATTTCAATCAGAATCTCGACGAAATGGACAAAATTATCACGAAATTACGAAACTTCAGCAATTGGACAACGAAACTGTGGGGCAGTACGTGGTTTCAGTGGGCCCCCACAGTTTTGTTCAAAATTTTAACAAAATGACCAAAATGCTGTAGAAATACCAAAACTTCACCGAAATCGGAAGGGGTCCGAGCTTCAAATCCCCATTTTGTTTCGTCCACGGTCGAAACCGAAAAATTTAGGCGAAAATTTGAAATTTCGACTGAAATTTCAAACCATGGGAGCTAGCACAATACACATCAGTTTGGTATCGTGGCAAACATTGGCACACACCATGGGAAGATACACAAAATGCCTAAAGATATGCAATTGTCATGTCAAAAATCTGTTGCCTATTTTTCTAGCAACTTGAATCACTTTAATTGCCTACCAATTGGAGTACATACGTTCTAACAATCAAACAACACTATGGCTCTTCCATGTAGCATCATGAATAAACATAACATAGTATTTTCTAGCAGCAAGATTAATATGAATCACTTTCTAATGGAAGTCTAAAAGTATACATGTTTGAACAGGTAAACACGTATTGTATGATTCGATATGAATATGGACAAGCACTAAATTTCTAGGTGGTACCACTTGTACAACAATTGGTTTGCTTGGTTTTTGTCTAATTTTCATCTCATGAATTAGGCCTACACCAAATAAAGACACACGAGGCCATAACTGCACAGTAGAGTGCCAGTTCTTGTATGAACTGACAGATTTTCTATACCAATAAAGGGAAATCAACAACTACTGACTAAGATAGTTAGGCTCAAGTAGTGTCCACTAAACAAGAGATAAAGCCCCAAACAATGTCATATCTTTTGTGACTAAGATAGTTAGGCTCAAGTAGTGTCCACACTAAACAAGAGATAAAGCCCCAAACAATGTCATATCTTTTGGAGAGAGGATTTTGATGAACTCCATTCCAAGGCCAAACCATTTCCACCTCAACCATCCTACCACTATAATTCCTAACGATCTCCTAACATTTGCAATTTATTATACTCAAGTATACATATGTCAATGGATTCGTCTATGTTCTGGAGTTTGCGATAAGAAGGATGGGATGCACTGCATCAAGCATCTTGGGATGAACGGAGAATGATTAATTACATATATGTAACAGAAAAAGGGGTCAAAACCATAGGCATTGTACATATATATATATATATGTATATATATATATATATATGTATATATATATATATATATATATATATATATATATATATATATATATATATATATATAGGGCTGGGATCCGTTGACAACCCAAAATGGGAGGTAAATTTACCTCCCATTTTTAACTTGATTCAATCGGTGGATAGAGGTTTCCGAATTTGCTGATTTTTTGTGAGGATGATCAACATGGCAAGTTGATCATCCTCACAAAAAATCAGCAAATTCGGAAACTTATAAGGGCGTCAAATGTGTTATTTAAATTAACGGTTCAAATAGACGGTTCAGAAACGTTTGATTCAATCGGCGCCCTTAGAAGTTTCAGATTTTGTTAATTTTTTGTGAGGATGATCAACTTGCCATAATGATCATCCTCACAAAAAATCAACAAAATCTGAAACTTCTAAGGGCGCCGATTGAACCAAATGTTTCTGAACCGTCTATTTGAACCGTTAATTTGAATAACACATTTGACGCCCGTATAAGATTCAGAATTTGCTGATTTTTTGTGAGGATGATCAACTTGCCATGTTGATCATCCTCACAAAAAATCAGCAAATTCGGAAACCTCTAACCAACGATTATGGCGAGTTGTAAATGGGAGGTAAATTTACCTCCCATTTTGGGTTGTCAACGGATCCCACCCCATATATATATATATATATATATAGAGGAATGATAAGTTGCGGCGTGCGGTGCGTGCGGCGCTGGCCCGTAGCCGTCTGATGGACTGCTGCGGTGCGTGCGATGCACGCAGCAGTGCATCAGACGGCTGCTACGGTGCGCCGCACGCACCGCACGCCGCAGCCTAACACCCCTCTATATATATATATATATATATATATATATATATATATATATATATATATATATATATATTGGCACAGCAAAATGGAAGTAAACAAAACGAGCATCTAAGATATTTGAAAATAAAAGGTTGCTCGGGTGGGAAAGAACAGTCACCCATAATTCCTCTGGATTCTTATCCTCCTCACGATGAAAAATTGGTGGAAAGTCGAATCTCTTAAATCTGCAGGTGATAATGCAGATAAGGGAATCAAACAGAAGAAAGAATATATAATGACCAGACATAGAGAAACATACCAAAGCATCATATAACAATTAATCCAATATGATGATCGTTAGCACAATGACAGATGATCAAGAACAAAGCAGATCTTACAATAGATAGTCAGGATTTTGTCAAATGCAAGAAAAAAAGAAATATAGTATATGAAAAAATGTCGTACGTACATAAGGTGATCTATATTGGGATTGACAAAACGCATTTCAATAGGAAAACGATAACGGTATGGATCTCGTTTGGCCTACAAAACAGCAAAAAAAAAAAAATTATATATCACTTCACTGAAGAAGATCTGAACACTTTAAGATATCATATACGAGTTAAAGAAAACTGGAACAAAATAATAGGAAAACAACAAACAGATTTAGAGTGCAAAGAAACAGGTTTCATGTTAGTCTGAGAGGGCGGACAAGCAATGGGTACAGAAAAAAAATTAATAGTGCATTTACATGCAAACAAATGCCATTATTTCTGTTAAGTATGAAAACAAGCAAGTGGCAAATGTAAGGACAAGTGAACACACCAAATTCCGATAAAGAATTAAATACATGTAATAACACTACTGTATCTCAGCATAGAATATAGTATGATCAGAAGAACAAAAAAAAATCACGCACCAGAACTTCAACCATGACATGCATGCCAATTTTTATGTGATGACGGATCCAATACCAATCATTTCCTTTTATGGGAACCCATCTGAAAGATGGACAAAACATGAAAATTAGATAATCGAATTTAGGTCT
This sequence comes from Chamaelirium japonicum, assembly GCA_947650365.1. Classification (NCBI taxonomy): domain Eukaryota; kingdom Viridiplantae; phylum Streptophyta; class Magnoliopsida; order Liliales; family Melanthiaceae; genus Chamaelirium; species Chamaelirium japonicum. Next base: position 15,470,339 of record OX393553.1, on the reverse strand, counting down.
AGCCTAGGTCCTGGTTGCACTAATAATAAAAGATCTCTGACAAATTTAAAAAGGTAACTTCAAATTTCTTATTAGAACTTGCTTGGTTCCCAATAAAATGATAGCAGTGAACTCAGAAAATCAACAAGTGGTGCACCAACTTAATTTATTGCTCCAGGCCTGCTAAGCACATATTAACATGGTATGCAGGCCAAAGTTTTGGAGAAATACCATTTTCAACTCACATGAGGACCTGAATCAATTAAGACTCTAAAGTAAACAAGCCTGAACCTATACCCTCAATCACAAAAGATTATAATAATGGTTAAAACGTACAGCTCTGAAAGCTATCCTTGTCAAATAGACTTAAGCAACATGTCAATGAAGTGATGCTAAGAGCATTAAGATCAAATACATTAAAGGTGAGTAATGAAAGGAGGGAAAAAAATAATTTTAGAAGATTAATCCCATGCTTAGTTATTTACATAATCAAACATCATACTGAATAGTTATATAGGCACAAGGATTTAAGATTTACCCATCATGGACGCATCCAATGTCAACAAAGGCTCCCTGGTGAAGGTGTAAAGTTGTCACCTTTCCTGTACAAATCTGTTTAGTACTTCAAACATCAGACTTTTAGATAGCTTAATCATGGGTGACAGTTGCAACACTACTTCACAATGTAACTATTAGTAATTTGCTGCACCGAGTTAATGTTTCAGATCATACTAATAATGAATAGCCTTCGTGAAATGAACTTAGGCTTACCTGGCCAGGATATATGAATGGAAGCTCAAACTGTACGAAGAAGAATTATTGATCAAGGTCAATTAAATGAGTTATAAGTCAATCCACCAAAGATCTAGAGCTAATCAGTAATACCATATCATCTTTGTAGTCCTTGCCTCGTTTCCTCCTACCAGGATAATAATCTTGGTCAAACTGCATATACAAAAAAAAAACTAAAGTTGACTGAAAATAAAGCAAAATGAAGAAGAAGAAAATTTGTATATATAATGATTAATGAATTCCGTATGAAGAGAGTTCTTGAACAGGAATAAAATAGGTTTTGCAGGGGTCTACTTATTGTCGTATCTGTATAAATATGTGTTAGATGCATAAACTGCTAAGATTGAAGAGGAAGGTTCCAGGTATAGTGATTTGGTGATGAAACAATGCAGATCGATGAGATTAGGGAGCTTTGGCATAAACATATCGACATAAAACTCTGGAGATTAAAGTTTTAGTTATTAGATGCAACAAAGAATCGAAGAATAGTATATTGAGTGGGAATTCCTATGGAATCAAGGATGAGATTAGAATTAAAAGATGAGATCTCCATGGAAACCGATAAGCACCTTCATTTTATAATAAGGAGGAAGGGAGACGGAGACAAATTTCTCATGTAGTACGCCCCTTTGCTATATTGTGAAATATGTTATATACTACATATATTTAAGGGAATGTGAGGCTAGATACAGCCCATTAAATGCCTTAGGCAACTAACATCTAAACAACACCCCTCCCCCCCTTTTTTGCCACACGCAGTCTCCCGTCTAAAGGCCACCCTCACTTTTGCTTTTGTTGTGCGCGTGCAGACCGCTGCACGATGCACGCTGCCGCCTCCACCGCTGGCCCGTTTCCTTCGTCCACCTCCTCATTCCCTTCTTCCACCTTCCTCATCCTTCTTCCTCCTCCTCCTCATACCCTTCTTCCACCTTCCAAATCCTTCCTCATCCTTCTTCCTCCTCCATTTTTCCTCCTCCTCATCCTATTTTCCTCCCCTTCTTCTTCCTACTCCTCTTTCCCTCCTCCTCCATGAAATCGTGACACATGCCCATAGATGCCAAATGTACAATAGATGCATTCGGCCTCCATGGCCGAATGCAAAGAAGGTGCATTCGACCTAGTGGGGCCGAGTGTTGTGATATTCAGGGGAGGAGGAGGAAGAAGAAGAAGGAGGGGGGGGGGGGGGGGGGGGGGGATGAAAGTGGAGGGAGGAGGCCGCAGCAGTGGGTTGCCAGCGGCGGCTTGCACATGGACAGTGACGAACGACAGTGGGCGTGGATTGCTTTTGACCTATTACAGGGACATGTTGGATCTATATACAGCCCACGAAATACCAAAGGCAGCACAAAGTTAATGTTGCCTTTGGTATTTTCTGGTTGTATATAGACCTACCCTTAAAAGCAAACCTACATATGTGAAGTGCAATAATACTAAGTAGGATAGTGTTAAATGAGAAGTTGTCAAGAACTTAAGAGTAGAATTACTATTAGGGAATAAAGGGAGGAAATTAGTTTATAATGGCCTGGACAAGCAATATAGCATGAGAAGGCTCTGATGCATTGAAGGCTTGAAAGGCTAAGGATTGGGAAAGATAACGGACGAGAGAGATTCAAAAGAAGACTTTAATGAAAATAATAAAAATGATATGAAGACGTTATTTCAATGCACTTGGCCTTCAATACAACAAACGACAAAATAGGATCTACTTAACTTGCTACATTATTTCATATGTTACATACATATCTCGCTACTTTATTATAATTTACATATCTACGAGACAATAAAGTAGTCTAAATTCTAAACAAAATAAAAAACAATAAAAAAAAGTAATGGGAATTGAATCCATGGTTAGAGGGTCGAATCGAACGATCGAACTAGTTCGGATTTCGCCGGATCCAAACTAAACACGCCGAACCCGAAATATGTCCTGGTTCGAATCCGGCTCGGCCGAATGGGTCCAAACAAGGCCAATCGTGACCTGATATAGCCGAATCGGTTCAGCTTGATTTCACCTTCTATTTTTTGGATTTTTTAATATTTTAGGCCGAACACAAATTCTCAAACCTTACTTGAATCGTACTTCGATTCACTTCTCTTTTTTTTTTCCTTCTTTTCCTTTTTTATTTTGCCAAGATTTCTAACGCACATAGAGTTGATGGTCCGCAGGGCGGGGGGATGGTTGTTATGGGCTATGGTGGGTGGGTGGTTTTTTTTTTGTGTGTGCATGTGCGGAGGTAACTTGCATCGAAGTTCTCCAGGTCGTGCAGGAGAGATCCGGGGCCCTCTGCTCATTGGGAGAGGAATCTCAACCTCTTGAGTAATGGGAGGTCACATACGACATACCATAACCATCAAGCCACGTCCCATGTACTTGGGGTCGGCTTTATGAATCCTTCTCCGCTTATTCATTTCTATTTAGGGCAATATTTATTGCCAAAGAAATTTTTTCCATGCCTTTTCTGACTACTTCCATCAATGTTATCCTAGGTCTTCCCCTACTCCTTCGACTTCCACAGTAATCTGAGACCCTCTTCTTATCGGCCCCACCTCTGCTCTACGTTGTACCTGCCCAAACCATCTTAATTTGTTCTCCATTATCTTGTCCTCAATTGGGGCCACTTCACCACTTTCTCTAATTATTCCTCACATTATACCTGCAAGTATTTCCACATATCCACCTCAGCATCCTCATCTCTGACATGCTCATTAAGAAACCTAGTACTAATTTCAGCCACTAATCTAACAAAGTAATCCTAATTATCAAACTGATGGTAGGACTTAGAGAAATTAAAAGGACATCTATGTTTATACCCCACATGAACACTGTCTAGGCTTCTGGCCATGATAGCATGGTCAAAATGGACTGATACGATGTATATAACACTGTTGTGATAAATGCTGCCCAAAAGCATATGTTATAAGCCCAAAGCATATTTATGAATCTTATTTATGGCCCCTAAAAGTTGTAGCCGTTATAGGATCCAATAGTATGGCCTCAACCACTAATCTAAATAGAATCTAACCCCAAATGATTGAAATTAGGACTAAGGACTAAAAAAAAATCGAACCCAATGAAAAAGAAAAAATATGACTCTATTTAACCAAGAATTGACCAAACCTGTGTTTGGACGTTAAGCTAGCCCAACATTCGTGTAGGGCTTTTCACATTTGGACTTTTTCTGTTGGGCGGCATGCATGGTTCATCTTTAATATGTTGAGTCGTTGACTGCATTTAATGAATTGCATAGAGTGTGAGTTGTCTTTATTTGCATGTAGTTGCATGGTATAGGTTGTTGGGTAGTCTCTTCGGGAGAATAACATGAATTAAATAGTCACTGAATAAGAATTGAAGCCATATTGGGTCCACAACACCTTAGGCTTATTTCTTTGTGTTTTGAGCATCAAGAGCACACTTTCTCTTGATCAAGGTACAAAAAATCGGTATATTTCGCGAAATATCGTGAAATATATCGGAAAAATGAAAACACGATACAAAATACCGCCTGCAATCTCGAACTGAACTGGAAATGTCAAAATATCGAGCGGTTTAGCGAAATATCACGATATTTTCACAAAATATTTCCATCTCCAGATTCTCCACGAAATATCGCTAGATTTTGTCGAAATTTTCCGAAAATTTCGAAAAATTCCGCGAAATATATCCGAAATCCTGTGACTGACTGATTATAAAAGGGGACTGGGGGGCCTAGTTCTCAGCAGCTTATTTACATATAATAACATTTGATTTCAATAAAAATATCAAAAAATTCAAAAACCAAAGGAATCAAAAAGTAAACTTTCAGTTTTAATAGGAGAAAAAAGTTTTTATGGTTTTTTATAAAATCTAAATGGTGAGAAAAGTGATTAAATCAACTCCATTTTAGCTCAAAATCTAAATGGTGAGAAAAGTGTTTCACATTTCAGCATAATTTTTGCACAATTTCAAACTTGTATAACTTTCTTGTTTTAAGTCCGCTTTCAAAATCGTTTGAAACATTATTTTAACAATCAACTAATCTTTATTTCAAAAATATTTTTATCCAAAAAAAAGATTAAAAAATATTTAAAAAATATATATCAAAACCGAACCAAATAAGATTGCACAAGACTAACAGGCTCAATACATTGAATACATGCTATGTGAAGCTCTATACCCCTAGATAGGGTACAAATATTATTTGAGTGTTGCAAAGTGTGTATCTATAATTGGTTTATGACTATCCAGAATTTCACCAAAAAATTCCATAAAAAAATCAATATTTTCACCATTTCTACAAAATTGCAATATTTCCACACTTTCGAAATATTTCCACGAAATATTTCCATATCTAGAAGGTCAAAATTTTCACCGAAATGGAGATTTTGAACCTTGCTCTTGATCTCATGTGATCTCCTCCCAACAACCTGAGAATCTACTTTGACACTTCCTTTACTTTACCAAACGATTTTATGTTGTCAACTTGAACCTTGAGAATCTACATTGACACTTCCTAGACTTCAATTTTCTTACTTTTTTAAGTCAGTATGCATGGCAAAATTAGACAATTCAAGAAAAACAATGAAATATAGTTATAGTCATCACATCATTTATACAACACAAATCAAGGTGGATCAACTCTTCTAGTGCTTAATTGCTACTTATTTAAATGGTTATTTAGGTTGATATGTCTAAGCACATTTCACTTTCTTTCTAGGGCCAATTTCAGTCTTATGTACTCATTGGTATCATTCTATGTGCAGAGTTTAATTTAACACGTCCTTGACGGCCATGCCATGTATCGATGATCCAATATTTAAAGAAATCAAACATTATTAAGAAATATAGTATGTGCAGTTCACTTAGAAGTATCTTTAATTACATGAATCTTGCCAACAAAACTACCTAACCTTGTAGTTATAGTATTATATTGATCAAAAACTTCCCCACAACCTTACTAACAAAAAGGACTCACTCTAAATAGGTTTTTTTTTGAAAGGTAAGTAAATTGTATTAAAAAAGAGGAGGGGGGAGTTATATATTAAGGCTATACTTAGGATGAGTAAGCAACAGACACAATGCTCCAAACAATAGACGCTCTAAACACTAGCACCGCATGCCTCACAATAAGCAACCCATAAGACAACACTCATTGACCTATGGCCAAGTAGCAACTCGGGGGGGAAAAGGGCTCTTGTAGATACTCTTACAGGACCTTTGAGTTTGAGACTTCTGCGTCTTTGGCTTTGGCTTCTTCTCCTGGGTAAGGATCGCAAGCTTCGCAAGGTAAGCTGAGTTTGTAACGGTCAACACTTTGGGGATGTTTGTGAAAGGGGAGAAGTTCTTCCCCTTCGAACTATCGTCCGAATCGATGTTGGGGTCAGGATCCCCCTCCAGCCACTCATCCCACTCACTACCATCCGTCTCTTCAGTGATCACCTTATCTGTGAGCTCCTCAAAGATACTCTCCACGGCTCTATCTATAGCCATTTCCACAATCTCAACCTCTGAAGCAGACTCCATCACTCTCAGCCAAGTCCGCACCTCCTATAACACCAACACCACCAATACCTCTTCGATCACCCCCAACGAAATCACTGGGTACCTATACCTCCTAAGCTTCACCACTAACTGCAGAATTCTGAACTGCATCAGCATATTCAGTAGCACCAAGATGCACAATAACCTCAATGCACATCGTATTAGTATCTCCCACCTCATCAGCAGCAGCAGCACCCACCTACCGATGATGGTATTACAAGACCCAAAAGCATTGGCCTCACAATACTTACCCAGATCAATAGTTGCACCTTCTTCTTGCACATGAAAACCAGTGGTTGCTTGAGTTGATACAGCAATAGCTTGCATCCCATCTTTTCATAGCCCTTCAACCGCACCAAGGTTGACAGGAGCATGCTTTGCAATACCAAATGTACAGTCACAGCTTGTGATGCCACCCTTTGCCTAAAAGGCTAAAACTGTACCTACACGAGTTGAGCACATCGGGCTGTCCCTCCTAGCATTAGATACAGCCCACCACTTACTGCAATGTCGACTCACCAACCATGCCCTCCAATACCCGGAATCTTGATCCTACCGAAAGTGGGACTGGTTGAGAAACACTCTTGAATGCTTTAGCCACAGGAGATATTGCTGCATTCTCATCAATCAGCTGATCTTGTGCATGCTCCAAGACAACCCCCTCGGCCTCCTATTGACCTTAGTCCCACCTCCTCTACCAACAGAAACCCATACCTGCTTGGCTATTCTTCTACTAGAATACCCCGAATACCAAACCTCTTTGGACTGCAATCTAGCACTAGATGAGCCCACTCGCTCTACGTAGTTTCTTCTTGTGTCTACAAACTCAGTACTCCGACTTCAAGGGGTGCCTCACAAATGTCAAAACTCCCTAGAATGCAAGACATGAACTTATGATTATTCTTCAATCGGGTTATTCAATCCCACCTTTTATAGAGAAAAGAAAGCAAAACACTTGATAACACCTCAACAAATTTATGAAAACTTCTACCCCTACCGCATTCAATGGAGCAATAGACAGTAGAGTAAAGTATAATCCACATAATAATTTGATATGTTAGGAGATGAAGACTAGGGTTTGGAGAGAATGGAATGCTTCTCATTGAGGGACTGAAGCCCAATATATATGTACATGTATACACACATAACCCGACCCGACTGTACATATAACCCGACCCATCTCTATACATTAACACTCCCCCTCAAACTCACGGTGAATCATGGACTGAGAGTTTGCCGAAAAAATGCCGGAAGCGAGCAATCGTAAGGGGTTTCGTCAGAAAATCAGCAGTCTGCTCCGATAATGAAATGAATGGCAAGGAGATGGTGTGGTCGAGAAACTCCTGGCGAACATAGTGACAATCAACCTTAATATGTTTTGTCCGCTCATGGAATACCGGGTTGCTAGCAATCTGAATAGCACTTCGGTTGTCACAGAAGAGAGGCGTGGGCCCGGATATCACAACTCCCAGGTCTAGTAGAAGGCAACGAAGCCAGACAATTTCTGCGGTGGTGGAAGCCATAACCCTGTATTCGGCTTCGGTGCTTGAGCGAGCAACAGACTCATGTTTCTTGCTTCGCCAAGAAATGAGAGAATCACCAAGGAACACACAGTATCCGGTAGTAGAACGACGAGTGGCTACATCTCCTGCCCAATCTGCATCGGAGTAGGCACGCAGCACCAACGGAGAGGTAGAGGGAAAAAGTAGTGAGCAGGTGATGGTGCCTCGGAGGTAACGGATAATCCGAAAGACTGCTGCATAGTGAACCGAACGGGGAGCCTGAACGAACTGACTGACAATGCCAACAACATGGGCAATGTCTGGCCGGGTCATAGTGAGGTAGACGAGCATCCCAACCAGCCTCTGGTAGCGGAAGACATCCTGGAGTGGCTCACCATCTGTAGAAAGAAGCTTCAAATTGAGCTCCATGGGTGTGTCAGCAGTGTGAGAGTCAGTAAGAGCAGCATCAGCAAAGATATCGGAGATGTACTTTTGCTAGGAGACTAACAGACCACGAGCTGACCGGGCAATCTCGAGGCCCAAAAAGTAGCGAAGAGGACCAAGATCTTTTATCTCAAACTGACTCTGGAGGAGGCGCTGAAGGGACGCTATGGTGGCACTGTCATCCCCGGTGATGATCATATCATCCACATAGAGAAGAACTACAATATCCTGACTGGAGGAGCGAGTGAACAGGGCATAGTCAGAGTGGCGCTCAACAAACCCGGCGGCCAGGACTGCACTGCGGAATCGCTCAAACCAAGCACAAGGGGCCTGCTTGAGCCCATAGATGGCTCGGCGCAAACGACATACGTGACCTGAAGGAGCAGGGACGCCCGGTGGAGGAGCCATGTATACCTCCTTTGAGAGATCACCGTGGAGAAATGCGTTGGTCACATCCATCTGATGTAGAGGCCACCCTCGAGCAGCTGCCACAGCTAAGAGGGTGCGAACGATAGTCATCCGAGCCACTGGAGCAAACGTCTGCTCGTAGTCAATCCCATACCCCTGGGAGAAACCACGAGCAACAAGGCGCGCCTTATGCCGCTCAATGGACCCATCAGGTCGAGTCTTGATCTTGAAGATCCATTTGCAGCGAACAGGAACCACGCCAGTGGGACAAGGAACCAAATCCCACGTCCGAGTCCGCTGAAAGGCCTCAAGTTCGACTGTCATGGCCTGTCGCCACTCTGGGTGTACAACTGCCTCACGGTACGACTGGGGCTTCCGGTGGGTGTGAAGAGCTGTAAGAAAGGCCTGGTAGGACGGAGAGTAGGAGGCAACAACAGATTGTCCAGAAGTGTCAGGAGAAACAGTAGTAAACACAGAGTAACCAAACCTGTCAGGGGAGTAGTCATATCTGTCAGGAAGATGATGTTCGCGTGAAGGATAGCGCCGAACAGGACCAGGATCCGCGGCCGGAGAGGTGGGAGCAGCTGCAGGCAAAGTAGTACTAGTGGAGACAGTCTCGGTGGGAGGAACTGTGGAGCGACGAACGCAGACACGTGTGATAGGTGGTGGTGGTGGAGGTGACGGGAGAGAGGGAGGTGGCGGGGGAGGTGGTGGAGACGAGGGAGGTGGAGGTGGAGGTGGAGGTGGAGGTGGTGGAGACAGGGGAGGCGAGGAAGATAGAGGAGGCTCAACCGGGAAGGTGGGCATGGGAGCAGGATACGGAGGTAGAAAGGGGATGGTGAGAGGGGGTGACGACGTAGAAGATGACGTAAGTGGTGAGAGAAGATCTCGGGACTCAGTGGAAAAGTACGGGACATCCTCTACAAAGGAGACGTGGCGAGAGACACGGATCCGACGAGCCAAAGGATCGTAACACCGATAGTCCTTGTGCTCCCGATTGAGTCCTAAGTGAACAGACCTAGCAGAGAGTTTGGTGCGCTCATGGGGAGGGAGGAGGACGAAACACGTGCACCCAAAGGTACGAAGAAGCGAGTAGTCAGGAGATGTGGAGTAAAGCCGTTCGTACGGGAAAACACCAGAGAGGGATGAGGACGGAGTGATGTTGATGAGGTGAACAACAGTCAGGACAGCTTCAGCCCAGTAGGAATGTGGAACAGAAGTAGAGCTCGTGCTGTCTCGAGTACATGGCGATGTTTGCGCTCGGCGACTTCGTTTTGTTCATGGGTGTGGGGACACGACTGTTACTGAAGAGTATCGTGAGTCTGAAGGATCTCGCGCATCTCAGAGGAGAGATACTCCTGGGCACAATCAGACCGAAAAGTCTTAATGCGCCGACCAAACTGGGTGTAAAGCATAGTAGTGAAGGTCCTGTAAATATGAGGAATCTCGGAGCGGCGACGCATAAGATAGACCCAGGTGCAGCGGGAGTAATCATCTATGAAGTTCACATAATACAAAAAACCAGTAAAAGAGGCAACTGGAGCGGGACCCCACACGTCAGAGTGCACGAGATCAAAAGGGGCGCTGGAACGGGAAACACTAGTAGGAAAAGGAAGAGCAAGGTACTTTGCTAATCGACACCCAGTGCAGACAGAGAGAGAGGAGAAGGACACCCGACCGAAAGCGCCAAAGCGAAAAACGCTTTGGAATCGATCACTGGATATGTGACCTAACCTTCTGTGTCACAAATCGGCATCAGAGGTAACAGACAGAGCTGACGGAGTGGAAGTGGGAACCTGGAGGTGATCCAACTGATAGAGTCCCCCTGCTCGACGACCCATCCCAACTCTCTGACCCGTCCGCGGATCCTGGACATAACAAGAAGAAGAAGTAAATGTAACGATCAGGCCCGAGTCACAAAGAGAACTAACAGATATTAAGTTAATGTTTAAGCGGGGAGCAAGGTGAACACGAGGTAAGGTTAGGCGACCAGTGGGATTGGAGGCAGGGGTGATGGATCCACACTGCGAAATGGGTACACGAGTCCCGTCAGCAGTGTGGATCCCCATGTGGGTAGAAGCAGGGCTACAGTCCGTGAAGACATAAGGATTGGAGGTAAGGTGGCAGGAGGCACCCGAATCGAAGATCCATGGAGCAGTAGTACCCGGAGTGGCAGAGAGACTGTGAGCTGTCGAAGAGTTGGTAGAGGCGAGGTATCGAAACAGTAACTCCTCAAAGCGCTGGAGGCGGTCGGAGTAAGACCGAGACTGAACAGAAGTACCCGGAGTGGCAAAGAGACTGTGATCTGTCGAAGAGCTGGTGGAGACAAGGTATCGCAACAGTAACTCCTCAAAGCGCTGGAGGCGATCGGAGTAAGACCGAGACGGAGCAGGAGTGGTGGCAGGCGGTGCTGGAGTAGGGAGATCAGCAGCAGCAGCAGTCTCGCCATCATGGCGGAGGGGACCCTGACGACGTCCACAGTCGACTGACGTGGTGGAGGGACGTGGCCCGAGAATACCATCAAAACGAGAAGACCGAGAGACTCGACGATCATCGACTGTGTGCAGGTAGTATGGGAGCCGAGAGATGCTGTAGGAAGCCATACCCCTGAAGTACGGGGGCAAGCCGGCACAAGGGAGGTCTAAGACAGTCCGTACAGAGGAGACGGGCAGTTCGGTACAGAAGAGAAGGGGGGCGGTGGGGCTTCAGGGGGTGCAGGGGAGGGTGGAGGAGGGCCTACGGGGTGCAGAGGGGGCCGGAGGGGGGCTACCGGGTGGAGGAGAGGCCGGAGGTGGCTGCCGGGTGGAAGGGGGGGTTGCCGGGCGGAGGAGAGACCGGAGGGAGGGGCTGCCGGGTGGAGGAGAGGCAGGAGGGGGGCTGCCGGGCGGAGGGGAGGCCAGAGGGGGGCTGCCGGGTGGAGGAGATACCGGAGGGAGGGCTATCGAGCGGAGGGGGGGCTGCCGGGTGGAGGAGAGGCCGGAGGTGGCTGGCGAGTGGAGGGGGGGGCTGCCGGGCGGAGGAGAGGCCGGAGGGGGGGGGGGGGGGGGCTACCGGGTGAAGGAGAGGCCGGCGGGTGGAGGGGAGGGTTCGGGGGGGTCGGACGGGCGGAGGGGAGGGGTCGGGGGGCCGGGCGGGTGGAGGGGAGATGTCGGGGGGGTCGGGCAGGTGGAGGGGAGGGGTCGGGGGGGTCAGACGGGCGGAGAGGAGGGGTCGGGGGGGCCGGGCGGGTGGAGGGGAGAGGTCGGGGGGGCCGGGAGAGCGGAGGGGAGAGGTCGGGGAGGCCGGAGGGGGGGCTGTCGTCATCGTCGTCGTCGCACGAGAGAACCCTAGAGCTCTGATACCATGTTAGGAGATGAAGACTAGGGTTTGGAGAGAATGGAATGCTTCTCATTGAGGGACTGAAGCCCAATATATATGTACATGTATACACACATAACCCGACCCGACTGTACATATAACCCGACCCATCTCTATACATTAATATGATATATGGACAACAACGTTGGAGTAAAGGTCTTAAACAGAAACAAATCGAACTAATACTTCTCTTTCAGTTTACGAGCAAGAAAGGAAAAAAACCAAAGATAAAGTTGATTGCAACTCTCCAAAGATCTATATAAGTGGAAGAGGAAGAATAGAAGAGAAGCATCTTTTCGGGCTGCAATGGTGCAGATAGAAAAAAAATGATATGAAATGAAGGAATTGAATCATGAGTTCTATCACTAAAACCCCTGTGGGTGTTTTGAATTTTTTTTTTTTTTTTGCAAATTCCTTAATAGAAATTTAAAGAAGGGTTGATCACAAGAGAAAAAATGGAACTGGTTTCTTTTTCTTGTTTATGATGTTCTAAACATGGTTTCAAATTTCGACAGAAATTACAAAATTTCAACGGAATATTTCGGTTTCGGTCAGGACTGAAACTAAACGAGGGTCGAACCCCAATTTTGATCAGTCTTGTCCAATTTCAGTCAACTTCGATTTTGGATTTTGGAACCAGAACTGGAACCATAAATTTCGGTCGAAATTTCAGTTTAGGCTTGGACCGAAACCCGACACGAAACCGAAATTAAAACCTTGGTTCTAATAGAGTTTAGAGAGGTGTACAACCAAGATTATTGAAACATCTAGAAGTGGAAGGATAACAGACATACAATGGCATTCCAAACAGACATTTTTAGCTATACCTTGTAAGACTCCTCTTCCAACTTGTCGCGGTTAGCGGCCACCCACTCCTTGTACTGCTTCAAGAACACCTTGTACCTCTCCAAGCACATCCCCTCGGTGTCCGTACTCACCTCCGCCCCCAGGTCCGCCCTCACCGACTGCAGCTTGTGCGCCCCCCGGATGAAGGCCAGCTCCCCGGCGTCCACCTCCCAGCCCCTCGGCGGCCAGTCCCGCGGGGGCACCATCCGGAGGACCATCGGCCCGACCCACGTGGTCTCCAGAGGGTCCGGGATCTCCCCCTTCATCGCGAACTGCCTCGCAAGGTACTCGTCCTCGGAGAGCCCGCTCTCCTCGATCTTCTTCCGGCGGTACGAGGGGGTGAGCATCTTGAAGGCCTCGATCGCCTCGGGGGACTGTAAGGGGACCTGCTCGCCCTCGTTGAGGCTCTTCCGGGCGAAATCGGCCTCCGGGGTGAGGATCTCCTCCCACGGGGCCCACCCCCGCTCGATCCAATCCCGGCGGCGAGCCTCGTCCTCGGACTCCTTCTCCTTGGGGGCGAAGTTTTTCAGGAACTCCTCGTCGACCGGGAGCTCGTCGGGGGAGTAGGCGGCGGAGGATCGGGGGGGCGGCGGGCGGGGGGACGGCGGGGCGGTTGAGGGGAGGAGGGGAGAGAGCCACCGTGGGGGAAAGGGATTCCGGGATGCATGGGGAGTTAGGGTTACGTGTCGTCGGAGGGGAGGACGGCGGGGAGAAAGGAGGTGGTGGTGGCGCGGGATGTGGTGATGGAGCTCGAAGCAGTGCATCTCTTTCTTCTCCCTCGTTCCATGGGGTTTTGGGTTTAAGGATTTGAAATGGATAAGGGGGTGAGTTTACCTGTAATGGTAAGGTTACCTCACCATTAGGAACTTCGGATTTTTACCTCCCAAATTTGGCATTCCTCCGATAATGTCCGGTAGGAATCTCGATGCACGCCGTGTGGCACGAATGGCATCACAGCCATCGGTTAAGGCGGCAAATCGGGCGGGTGAATCGCACTCAACGGTGGCCCAAGGCCTTTCTCTCCTTCGTGTGTTGCCATGTGAAGATCGGGGTTGAGGATGCTCTTCCTAGGGGTGGCAATGGGTCGGGTCGGGTCGGGTCGGGTCGTGTCCAAAACCCTTAGACTCGGACCCAACCCGTTTAACTAATCGTGTCTAGATCCTAAATCCGTACCCGACCCGCTAATAAACGGGTAGACCCGATAAGACCCGTTTACCACCCGGGTCTATTTAGTTGACCCGATCCGACCCAATCCGACTTGACCCGAAAGACCCGCTGGTATTATATATTACAGCATCGGATTGCGGGCAGACCCGACCTGACCCGTTGAATACTAAACGGGTCTTCCCGGGTCTACTGTGTCCAGACCCTAAACCCGGACCCGACCGTTTATTAAACGGGTCTATTGTGTCGACCCGTTTACGACCCGAACCCGTTTAGCCCTGTCCCAGACCCGCTAACTTCATGTCGGATCCGAAATTGCCAGCCCTAGCTCCTCCAGATATTGCACAGGTTCATGTCAAAAAGCACAGAGCGGATAGAGCAGTGGAAACAATGATAATTACTCAAATATTCAAATATGAATGGAAGAAGTCGAGATGTAAGTTTTGCGAAGTGTTTGGGCATTCCTCAAGTGCTTGCTCATCTAAAGATTGGATGCAACTATGGAAGACTTCGACCATGCCCAAGATAAAGTAGATACCAAAGCCCTCTATCATGCAACTCCAAGAGGTCCCACCTAAAGGCAACCAACGAACTTTTAGTGAGGCAACTCCAAAAGGGACTCGACCTAGTGGGTCTCGATTCTCAGCTCTTGCAGCTTTGGTGGAGGCCGAAGAGGGGTCTAAACAACTTGTGGAGTCAAGGCTTGTGGAGGGCCCTAGGGATGTCTCTCTGGGAAGCATGGAGGAGCATGCAGTTCCTGCAGGGACATGTTGATGGAGAAATTAGCGCCATGAGGCAGGATGATTGTAATTTCTCCAGTTTGTCCCCTTCTTCCGAGGAACTTGGGCGATTGCTGACGAAGAATTAATGAGGCAATCGCGAGACTTCTTGATGAGGCTGCTAAGACAGTGTACCACTTTGACACTTCGAAGGATAATGATTCAATCAGAGAAGAAGAGGATGGGGAGCATCCGGTTTCCTACCATGAAGTGTGTAGACCGCGACGAAAGCTAGTCTGAAGAGTGCATGATAGTTGATTCGAAACATTATGTAAATCGGATTCCATTCTTTAGAATCTTCAATGCCAGCTATTAACTCTCAATGAAGAGGAGCAGATCCTCCTGCTTAATATATTAGAGGACAACACCTTCTTGGAAAGAGCATTGACTCTCAGGTTGTCACTATCGAGTGAGGTGGATCCGTGATTTCGAAAAGTCAAGAGTTCCTAAGTTTTGAAACTTAAGGGCCATATTTTCTTAGAATATGGAATATATGTGACGACCAAGATCCAATAGGCCAATAGCCAAAACTCCTGAGACTGTGATGCCAAGATGGATGAGGTGAGCTGAGGTGAGGTGAGGTGTACAAGGCCACTTGTTAGCCCCACATCACCTGGAGAGAAGGAGATCCTGAGTTACTTATATAATTTTTCCTCCCAAACATAGAAGACGCATTTTAAAACCGTGCACCGCTACGAAATTCGTAAAAACTCCGTAGTTAAGCGTGCTCGTGTGAGATCAGTACTAGGATGGGTGACCTCATTGGAAAGTTCTCGTGCGGGCACGGGCAAAGCGGACAAAATCTTGTGTGTGTGGGGCGGATGTTACAAAAATGGTATCAGAGCTAATTCTCCTCGCGATGGGGGGTCTAACCCTATACAAGGACGTGTAGCCCCTAAGGGGGGTGGATTGTGACGACCAAGATTCAATAGGCCAATAGCCAAGAGCCAAGACTCCTGAGACTGTGATGCCAAGATGGATAAGGTGAGGTGAGGTAAGGTGTACAAGGCCACATGTTAGCCCCACATCGCCTGGAGAGAAGGAGATCATGAGCTACTTATATAATTTCCCCTCCCAAACATAGAAGACACATTTTAAAACCATGCGCCGCTCCGGAATTCGTAAGAACTCCGTAGTTAAGCGTGCTCAGGCGAGAGCAGTACTAGGATAGGTGACCTCCCTGGAAAGTTCTCATGCTGTGATGGAGGCTTTTGGCCATCACTTGATTTTTAACAAATCCCTCCAGATGTAGAGGGGATTCGGTCTGGACACCTACTAGTTTATTAGAAAAAAGAAGACTATTACAAACTAAAGCTCTGTAAGTCAAAACGATAACATAGAACAAAATTAAAAAACATCACAAATAGTTTCTTCCATATGCAGTCTAGCATCTCCTTGGAGGGCAATCTTCCATGTTTGCAAGCAGACCTCCACTTGCAGAGCATATCTTCCTCCATACCAGCATTTCCATTGAAGACCCACTAATTGCGCTCCTTCCAAATGGTCCAACACACTGCTACGACCACTATATCACACGTCTTTCGTAGCTCCCGTGGCACCCTCTTCCTTCTTTGTTTGCTCCACGGTGACCTAAGCGTAGTTGGCCTACCTCTAACTAACAGACGCTTCCTTAACTTGCTCCACACAGAGTTGGAGAAGGGGTAGTGATCGAAAGATGTGGTTGGTTGTCTCCTTTGGATTACCATAGAAAACACACTCAAGGATAGAGAAACTCAGGTGCCTTCTCATCTTTAGGTTACACCGAGTGAGGACTTTGTTATGCAGCACCAACCACAAGAAGATTCGAGACCGTAGGGGGGACTTGGTCTTCCACAGCGCCAAAGCAACATGGCACATGCACTGCCCAAGTTGATAGATCTAAAAACTGGACGTGGCTTTTAGTCATTACTTGTAATTTTTGCTTTCTGAACTTTAATAGAGATTTCTCAAAAAAAATAAAAAAAAGAGATTTCTCAAAAAAAATAAAAAAATAAAAAAATATGCAGAAGCTCAAACAGTTCAAGAGGTGTTTTTTTACATATGAATGTGACTTACACAATAAGTTCTATTTGTTTTCTACTTCTATCTGGAAGGTCGATGAATCCTCTCTAGTAAATCTCTCTTGTTAGCAACTATTCATGAAACTTCTTCAATATTAATTGTTAAAGGATTGCATTCTTCACTCAATCACCAAATATATTTTTTACATTTTTTTCAATTATGTAATTAACTTTTATGTGATAATATCTTTTCCTCTTTCAAGCCATCTTTTGTTAATTCATGTATTTTCAGAAACTCCTCAATACCATCAGGGAAAATTTAGCCTAAATTTCTATTGACTTTTAACTAAGCGATTTAAAGAAAGAAAAAGATTTCCATCAAAGAACAACAATCAATGAAGCCAATGAATGAAAAAGCATATTACAATTTTAATAACGCTAGATATCCTCAAAAATCTTCTCGGGGCTGTCCTATCTCCAAGTCAACCAATTTTGGGTGAAGGATTCAACCGTCCTTATGACTCCCTCCATACTAGCTTCCTTCTCTGAAAAAATATAATTATTTCTTTCTCCACCAAAATGAGAAATGAATGACAAAATTCTAGGTTAATTCTTTAGGATTTAGAATAAAAGTTACATGATAGGAAGATAGTGCAAAAGTAAGAATGCTATCATGGATGGCTAAACATAAGAAAATCCCAATTTTTAAGGGGAGTATACATTTTCATGAGAAAAGGAAATCTAACAAAAATGTTCCTTGTTGATGAATATACAAGAGTTTACCGGACTTAATATTCAATAATGAATATTTAAAACATAAGGGCAAAGTACATAAACCTCCCTTGAACTATACTCCTCATTTCATATTAGTCCCTCAACTTTTTTTTTGAACAATGTGATCCCTGAACTATGCTCCATCTGTATTCAGCCCCCTTCCGTCAACTTTTATTCCAAAAATACCCTTATGGTAGATTAGCATAAATTAAATGTTTTAAAATAATTTTGAATCTTATTGAAAGTTGATGAGGGTATTTTCAGGATAAAAAGTGAACGGAGGGGGCTACATGCAGACAGAGCATAGTTCAGATATCAAATTGTTCAAAAAACAATTAAGGGACCTATATGAAATGAGATGTATAGTTTAGGGGAGGTTTTTATAATTTGCCCAAAATATAAAATGTCCATTAAGATTGGCAAATCCTAGTTCAGATGTGGTGGAATGTCTTGAAAACTTTATATCCTACTTCTAATTAGCCCGACAAACAATAATCTAAGATCTAAAAGATGCATGTCGATTCCAAGTCAGGAATAAAGATATGGGGGGAGAGTGTTGTTAGGATTGATGTGTTCTAAGCTTGTAAACTTTATGTTTTGGTCTAATAAATAAAGATTGATAGTTATTATATGAGATGTGTAACATCCGCCCCAAACACACAAGGTTTTGTCCGCTTTGCCCGTGCCCGCACGAGAACTTCCCAGGGAGGTCACCCATCCTGGTACTACTCTCGCCCGAGCACGCTTAACTACGGAGTTCTTACGAAATCCGTAGCGGCGCACGGTTTTAAAACGCGTCTTCTATGTTTGGGAGGGGAAATTATATAACTAGCTCAGGATCTCCTTCTCTCCAGGCGATGTGGGGCTAACTCATGGCCTTGTACACCTCACCTTACCTCACCTCACCTCATCCATCTTGGCATTCCCGCCTCAGGAGTCTTGGCTCTTGGCTATTGGCCTATTGGATCTTGGTCGTCACAATCCACCCCCCTTAGGGCTACACGTCCTCGTGTAGGGTTAGACCCCTCCCATCCCGAGGAGAACCGGCTCTGATACCATTTTGTAACATCCGCCCCA
Organism: Chamaelirium japonicum; assembly: GCA_947650365.1. NCBI lineage: Eukaryota > Viridiplantae > Streptophyta > Magnoliopsida > Liliales > Melanthiaceae > Chamaelirium > Chamaelirium japonicum. Next base: position 15,451,699 of record OX393553.1, on the reverse strand, counting down.
AACACACAAGATATTGTCCGCTTTGCCCATGCCCGCACGAGAACTTCCCAGGGTGGTCACCCATCATGGTACTACTCTCGCCCGGGCACGCTTAACTACGGAATTCGTAAGAACTCCGTAGTTAAGCGTGCCCGGGCGAGAGTAGTACCATGATGGGTGACCACCCTGGGAAGTTCTCGTGCGGGCATGGGCAAAGCGGACAATATCTTGTGTGTTTGGGGCGGATGTTACAAGATGTATATAGGTGCGTAACATAGTTATATATTCTTTTCAGAACAGAGAGCCATGATTATATGGTAGTCCACTGAGTTGAAGACTGAGTGGATTGGTCCCATATAATCTAAACCAGTTCGCAGCTATGATCAGGTTGGTAGCCTCATCATGATAAGCTGTTGGGGATGACAGTTCATGGGAAGTCTTCACCATGGTCATTACCAGGTACAGTGTCTGTGGCTGAACGGAACTAACACGGTGTATAGATCAGTGAGCAGACACTGGTACACTAAGTCGTGTTTCTGCTTAGGGTAAAATGGTCATAAACCCTAAGGAACCACGTCTGATGGACTAACCAGTTGCGTGGTGCTTTGACGCACCAATGTGTGAGGATCCATATGTAGTGATCCAAAACCACGGTGTAATGGGTTACCCAGTTGGCATTGCATTAGCGTGTCACTCCTGTAGGCCATCTATACCCCTGAAGGGAGGTGCGTTCCTTGGTGTGACTTACACTGTACCAAACTCAGGCATGGTGGTCATCAGTTTGACTGTTGACCGGGTTCGATTACTCGACGGGGTAATCAGAGGTATGATGTATAGGTCAATCTGGAAGGAACCAAGTTATATGATCATTCGAGTCTGACGGTAGTCTCCACCGCTCGAAGTAAATAATGGCATCAAGTAGAGGGACAACGGGTTTACCACTACTAAGCAGAGAACAGGAGTATGATGGAGAACATAGTAAGTCTGGGTGAATTAGAGTGCAGCCTGCGTCGCACTCTGGGTGGCCACACAGGTTAACTCGAGCTCAGATGATCGATGGTACACTCGGGTAGTGTGTCGATCGAGCTTGAGTTGGAAGCCATGAACCCCGGTCCCTAATGGTTCCACCTTATCAACATTATGTACGATTCTTGAACCATCTCCTCGGAACACCATAAGCAGTAAGAGGAAGAAAAAAGTCTACGCTCCGTGTGTGCTTGGCACTAGAGCATGGTAGATGCGTAACTACATGCGAGTACTAAGGGGTAAGCTTGAGATTAGTACAGAGCCGCAGGTAGTAATCCCTAGCCATAAGTGAACTTCGTTGTATAGGTGCGATGCACCGGGGTATGTTGCAAGTTGACTAGTTAACTTTGCTAGAGGCACCCTTCGGTGGCCTAAGTTAATAGTAAGGTAACTAGTAAAGATCACTTAAGTAGTGGCCGTTAGGTCTCGCACACTAGAAATTGTCAAATTGAGGCTTCAGGGCATTTTGGTAAAAACTCACTCTATCGGACCTCACTTGTGGCCGACCCTAGCGGTGAGAGACCTTGCTAGGGCCGGCCCTATATTGTGAGGATGATAATCCCCCATCAATAGGGCCGGCTATAGGGATAGGGATAGGGTTTTGAATTGGTCAAAACAAGCCCTAAAAGTGGAAAAATGGATAAATACAAGAAGAGATAAAAGGGTGATTTTGGGGAGTAATTGTGGGATGTTCTTATCCCCTTGGATCATTATCCAAGGTGGTAGGCCGACCCTATATAGGGAGCCTTATGGGGCCGGCCATGAGGTTGCAAAAAATCGAACCCTCCCTCTCTCTCATCTCCCTAGATCTCTCTCTAATCTCTCTACTTCCCCGCTTGCAACTTCGTCTTCCTCGCGTGGAGTTTCATAGAAGGAGAAGGGTCGTTCTTCGGATGCACTCAGAGGTTCGAGAGCGACGTTCCGTGCATCGTGTGAGATCGGGTGAACAAGAAGATATCATCTCCATTCATACCATCGGCTTCTTCGCGAATGATCTTCCATCTTCATCGACAAAGAAGACAATTCTCCACGGTTAAAAGATCCGCATGAAGGTATGAATAATCTAACACGTAGATCTAGCGAGCTTTATGATTTGCATACATGCTAGATAATCATTATGCTAGATTGTCGTTATGGTATTCGATTCACATGCATACACATATACACATATGTAGATTAGTTTCAATGAAAGTTTAAATCGTGTAACATGCACCATGAACGGTCTTTCGACCACCAAATCATTTCCACTGCAAGCCTCTACCATAGAATTATTCCCAACAATTGGTATCAGAGCCACATTAGTGGTGTGCGTTTCATGATTTTTCATAAAACCATCATGTGTGCGTATGATGAACGCGTGATATCATCGGGGTTCTTACGCTTAGATCATGCATATGTATATATTGTGCTTGTTTTATGAATCGTTCTTGCAGGGCGCCGCTATAAAATCTAGATCTATATATTATGCTTGTTACCGGAGGTCGGACCTCGAGTTAGCCATTGTCTGGATTTGCTCTCTATGTATGTGGATATGTATAAGAGCCTTAGATTGGGAGAGAGATGGGGGTTGACCATCCTCGGTTCCCATGGCCTTTTTCTTAGGCGTGTTTTTTTTTTCTTTCTAAGAAATTATGTACGAGCGAGCACTTGCTCGAAGCATACTAGATTTTTTTCGGTTACAGATCGAGAAGAAAGATATACCAAAGAAATCCACCATCGGGAGCGTAAGCGGAACCCTGGAGGACGAAGACGATCCGACAAAGTGTTCGCAAGCGCGACGGAGGAGCCGGACCGAGGGACCTTGCGAAGAAAGCTAGAGGCCTGTGCTGTGCTAATTAAGTTCAGGGGTCGAACTCTGAACTTAATTCAGTTTTATGGTTGCTTTCTTTATTAGTTCTTTATGTTTCATATCGAACCCCGATGAGATATTATTATTATTATTATCAGTTTTCAGAGGGATGCCTTTCCCCTCCGGTCCAAGCGACTGTATGAGGATAGGATCCCGCTAGATGACGTCTATTATTTGATTGACCTTTTGATATTAGTGAGATCTCATCACATATGGTTATGCCACCATTAGGTCAACACCCGACTAGTCGGGTGTGCCTATTTGGCCGGCATCGAAACCTAAGATGATATGGAGATCCATTGAACATCAATTGTCAAATTTATAAGAGAGGCGCCATGACTAGTGGGAGTCCTTTCCAGTGTGTTTGACTTTAAGCTAGGCTCCAGATCATTAGCGTGATAGCCAAGTTTGCAGAGCATCGATGCTCTCGGAATATGTAATGTGACCGTTGAATGGAGAAATCCACTTAAGGCAGGGACTATGATATTCCGAGAATGATTAATGCTAGGCAAAAGGCTTGAAGCACTGGTGGGAGCACGGTGTGACCAGGGTCTAGTATATAGGAGGTCGCTACCTTTGCATTGGCATAAAATCATACTCGCAAAATAACCCTCAAATTTAATAAGGGATGTAAGAGAGGACTTTTAGAGATCCTTTGGCCTCCACGGCTAATCACTTCGTGCTCGGGTGGGAGGGCATAACTCAACAACCCCCTCGGGTGAGAGCTGTGTTTTTCTATGCCAAGCTACTTAGATCTCCCTTGGGATATGGCGGTTATGGTGTCAAGTGTTCAGGCTTTACTCATCCTCGTGGGGGCCGTTAGAACTCCCGTGCCATAATTGCCTAGGCTCGTGGGTAAACATCCTAAGTACACGTGAGGTATTCGTTGCGAAGACAACGGTGATCATATGGTACTGGCCAAAAGATAACCATGGTTTATCAAAGTCCTTAGTTGGCAGATTTGGATAGGGTCAAGGAAAAGACCCATATAAGCGGAAGACTTGTACATTGCCCCTTCGGACAGATGTAGCCGATTCCGAGATCTTACATACATGGTTAATTAATCCATAGAGATGGCTTCGCTTAAGGGTAGCGCTGACATATGGATATAATTAGCTTGTTATAAAAAACCATAAAATAAGTTTTCATGTATTCTCATTATTCAATCTTTTATTTTCAGATGACCAAGTTAGACCCCCTATCCGCTATCATAAATGACCACAAACTTACCGGTCCCAACTATGAGGACTGGAAGCGCAACCTGTATCTGGTCTTAAGGATTGGTAAACATATGACAACCTTGAATGACACTGAGCCAGATTTGCCAAGACCCGATGCCACAGAGGCACAATTAAAGGTATTCACTGACTGGAAGAAATCTAATGAAATATGTAAATGCTATATTATAGCATCCTTGCAAACAACTCTATAGAAGCAGGTCGAGGAGATGCCCGACACTTCTGACATAATATTGTATCTGAAGGAAATGTTTGAAGGTTACAATCGTGTTACGCGATACCTTACCATCAAGAAACTCGTCGGCACTAAGATGTCTAATGAGACGCTAGTTCGGGAACACATGATGAAAATATTTGGGTTCCAGAACGAACTAGTAACCATGGGCATTGTGCTAGAAGGCGAGGTGATGACAGACATCTTCCTCTCGTCACTGTCTAGAGCCTTTGAAGGCTTTGTCACCAACTTTAATTTAAATAAGTTGGCTATAATAAATGCAGAGCTTCTGGGAGCTCTCCAGGCAGCTGAGGATGGCTTCAAGTAGAAGGGCGAAGCACTTCACGTGCAACATAGATCCTTCAAGAAGTCTAGTAAACCTCAAGGCAAGAAACATAAGAAGAAACCTAAGTCAGCGCCTGTGCAGGACTCTACTGGGGCCTCTGGGTTTGGCGAATCAAAGAAACCAGGCACGAAGTGTTTCCGGTGTGGCCAAAAGGGTCATTGGAAGAAGGACTGTAAGAAGCCTCAGAATGCTGGTGAAGGTAATCTACAACTCCTAGCTGCTGAATCATTTCTTTCGAGTAATAGTCCTTTTCCTAGTTGGATTATGGATTCAGGATCCACTAACCATGCCTGTAACTTTCTTCAAGGGATTCGGGAAAGCAGAAGGTTGCTTGATGAAGAGGTGACCTTAAGCATGGGAACTGAGGCCGTGGCTGCTGCTGAAGCTATTAGAGATATTAATCTTAGTTTTTCTAATAATAAGACTTTGACTCTTAGAGATATTTTTTATGTACCGTCCTTGAGACGTAATTTGATTTCTGTTTCTTCTTTAGTTAATAAAGGTTATTCAGTTTATTTTGATACTTCTGGTATATCGTTTAAGCTGAATGAAACTTTTATAATAAGAGGAATGGTTCAGAATAATCTCTATGTTGTCAGTCCTAAATTTGAAAATGATAACATAATAACTTCAGCATTTATGTTAATTCATCTAAGCGTAAGAAACCTTCGGAGAATTTAACCCAATTGTGGCACTTACGACTTGGGCATATTGGCTTAGATATGATTCATAGGATGGTGAAGACCAGGCTTCTGGAAACAGATCCTATGGAGATCCTTCTCATCTGTGAATACTGCCTGGAAGGCAAGATGACCAAAAAAGCCTTTAAAGGCAAAGGAGTAAGAGCTACTAAGGTATTGGAGTTAATCCATTCAGATGTATGTGGACCCATGAGCGTCAAGGTGATAGGAGGCCATGAGTATTTCATCACTTTTACTGATGATTACTCAAGATATGGTTACATTTACCTGATGCATCGGAAGTCGGAATCCTTTGACATATTTAAAGAATTCAGGGCTGAAGTAGAAAAGCAGACATGTAAATATATAAAAACCCTTCGATCTGATTGAGGAGGTGAGTACCTATCTGACGAGTTCCTTGGGTATTTAGTGGAGCATGGGATAACATCCCAGTTAACTGCTCCAGGTACCCCACAACAGAATGGAGTTTTTGAGAGAAGGAATCGAACCTTGTTAGACATGGTTCGCAGCATGATGAGTTATGCCTGTTTACCAACGACCTTTTGGGGATATGCCCTTCAGACAGTAGCATATGTTCTGAACCACGTTCCGTCTAAATTAGTGTCTCAGACCCCTAGATAACTATGGTCAAGGCAAAAGTTAACACTACAGCATTTCAGAATATGGGGATATCCTGCACATGTGCGGATAGACAAGAGGGATAAGATGGAGCCAAAGTCCAAAGCATGTCTGTTTGTAGGGTATCCCAAAGAGACTAAAGGTGGACTATTTTATGATCCTGAGGAAAAGAAGGTAATCGTTTCAACGAATGCCTATTTCCTAGAACGAGATTATATTATAGACCACAAGCTTACTAGTAAGGTAGTTCTGGATGAACTGCTAGGTACTAGATCAAAGAGCGCATCCGAAAGTATAGTGGGAGCTGATATCACAGACACTAATATACTAGATACTGTAGAACCTATTCATCCTGTAACACTACCACCATCTCGTCGCAGTGGGAGAAGCATCAGAGCTCCTGACAGATACTATAGAGAAACCTTATTGGTTGATCCAGAAGGTCAGGAGGATGACCCACTGAGCTACGATGAGGCAGTGGGAGCTTCTAACGGCTCTAATTGGCAAAAAGCTATGGAGGTAGAAATTACATCAATGTCCCATAACGCTGTCTGGACTCTTGTTACACCATCATCCAATATTAAACCTATTGGGTGTAAGTGGGTGTATAAAAAGAAAAGAGGATCCGATGGTACTATTGAGACTATAAAGCTAGCTTAGTTGCCAAGGGTTATACCCAGAGAGAAGGAATCGACTTTGATGAAACCTTCTCGCCGGTAGCTATGATAAAGTTTATTCGGATCCTCCTATCCATTGCAGCCCATTATAGATGGGATATTTGGCAAATGGATGTCAAGATAGCATTCCTCAATGGAAATTTGAAAGAAGATATTTATATGATGCAGCCACCAGGTTTTGAGTCAGAGGATCAGGAGCATCTAGTTTGCAAATTGCAGAAGTCCATTTATGGACTAAAGCAAGCATCTAGAAGTTGGAACATTCATTTTGATCAGACAATCCAGTCATATGGATTTACTCAAAACGAGGATAAACCATGCGTATATAAGAGGAGTGATAAGACTACAGTGGTATATTTGATACTTTACGTAGATGATATTCTGCTTATTGGGAATGATGTTGGAACATTGTCAATGGTAAATGTCTGGTTGTCAACACAGTTCGATATGAAAGACCCAGGTGAAGCAAGTTATATTTTGGGGATCAAGATAACACGAGATTGCCAGGACATGATTCTCTCGCTGTCACAGGCCGCGTATATAGATAAGGTTATGGCTAGGTTTGACATGCAAAACTCCAAGAAGGGTTTTGTGCTATTTAAATATGGCGTAAAACTGTCTAAGGATCAATATCCTAAGACACCTGAGGAGAGAGCAGATATACAAAAGATACCTTATGCTTCTGCATTAGGTAGTCTAATATATGCTATGCATTGTACAATGCCAGATATCTGTTTCGCAGTAGGCATGATGGGTCGGTTTCAGTCGAATCCAGGTCCAGATCATTGGACAGCTATGAAGTGCATACTTAAGTACCTTCGTAAAACAAGGGACTTTGAGTTGGTTTATACTGCACATAAACTGACACCGATTGGATACACAGATTCTGACTTTATGTCAGATTTGGAATCCAGAAAATCGACATCAGGATTTGTGTTTATGTTAGGAGGAGCAGCGGTTAGTTGGCAGAGTGTGAAGCAGAAATGCATCGCGAACTCTGCCACAGAGGCTGAGTACGTTGCAGCGTGCGAGGCAACCAAAGAGGCGGTATGGCTCAAGAAATTTCTTACGGATTTGGGGTGCGTACCAGAGGCCCAGTTACCTATTGTGCTTTACTACGACAATAGTGGAGCGGTAGCACAAGCAAAGGAGCCAATACATCACCAAAAGGGAAAGCACATCGAGCGCAAATTCTACTTGATTCGGTAGTTTCAAAAGCAAGGGCAAGTAGCGGTGACACAGATTACATCTACATATAATTTTGCTGATCCTTTCACCAAGGCAATACCTATCAAGGCATTCGAGCGACATGTGGATACGATGGGAGTCAAAACCGTTTTGCTTCGCTAGACCAAGTGGGAGATTATTAGGATTGATGTGTTCTAAACTTGTAAAACTTTATATTTTGGTCTAATAAATAAAGATTGATAGTTATTATATGAGATGCATATAGGTGCGTAACATAGTTACGTGTTCTTTTCAGAACAGAGAGCCATGGTTATATGGTAGTCCACTGAGATGAAGACTGAGTGGATTGGTCCCATATAATCTAAATCAGTTCGCAGCTATGATCAGGTTGGTCGCCTCATCATGATAAGCTGTTAGGGATGACAGTTCATGGAAAGTCTTCACCATGGTCATCACCAAGCATAGTGTCTATGATTGAACGAAACTAACACGGTGTACAGATCAGTGAGCAGACACTGGTACACTAAGCCGTGTTTCTACTTAGGGTAAAATGGTCCTAAACCCTGAGGAACCACGTCTGATGGACTAACTAGTTGCGTGGTGCTTTGGCGCACCAATGTATGAGGATCCGTATGCAGTGATCCAAAACCACAGTGTACTGGGTTACCCGGCTGGCGTTGCATTAGCGTGTCACTCCTGCAGGCCATCCATACCCCTGAAGGGAGGTGCGTTCCTTGGTGTGACTTACACTGTACCAAACCCAGGCCTGGTGGTCATCAGTTTGACTGTTGACTGAGTTCGATTACTCGACGGGATAATCAGAGGTACGATGTATAGATCAACCTGGAAGGAACCAAGTCATATGATCATTTGAGTCTGATAGTAGTCTCCACCGCTCGAAGTGAATCATGACATCAAGTGGAGGGACAACGGGTTTACCACTACTAAGTGGAGAGCAGGGGTATGATGGAGAACATAGTAAGTCTGGGTGAATTGGAGTGCAGCCTGCATCGCACTTTGGGTGGCCACGCAGGTTAACTCGAGCTCAGAGGATCGATGGTACACTCGGGTAGTGTGTCGATCGAGCTTGAGTTGGAAGCCATGAACCCCGGTCCCTGATAGTTCCACCTTATCAACATTATGTACGGTTCTTGAACCATCTCCTCGGAACACCATAAGCAGTAAGAGGAAGAAAGAAGTCTACGCTCCGTGTGTGCTTGGCACTAGAGTACGGTAGATGCGTAACTATATGCGAGTACTAAGGGGTAAGCCCGATACTAGTACAGAGGCGCAGGTAGTAATCCCTAGCCATAAGTGAACTTCGCTGCATAGGTGCGATGCACCGGGGTATGTTGTGAGTTGACTAGTTAACTTTGCTAGAGGCACCCTTCGGTGGCCTCAGTTAATAGTAAGGTAACTAGTAAAAATCACTTAAGTAGTGGCCGCTAGGTCTCACACACTAGAAATGGTCAAATTGAGGCTTCAGGGTGTTTTGGTAAAAACTCACTCTGCTGGACCTCACTTGTGGCCGACCCTAGCGGTGAGAGACCATGTTAGGGCCAGCCCTATATTGTGAGGATGAGAATCCCCCATCAATAGGGCCGGCCATAGGGATAGGGATAGGGTTTGGAATTGGTCAAAACAAGCCCTAAAAGTGGAAAAACGGATAAATACAAGGAGAGATAAAAGGGTAATTTGGGGAGATAATTGTGGGATGTTCTTATCCCCTTGGATCATTATCCAAGGGGGTAGGTCGGCCCTATATAGGGAGCCTTATGGGGCCGGCCATGAGGTTGCAAAAAATTGAACCCCCCTTCTCTCTCATCTCCCTAGATCTCTCCCTAATCTCTCTACTTCCCCGCTTACAACTTAGTCTTCCTCGTGTGGAGTTTCGCAGAAGGAGAAGGGTCGTTCTTCGGAGGCACTCAGAGATCCGAGAGCGATGTTTCATACATCGTGTGAGATCGGGTGAACAAGAAGACATCATCTCCTTTCATACCATTGGCTTCTTCGCGAACGATCTTTCGTCTCCATCGACAAAGAAGACAATTCTCCGCGATTAAAAGATCCGCACGAAGGTATAAATAATCTAACACGTAGATCTAGCGAGCTTTATTATTTGCATGCATGATAGATAATCATTACGCTAGATTGCCGTTAGGATGTTCGATTCACGTGCATATATATGTAGATTAGTTTTAATGAAAGTTTAAATCGTGTAACGTGCACTATGAACGGTCTTTCGACTGCCAAATTGTTTCCGCTGCGAGCCTCTACCATGTGATTATTCCCAACAAGTGCTCTCTTACCCACAAAACTTCCACTGTTTATATTTCTTCCTATTCCTTATTAGAGTGGATTCCAGCATCCGTGGATGTTACTCACTTTGATGGCTCCGTTCCCAAAAAAAAAACTTAGAAATTCACTAATTGTTTGTAATAATTTTTTAAAAATATATTTTATGTTTGATATAACTTCAATTGACACCTGATCCTTTTGAAGATGTCATCACCATTTTCAAGTACTAATTCTATGAATTTCCTTAGATATAAAATGTCTACGCATCATTGTTCATTGGATTTGCAAACTATTTCGATTCATTGTAATATAGCTTGATGGAATCCCATTTGCACACCTACAACAAAAATCTTTTTTAATTTATCTGTTTCCTTAATCAACCTTGAAGGTATTAAGTAGAAGAGGTAATAAGAATGACACTCTACTTTTCTAATTATTTTGTCATCTATTGGAATACCCAAACTCGGAGATGGCATTTTATGCGTTGTAATTCATAATATCAATTATTTGATTTGCCTCTTTAGCGTTGTTTCAAAGAAATAACAAATATTTTTTCTAATTGATTGTCAGCCCAAAATCTAAATCAAATGCATATAATACTAACTTCACCACTATTTGAACTTTATCTTAAATCTAACTCAAATGCACACAATACAAACTTTTCAAAGTGAAGGCCGATTGGAATTCTTCTACATCTGATCTAGAGATCTTACTCTCTATGGGTAATTATGAAACACAAGTCTAATGATTATTGTTGAGTGTCGATTTGGTGCGAATTATCCCCTTTTTATCATACATATAGCGTCACTTTTCTACGTAAACATACTATACGTAGTGTATGATTTTTTTTGCAACCTAATTTCAATTGCATGATCCTTTGATCATTGAGCACAAAGATAACGATGTATCATCATTCACATCCCTCCTAATGATAGAAAGATAATAATTCATTGTTTTTGTTTTTTTGAGAACCCCTCCTAAAGGAGGGAGGGTTAGGTGGTCCCCAACCAGTTGTATTAAAAGAAAGTCAAGATGCAATGCGGTTATAAAGTTCTTTCACCTTAGGAGACAAAGAAGCAGATCAGGGGATGATCCAAAGCTTGAAGGTCGAGACCACTGCCCTTCGTAGCTAGTCGGTACTAGAAGACTTACCATTGAAGATCCGTCTAATCCACTCTAGCCAGAGGACCCAGAGGATACACATCGCTAGTATATCCCACGAGGCACAATGTTCCTTCTTAACCGTCCTCTGTCGCCAAGAATGCCAGAGAGGTTTAAGGTTCCACGTGTGGGAGGAGATGCCACATCTGCTCTCGAAATTGTCTCAGATACTCCTTGTAGTGGGGCAGCCAAGCAGCAGGTGGGATGAAGTTTTATCATCCGATTAACAGAAGGTACATGAAGTCGCTGACACATTAGGATTGTTCCTCTTCATAAGGTTTACCTTCGTCAAGATCTTGTTCCTAGAGACTAGTAAGGAGAAGATCTTGACCTTCATCGGTACCTTTGATCGCCAAATCGCCTTAGAAGGTAAGAATTTATCCACCTGGCGGAAGAAGGTTCTTTTAAAAAGATTTCACCAAGAAAACTCCAAAGGAGTGCCATCTCCACTTCACCGCATCTTCCGATTGTCTGAAGGTAGCCGCTGAAAGAATCACCTTCAGGTCAGAGAATTCAAGTTGTTGAACCGGCACTAACGGTGAGAGAAATCAGATTCTCCATCGGTAATTTTCTGCTTCCGTTCTCACGAGCGATCTGACAGATGCATTTGACCGACGTGCTATAGAGAGTCAGAAAGAGTTGTTTCAGGGGTCTGTCACCGATCCAAACGTCATTGTGGATGCGGAAAAAAAGCACGGGTCGTCTTTATTGCGCAAAACCAGATTACAAGTGTGGCCGGGACCCGGGTGGCTCGGGTGTAGTGAGTCCGGGTTACGGCGAGTTTTGATCAGGGGATTGTGGGAAAGATCTTCTGGGGGATCCCTTTGATCCGCGTCTCCACGTGGTGTTCGTGCGAGAGCTCTGAAGGAGTTGCCCAGGACAGGGGTCTTTATAGGGAGAGGGTTTTGGAGAGGCTAAGGAATGTCCACCGTTGCTTTGTCCCTTCCGTGCTTCGCGCTTTCTCGGCTAGGGGGTTTTCGGCTTCGTTCCTCGGTCTTCGCGTCTTCCTCGTTCCTTGCTTGGCCTCGGTGTTCTTGATCGTCGGTTCGCGGCGTCGATCGAGCTTTTGGCGTTGGCTTTGGCTTTGGCTTGGCTCCGGCGTGGCTCTGGCTTTTGCTTTGCTTCGGTGCTTGCACTTGGACATAGCTGGGAGAGACTTGCGATGCTTTCGTTCTTCCGGACTTCGTGTCGTATCGGCTAGAACGTGTGGTGCTTTTGCTCGTGGCCGGCGTAGTCGCTTGGCTTTGGCACTTGCGTTGCTTTGGCGCGGGCTTTACTGGGGTTTTGCTTTGGCTTCTTGCGTTGGCTTTAGCTTCAGCGTCAACTCGATCTTCTTCTTCGAACGACGTGGGCTACTTCTTCGGTGCTTCGACGGTTTGCGTGCCGACTGGACTTCTCTTCTTCTCCGGGCTTCTTTGGCGTGATCGGAGTCGAAGAATGCTTTTGAAGATAGTGGGGGTAGCACCGATCTCCGTGCGACGGTTGTGGCATCGGCTTTTGTTGATGAAGACGACGGGGTAGCGACGCTTCAGACGATCTGCTCCAGGCTTTCTTCTTCGTGGATGGCGCAGGCGTTAGTCGAAGACGACGGGGTGATGACGCTTCGCTTCTCTCCTCCGGGCCTTGGGGCTTGATCGGGATTGAGGATTTGTTGGAGCCGACGGGGTAGTGCCGCTCCTCTTCTTCTCCGGGCTTTTGGGCTTGATCGGAGTCGAAGGCTTGTTGGAGACGACGGGGTAGTGCCGCTCCTCTTCTTCTCCGGGCTTTTGGGCTTGATCTGAGTCGAAGGCTTGTTGGAGACGACGGGGTAGTGCCGCTCCGATCTTCTTCTCCGGGCTTTTGGGCTTGATCGGAGTCGAAGGCTTGTTGGAGACGATGGGGTAGTGCCGCTCCGATCTTCTTCTCCGGCCTTTGCTTCTGGCGTCTTCGGAGTCGAAGGGTTCTTCTTCTCCGAGCTTTCTTCTTCGTGCACGGAGTCGAAGGGATGATCTTCGTGTGCAAGGGTCTTCACGTTGATGAGGACTTTCAGTAAGCCGATCCCTTGGGACAGGCTTGACTGTGCCTCGTGAAGCCTTGGGTCGATGAAGAAGCGTCTCCTCTTCTGCAGAGCTCCGGCGTTTCGTCTTCAATTTTTCGACCTCTTCTTCATTCCCCCACCCCCTCTATTTATAGGCAAAGGGGTGGGGAGAGAGATATGAGAACTTTTTAATTTTAAATCCCTTTTGTATCTCTCTCATAATTACCCTGGATTTATTCATCCATTGATGAGGGGAATAACGTTTATTTGTTTTCCTTTTCTGGCGAGGCAATTATGACTGGATTTCGCACACGAAATCGATGGCGATCGGGCACTTCGTCTTGTGCGTCGGATCGAGGGATCGACGCAGATCCGCGTGTGTGCAGACGTCATACGCAACCTCCCCCCGCGCATGGCGGTATTTTCTTCCTTTTCTTTCTTTTCTTTCCTTTTCTTTTCTTTCCTTTCTTTTCTTTCTTTTTCTTTTCTTTCTTTTCTTTTCTTTCCTTTTCTTCCCTTTCCTTGCAGGACCGGCCGGCCCCTCCATGGGGTTCGGGTCCCAATAGGGCTGGCCCCCATGGGGTTCGGGTCCTAGTAGGGGCCGGCCCCATAGGGTTCGGACCCTAGTAGGGGCCGGCCCCTCTTGAAGTGGGGTCCGCTCCTCTTTTGCTAGGCGCGAGTCGGGTCCGAGTCGTCGGGTTTGCATCCACATCGGCACGCGTAAGTCGGGTCCGGGTCCGAGCGCGTCGGGTTTGCGTCCACGTCGGCACACGTAAGTCGGGTTCGGGTCCGATGAAATTCGTGTGTCTACAAATGCCCCCTCAAGGACGAGTGCGTCGATGAGAGCGTGTAGGGTTTGGACACATAGGAATCGTAGAGCGCTTGTCCTTGATTCCTTTTGTAGGCGGGGTCGGAGGTCTATTTAAGGACCCCTACTCCCTTCATTCGTCATCGTGCTTCTTTGCGAAGGTTCTGCCGGCTTCTGAAGACCGTTGTCGGAAGAGAGTTGCCTGGGGCTGCACGAGACTTGCTCCGTCTTCCCGGTGTCGCCTCTTTCGTCAGCATTGTGTTTCTTCGCGAAGGTTCTACCGGCTTCTGGAGACCGTTGTCGGAAGAGAGCTGCCTGGGGTTGCACGAGACTTGCTCCGTCTTCCCGGTGTCGCCTCTTTCGTCGGCGGCGATGGTGCGCGATTTTGCGGTCGTTGCGAAGGCGGGTTCGAAACGGCGTTGTGGCGATGACCGAGGCGGGGAGGATGTAGGAGCGCGGCTGAGGTGCGGGTCGCCTTCGCCGCCTCTCTCTTCCTCCTTCTTCTTCTTCTTCTTCTTTTCTTTTTCTTTTTCTTTCTTCTTTTTTTTTTTTCTTTCTTTCTTTCTTCTTCTTTTTCGGCTCCGGGCTGCATGGGCAGCAGCGCTGGACGCACGCGGGGGCTGCGCGCGGGTGGCGCGAGGCCGGAGGCGGCGCGGGCGCAGGCGGCCGGTGGTGCAGCGGTGCGGGGTGCGCATGGGGCTGCGTGCGGCGGTCGGGGTCGCAGGCGGCACGCGAAAGCCGGGGCCCGAGCGGGTCGGGGTCGCGGGCGGCGCGCGAAGCCCGGGGCCCGAGCGGGTCGGGGTCGCGGGCGGCACGCAGAATCCAAGGCCTGAGCAGGTCGGGGTCGCGGGCCGGCGAAGAAGAAGGAGAAGAAGGGGGGCCGCGGGGCCCCCCCTTTTTCTTTGGCTGTCGGGTTCCCATTGGAGGAGGGCCGCGGGCCCCAGCGGCTGCTGTGTGGCGCGCGTGGCTTTTTTTTTTTTTTTGACTCCGAAGGCTCCGACGGTAGCTGTAGATTTGCGGAGCATAGGTGGTGTGTGCGCCCGCGGGGGCGCATTGCGACAGCTCGGGCGCCGACGGTGGCGTGACCACAAGTCGGGTGGTCCTCTGGACAGGGGTGCAGGCCCACTTAGTGTTTTCTTTTTTTTTGCACGCACTTGTCTTGACTTGCCTCCCTTCATGGTCCTCCAGGGCTCGTGTCTTCGAGAGTTTGACTTCTCCGGGATGGATAGCCGAGGATTTCTTCGA
Source organism: Chamaelirium japonicum (assembly GCA_947650365.1). Classification (NCBI taxonomy): domain Eukaryota; kingdom Viridiplantae; phylum Streptophyta; class Magnoliopsida; order Liliales; family Melanthiaceae; genus Chamaelirium; species Chamaelirium japonicum. The sequence continues at coordinate 15,436,334 of OX393553.1, read as the reverse complement.
CGGGAGGAGGTGTCTTTGTTTTCCCTACACTCGCGCGCGCCGTCACCGCAACTCAAGGCGGGAAGACCTTCTGTCATTGCTCCGTGTCTTTGTGCACGAGCGCATCACGGAAGATGGAGTCGTGGATGCGACTTGTGGGATGCCGAAATTAAGCGAGAAGATTCACACTGACGAAGGGATCTCCATGAGGCTTCTTCGGCCGAGTTTGAGTCTTCCGTTCCACCACTGTGATGAAGATTTCGTGCCTACGCCAGTTGTTGCCTCGAAGATATGCGCCAGGCTGACCCGATGGGGCACCAATTCTTGGCCTCGGGGAGATGTCCAGTACCTTTGTGGCTTTCGCGAATGTATGGACGAGCTCTACGAGGTCTTTGGCGCAGAACCTGAGATGAACTTATTGGCCAAATTTCTGGCCCCGGCTCATCGAGAGTACAGTCGTCCTGAGGGGATGTACCGCGCGCTTTGTGAGCTTTGGTGTCCGGAAACTAATACCTTCCTTATTGGGGCGGGGGAGATAGGCATCTCGCTTCGCGACGTCCATATCGTTTCCGGGTGCCCCAAGGTACGGAATTACTACCAAGAGGAGGTGCCAGCCTTGAAGGATCTGTTGGACAGCAGCTACGCTCCGAGCTCTTGCCTTCTTCTGTTCAAGGCACATGCTATCATTGCGGCGTGAGATCAATCAGATCGAGTGCGTCCCTCTTCTTGGGTCGACTTTTGGTTCAGAGGCGAGTATAGGTCTCCAGCGCCTTCAGCTCACCCAATGTGGAAGATCGCTCAGATGCAGAGGCCTCCGCTTCGCTCTTTTGTGAGGCCTATCGACTCCTTGGCCCAAGAGAAGCATTCAATGGAGGGGAAGCCATGCCCCTGGGAAATCCTTGGCTTGAAACGCGACAGCGTGGAGTGGCGTTCGGTTTACCGAGCTGCCGGGCTGGTCATCTTCCTCTGCCGGTTCGTGCTTCCGTGTTCTGGGGAGGTTATTCGTCCGGGGACCTTCCTTGCTGCTTCCAGGATAGAGAGGGGCGAGCTCTTCATTCTAGCCCCGGCCATACTATGCGCCTTGTATCGGGCTCTCGGCGGGACTTACTAGGACTTGTCTGGCTCAGATAAGGCCAAGGAAGAGCTTGGCCGGTCGACTGCGTTCGGACCCTTGCATTATTTGTATGGCTGGATAGCTCTGCATTTCCCAAAGGGGATCTTTGCCAGACGCGGGTATCCAGTTGAGCTGCCTTTCCTGCTCGGGGTAGGAGGGATCTTAAACGCCTTTATCAGTTGGGAGCGTCCGAGAGAGTGTGCTCGCACCCTTTTGAGGAGGATGGGGAGCGTCAATTTTGAATTTCTGTCGGAGCATTCGGTGCTGCCCTTGGAGAGGTCGACTGTGTATGATAACGAGGAGCTCCCGGACAGCCTTTACTGGAACATGGTCAGCTGCCGTCCTGGCTACTTGGTCTGGCGCAAAGGGGACGTGGTGGAGGTGGAGCAGTACTCCCCCCATCGCTTTGCTCGCCAACAGGGGTTTCGACAGGAAGTGCCTGGCATACCTCAGCAGTTACAGGGGTACATCAGTCCGTAGGAGGGTTACCGTCTGTGGGCTTCTCTCTACGCTCGCTTGACTGGCAGTAGTTTCTTTCCTGGGGCCAAATCCGGGTTTCGGGACGCCGCCACTCCGGAATACTGCAAGTGGGTTGAAGGGCGAGTTTCCCCTTTACTTGCGAATTTTCCGATCGACGTCTTGGCGAGTAGCGGGTTCAGGAATTTCTACTTCAATCATTCTGCGGGAGTGGAGGACCGCCGCCTCCGACTGGGGCTTCAAAGAGCACAGAGAAGCTGTAGTCACCTTTCCAGTGCTCGTCGTGTTCCTTCTTCCGTTTCGGTGTTGGATGCCGAGCTTACTAGTGTCCCTGGGGCATCTTGCTTCCCGAAGGCCGAAGTTGAGGGCGCCCCTCCCAAGAGAAGAAAACTTTGCATTCCCCGCGGGATGGTCCCAAGGGTCCCTTGTCTAGTGGAAGATGCCGAGGAGCCTGGACTTTTGAAGGATGAAGTGATTCCCCCGTCTAGGGCCGCTTCATCTGACCACACAGGTATGGAGTTCTCTTTATTTTATTTGCCCTCTATGTTTAGGAAGTTTTATCATGCTGAGTATCGGATCTTCCTTTTGACCAGATTCCGTTGTAGTGGTAGAGCACAAGGCGAACTCTCCAGAGGCGCCTCTTGGGCACTCGTCCACTGGCGCTGCGCAGGAAGTGCTTGAAGCCTGTGGGCTAGACATCCCTCCGGATGATCTGGATCTCCTTAGGCTTTGCGGGGAGAATTTCCCCAGTGGTGACATTGACCTGGACGACATTGACGTTGATGCTTTGTCCTTCCACGAGGAAGCTGAAGTCTCTAGCGTCGATAAGCGGCACTCCCCAGTTACTGTACCCTCGTGCCCGTTGGAGGAGATGGTGGTTGCAGCGGTAGCGGCGGTTTCTCCGGTCCTACCATCCTCGTTGGCGCAGGCGGCTCCTGTGGCAATTACAGCGGCAGGGACGGTCTTGCCTACCTACTCCGAGGCACCTCGCCTGGTTTTAAGGCCGAGGAGCAGGGTCTCAGAGTTCCTTCTTTCGAGCTACTGGCAGTATATCAAGTCGACGTTGGAGCCTTTCCAAACTGCCGGCCTTGGCGCCCTCCAGGACTGGTGGTCGACGGATGGTGCGGAGTTTTGCGCGAGCCTGGGGGAGTTCAAAGTTGACAGCTCTCTTTTCGTCGCTCAGATTAACCTGCTTGTGACTGATAGCGAGGCTTATCGATCTCGGCGGGCTTTGCTGGAGGGGAGCTCCCTTTCTAAGCTGGAGGCTGCTGAGGCGAGTCTAAGTCAGTCCGAGCATCAACTTGCGGAGGCTACGTCCAGCCTGTCGAAGGCTCAGAGGAAGATAGAGTCTGTGCGCGCCTCGCTTCGAAAGGCAGAGTCTCGTCTGGAGCGGGCCGATACCGCGGAGAGCGCTTTGAAGGCGAGTTTCTTAAGGCAGCAGTCGAACTTGGCGACCCTTCGTGAGCTTCTGGCCGCTCGTCCCGAGGAGCTTCAGCGGGTGGAGGCGACTAGGGAGGAGCTGCTGCGCCGTCTTCAAGCTCTGGACACCTTCTTTTAGTTGTTCCTTGTTTCATTGTGGCTTTCTTTTCGGGACTTATGCAATGTACTGGCTTTTCTTCATTATCTAATAATATCGCCTCGTTTTGCCACATCCTTTTAATGGAACTTTGTTGTCTTTTTCTTTTGGTCGGACTGAACCTGAAGTAACTTCTCAGGCTGCCTACGTACCCCCCTAAGGGGGATCAAGTCACGCGTAGTTCATTTTTTTTTTTTTTTTTGAACGAGGGGTGTGGCCTTGCTTTAGGTATAGTACCTTTTGAGGTACTTGTCGTTGATAGGGCCGAGTGTCAGCCCTTCTGGCGTGGTGAGGAGATAGGCGCCGTTGAAGTAGACTTTCTTGACGGAATACGGGCCATCCCACTTGGCATCAAATTTCTTCCCTCCTCGATGCGAGAGAATGATGGGGCGTTTGACCGCCAGCACCAGTTCTCCTATCTGGAATGATCGAGGGCGAATCTTCTTGTTGAAGGCGCGAGAGAGCCTGGCCTGATAACATTCCAGACGCTGTTGAGCTTCGAGGTGTCTTTCATCTAGTGCTTCCAATTCTGTTAGACGGAGCTGGGCATTATCGTCGCTGGTGAGGCCTTCCTGGACGGCTATCCTGAGTGACGGGATCTGGAGCTCGAGCGGAAGAACGACTTCCACACCATAGACGAGGGAATACGGCGTTGCTTGCGTCGGCGTGTGGAAGGACGTCCGGTAAGCCCATAGTGCTTCGCCCATGCGTTCGTGCCAATCTTTCCTTATTTTCGAGACGGTTTTCTCCAGCAGCTTGCACAGAGTCTTGTTGAAGGCTTCTACTAGGCCGTTGGCCGGAGCGTTGTACATCGTCGAACAATTCTGCTTAATGTTGTACAATGCGCAGAATTGGCTGACGGCAGCATTTTTGAACTGCTTCTCGTTATCCGTTACGATGTAGCGGGGGACTCCATAGCGGAAGATGATGTCATTCTGGATAAAGTTGATGACGGAGTACTTTGTAACTTCCCGCAACGGTATTGCTTCAGCCCACTTGGAGAAGTAGTCCGTTGCCGCCAAAATGTAGAGATGTTGCTTGGATGACTTGGGCAGAGGACCGACGATATCGAGACCCCATCCGTCGAAGGGCCAAGACGCGATTGTTGGGTGTAAAGGCTCCGGAGGTTGACGGATGTAGTCCCCGTGCATCTGGCAAGCTTGACATCTTCTCGCGTAATCCAAGCTGTCTTTGATCATGGTAGGCCAGTAGTATCCCATCCTCCTGACGCGAAAGTGAAGCTTCGGACCAAACTGGTGCGATCCACAGATTCCAGCGTGTACTTCTTCGAGCGCGGTTTCTGCTTCCTCTTTCGCGAGGCACCTAAGGAGTGTGCCGTCATAGCTTCGTCGGTACATCTCGCCATTGAAGTGGTAGAACCTTAGAGATTGTCGACGGATGTCACTTTTGCGCTTCGGATCTTCGGGGAGTTTACCGTGAACGAGATACTCCACAAACGGTTGCCTCCAGTCTTGTTCTTTAATCTCGAGGACATGCACCGCGTTGGTTTGAACTGGTACTTCGGGCGGACCCTCTTCTTCGGTGATCACGAATCTCCTGTAGACGGGGACGACGAGCGAACGTTCATCTGAAAACGGGAGTGTAGCCGCCAGATTTGCGAGTACGTCAGCCTGCTGGTTGAGGTTTCGGGAAACGTGCTGAATGGAAGCGGCATTGAGTCTGCCGAGGAGCTCCACGGCCCGCGCATGCAACGGTACCAGGTCTTCTTTGTTGACTTCGTATGCCCCCAGGACTTGCTGGATCACGAGCTGAGAGTCGCCAAAGATCTCTAGTCCTTGAAGCTTCATTTCGTCGGCCAGCTCGAGACCGATGAGTAGGGCTTGATATTCTGCCACGTTGTTGGAACATGATTCTGAGAGCAGGAATGAGAAGGGGAGTATTTCGTTGTCCGGAGTGACGAAGATGACTCCGGCTCCCGCTATGTATTGCCTAGCTGCGCCGTCGAAGAACATTTTCCAGGATGGGGCGACGTCGACGGAGAACACTTCTTCATCTGGGAGATCTTCTGATAACTCCCATTCTGCCGGGAGAGGGTACTCTGCGAGGAAGTCAGCGAGGGCCTGCCCTTTAACCGCTTTCTGTGGCACGAAGGTGATGTCGAATTCAAGTAGCAGCAGGGCCCACTTGGCCAGACGTCCGGAAAGCATTGGTCTCGACATGATGTACTTGAGTGGGTCAGCCTTCGAGACGAGTCTGATGGTGTGAGCGAGCATGTAGTGTCACAGCTTTTTCGTGGCGAAGATGAGCGCTAAGCAGACCTTCTCGATTGGGGAGTAATTCAGCTCTGCGCCAACGAGAGTGCGACTTAAGTAGTAGCAAGCTGTTTCCACGCCAAGTTCATTGTTCTGGGCCAGGAGTGCCCCCAAGGATTGCTCCTGGGCGGCGATGTAGAGGATGAGCGGCCTCCCTTGAACCGGTGCTGATAGGACTGGCGGCTTCAGTAGATATGCTTTGATGTTTTGGAGTGCTTCTTGGCACGCTTCATCCCATTTGAACGACGCTCCTTTCTTCATGAGGCGACTAAAAGGGTGGCACTTTCCGGCCAGGTTGGCGATGAATCTTCGAATATACGCCAAGTGCCCCTGGAGGCCTCTGAGGTCTCGCACTGTCTTTGGTGTGGCATATTGACGATAGCATCAATTTTGGATTGATCTATCTCAATGCCACGATATCGGACGACGAAGCCGAGGAACTTGCCCGAGGAGACTCCGAACGTGCACTTGAGCGGATTCATGCGGAGTTGGTACCTTCGAAGTCGTTTGAAGATTAGCTCGAGATCTTGTGGATGTGCCGACTTCTTCTTGGATTTCACCACGAGGTCGTCGACATAACACTCCACGTTTTTATGAAGAATATCGTCGAAGATTTTCTGCATAGCTTGCTGGTAGGTGGCTCCCGCGTTCTTCAAGCCGAACGGCATTACCTTATAGCAGTAGATTCCTTTCGGTGTGCGGAATGCCGTGAGCTCCTCGTCCTTGGGTGCCATCCGAATCTGATTGTAGCCTGATGATCCGTCCATGAAAGTGAGCACCTCGTGACCTGTCGTCGCGTCCACTATTAGTTCCGTGATCGGCAAGGGGAAGTCGTCCTTTGGACATGCGTTGTTCAAGTCTCTGAAGTCCACGCACACTCGGATTTGGCCGTTCTTCTTTTTGACTGGGACGACACTAGAGATCCATGTCGGGTACTTGACTTCTCGAATGAAGCCGGCTTCGATCAATTTGTTGACTTCGCCTTCTATTTGGGGTACCAGTTCTGGCCGGTAGCACCTTTGTCCTTGCTTGATAGCGCTGGCTCCGTGTTTGATGCTGAGCTGGTGAACTGCGATTTTGGGATCGAGGCCCGGCATCTCCTTGTAGGACCATGCGAAGATGTCTCTGTACTCTCTAAGCAGTTTGGTGTATGCTGCTTCCTCCTCAGGGGTCAAGAGTGTGCTAACGAATGTAGGCCGAGGCTCCGTCTCCGTGCCCAAGTTGATTTTCTTCAAGTCATCAACGGTGGACTGCCCCCCTTCTTCGAGGACTGGCGGGGCGTCGGGCAACTCGTCATCCGAAGTAGAAGTGTCACCGTTGCCAGGATCCGTAATGGAGATATGATGGACGGCCGCCATGGGTGGGTGGGTGGGTGTTGAGAAGAAGTCCTCGATTGGCATTTCCAGGCGATCGAACACTGACTTCTTCTTTGATTGTTTGACTGGCCCGAGCCTCTCGAACACGGATGTGCGTTTTTGATTCGACCAGTCTTTACCGCCTCTGGTTTGCTTCCGGAACAAGGCTTGGCATCGAGCCCGTCGTCGTTTTCTCCTGCTGTCTGGATGGCTGAGGTAGGTAGAGAGTGCATCGGAGATTGTCGATCCTTCAGCTGTTTCATCTACCATTCTCACCTCGATATAGTTCGAGGTGAAGGTCTTCTTTGTTGTGGTTCTGATGACCAACGGAGCTTGACTGGAGCCGATGCCTCGGCGGTTCGGGGGAATTTGTTCTCCGTTTTGAAACAGCCGAGCTTGAGTTCTCGTCATCCCATGTGGAGTTGCTGCTGGCGGAAGTGTGCCCATGGTGCTTTCTTCGTTGTAGCCGGCTTTGAACAGCAACTTGGCAGCGTTTTGCCCCCAACTCCCTTTTGGCTTGAATCCGAGTTGCTCGAGGTCTGCCGATTCGACAGGTCTGCTCGGGTTCGGAGCTTGCGTCAGACTAGGTAGTGGGACCGTCATTTCTTGCAGAGTGATGACATTGGCCTGAGATAATGACGGGGCCCGCTTCCTTGTCGGAGTAGAAGGCGATCGCTCGGATTTACGGAGCCACTGCGGTGCGAGACGCAGGATAGGTGCCGTTTGGACTGGCAAAGGGGTATATTGCATTGCTCTTGGCTCAAAGCTGATGCGCATCCTTTGCCCAGGTTTCGGCGTTCCTTGGACCTTGAGTCTTGCCTCGTCAGAGGGTGGCGCCGGATTTGCGGGAAGAGGAGTCTTGTCCTTCTTTACTTCTTCAATCTTTTGGACTCGAGGGGCTTTAACTGGAAGAACTTCCGCGACCAGGCCCTTTGCTTGGTAGAACTTAGCGTCGGCCAAGTGTGCCTCGGCCTTGTTGAATGGCTTGTCGTCCGCAACTATGCACCTCTCCACGCCTTCTTCGTAGTACTTTAGGCACTGGTGCCAGGTGGATACCATGATGCCGTTCTCGTGCAGCCATGGTCTTCCTAATAGGAGACTGTCACGCCCCAGAAATCTGAAGACTGATTCCTGGGGTATGAGGTGAGAAAAGGAAGAGGGTTATGGGTATGGTTACTTAACTATGCCAATTTAGGATTCTCACTGGGCTCTTTCTACGCTCACACACAAGCAAATGAAAGAAGGGGAAGAACAAAAGATCAGACTCGACCTTTAAAAGGAGTATCCTTTCAGTACATGCTACCCAACGGGGTCACAACATACTGACAGAATATCCTCTAAAGGAGCACGAGGCTCAAGCCTCCGACGGCGAGCCGAGTATCTCACCCGCTCCTGAACACTCGGTGCATCTTTCTGGAGGTCCTATCTACTGGGCTTGTCAAATTAGGTCACTTATTCGTCTTATATTTTTGTGGTGATCTAACCTAGGCTTGGGGCCTTGAGGAGAGGCCTACCCAAAGAAAGTTCAGCTGGCACATTACCACTTATCAAACTGACTAACTAATAGAAACTTATTCCAATCCAATTCGATTACATCCGATGAAAAGGTACCACTACTAAGATTGACATAAATAGAAAAAAAAAAATAAGCTGCTACCCTACTGACTGTTGGACTCCTACTGCTGCTCCTGTGACTCAGCTCCTGCAGAAGAGTCTACTCGTGGGAATGAGTAGCCCCCAAAAATACATTTGGGAGATTAGCCAAATAAATGGCTAGTGACAAGCTAACAATTTTAATAACTAACAACGCCCAAATTTTAAGATAAATTATTGATTAACCTAATTGTCAAACTATGTTCTCAATCACGTCCTATGTGTCCATGCAATTTCTATATTCACATGCAAATCCTACCGACTAGGTCATCGTGTATACAGTCATACAATTCCAAATTTAATAAGCAAACAATTATACATTCAAACATGAACCCCGGATATTTTGTTCAACCTGCCCCCGGTCGGGCATTACTATCGGGCCTTTTATTTCGATGTAGAGGGCCAGCTCTCTCGCCGTGCATCCACCAACTCCATGCACAATTCACCCAGATGATCATAAGGGGTTTCCCGTCTTTCACGGTGGAGCTCTACCGCCCAACTTGCTTTACCATGGGGACTTCAACTCCCCGGGACAGGGTTGCTAGGCCAATCCCTACTCGAGGGCACCTCCTATTGGCTTTACCACAACCCTTGCCCGTGACCCCTAACCTACTTAACTTCGGCTGTACGCGCAAGGTGGTTCACGACCCTTACGCGTACGGGGTCTCTACCCTCTAACCAGGTAGATTAACAATAATTAACATACACATGGCAATGAAAGTACTAAACAGTGTTTAAACATTTTTAATGGATTACCCCGGGATTCGCACCCACTCACAACCCAGCATCATAATCAAATAAAATAAATCACTCTCACCCAAAATCCATTTACCGGGGTTATCACGCTCCCCTCAGGAGGGTGGGTCCCGGAAATTCTTTAATTATTTATTTATTCAAATTAAGAGAAAATCTAGCTATGGTGTCCATGCAAACAGTATAATATTTGTTATTAAATTATTAACTTTTTATGCATGCGTCGCCGGACTCGCGACTCCGCATGCAAGGCGGGGTCCACTCGACCACATGCGACGACGTCCGACGGGACCCGCATGCAGCGTTATGGACACCTACCCTTAATTTCTATATTCACATTATTAATTATTAAAGAAAGCGTGCTGTGTCACCTGGAAAGTGTGCTCGGGCTGATGCTGCTAAGCGCCCTCTGCTCCGCCTCCGACTCGGTCCACGTGCTCACCAACTGCCAAAAATACCAGCGGCCTATGGTCATTAAGTGCTACTTAAAATATTACCGGCTTAGGTCTGATTGGTCGAGCCGAGAATTTATACGTCATCGGACGCCGTCTATCAGCACGCAAATTGATGTGCCTAAGGTAGTGTCATCGAACGCCGGTCTACTGGCATGCAAATCGATGTGCCAAGGGTAGCATCATGGTTAGTCGGCGTTGCCGATGCAAAGAATCACACTACAGCTCATATAAGCTATTATGCCTAAACGATCGCATTTACATCGATGCCGCTACTAGCGTGCTGTCGTGCTTTGAGGAGCCTTCAGCATCTTGACCATGGTGACACAGATCAGGTCAAGTCTAGGCAAGGTTTGGAGGTTTGATTCGTTATTTGCCCGAGAAATCATTTGGCTAAGGTACAAAAACACAGTTACTACTATAATTAAAATGAGTCGCACGAGCCTGAGCTCGGATTGACGACCGCCATTACGTCTCACCTAGTTGAACTCCGGGACCGGCAAGGTTTCGTATATGGGTCGCTGAGCGGCCCACCGCCATTCATAGCACGATGATTCGTATGCCATATAAAAATAGATGTAATAATGGGGGCATCATCCGCAAACAATGGTCATAGATTGTCTGACCCAAACGACATGGTCGAAGGGTTTTATGACCTCGATGATTGCGATTAAGTCATCTAGGATAGTTGGCATTGCTAACAACAATAGTCTTACTATGGTTCGATTATACCAATTTGAGTAGACGGTCGAAACCGCGTCGAGCACTACTACTAGTATGCCTTTGTGCTCTTTGGCAAAAAAAAAAATCGCCGAGCTGGTCTCAACAGGACCAAAGGGAAAACAGGGAAAACGAAGAGGGGCTGACCTGTCGATTGGTTAGCATCTGCCGATTGCACAGCCGTCGGCCCGCCGGCTGGTGGCCATGGCTGCGATGAAGGTGAAGGGAAACTAGGGATGGAGTTGGCCAGATCGTGCAACAAGGAGAAGAGAGAGAAGGGGGGTTGGGTTTGGGATTAAAGAGAGATAAAGAGGTGTGGGATTTAAGAGAGATAAAGGAATTAAAGAGAGATAAAGAGAGAGAAACAATTAGGGGCCAGGTTGGGTTTGGGATTAAAGAGAGATAAAGAGATTAAAGAGAGATAAAGGTGAGAAACGATTACGGGTTTGGGTTTGGGATTAAAGAGAGATAAAGAGGTGTGGGATTTAAGAGAGATAAAGGAATTAAAGAGAGATAAAGAGAGAGAAACAATTAGGGGCCAGGTTGGGTTTGGGATTAAAGAGAGATAAAGAGATTAAAGAGAGATAAAGGTGAGAAACGATTATGGGTTTGGGTTTGGGATTAAAGAGAGATAAAGAGGTGTGGGATTTAAGAGAGATAAAGGAATTAAAGAGAGATAAAGAGAGAGAAACAATTAGGGGCCAGGTTGGGTTTGGGATTAAAGAGAGATAAAGAGGTGTGGGATTAAAGAGAGATAAAGGAATTAAAGAGAGATAAAGGTGAGAAACGATAATGGGTTTGGTTATAGATTTAGGTGTTTTTAATTTTTAATTTATTTAATTTATTTTTTTTTTTCTTAGCAAACAAGTATAACTCGCAGTTAAGCATGGATCGTACTCGAGCTCGCATCGCACCAAGACGGGCCGGTGCACAAACCTTACGAGTCCGACAGACTCGCCTTAAAACCTATTATTTTAATTAATTTTTATTATTATCAAAAACATTCATGCCATGCCTTGTTACACGTGCTCGCATGCTCGTGTAACGATCACCATGCCTCCAGTGTCGCCTAGCGACCCGGACCTGGGGCCCACTGCCCGGTCCAACTCATGTTCAAGCACATACCATCGACAACCATAACTGAAAAAAACAAATCAATCAATTTAGTAATAATAAAACTGGGCTGCCCTGAAATCAAACGTACCGGGTATTACATCCTACCCACCTTATTAAAATTTTCGTCCCGAAAATTAACTAACACTAATCATCGAACAAAGAAGAGTATTGGGACCGCATCGCTGACTCGAGCTCCCATGTAGCCTCCTCCTCACTACAGTGCTGCCACTGCACCTTCACCATGGGGATGGTCTTTGTACGAAGCACTCGATTCTCACTAGCCAAAATCCTGACCGGTCGCTCCTCATAGGATGCATCTGAACTAAGGGTCAGATCCTGCCAATCTAACACGTGTGACGAGTCTGGCTCATACCTCCGAAGCATCGACACGTGAAAGACACCATGGACGCTAGAGAGCTGCGGGGGCAGTGCCAGACGATATGCCACCTCGCCAACTCTCTCTAAAATCTCGAAGGGACCTATGAACCTCGGAGCTAACTTTCCTTTCTTCCCAAACCTCGTGATGCCTCGCCGAGGGGAAACCTTCAGGAAGACATGGTCTCCGACAGTAAACTCGAGCGGGCGTCGACGCACATCTGCGTAGCTCTTCTGTCGACTCTGCGCCGCTCTAAGTCGCTCTCTAATCAGCTGGATCTTCTCAGTCGTCTCCTGAACAAGCTCTGGCCCCAAGAGACTCCGCTCTCCTACCTCTGCCCAACAAAGAGGTGACCGACATGGCCTCCCGTACAAAGCTTCATAGGGGGCCATGCCGATGCTAGCTTGGTGACTATTATTGTAGGCGAACTCTACAAGAGGTAGGTGCTCCTCCCAACTGCCTCCAAAATCTACTGTGCAAGCCCGCAACATATCCTCCAAAATCTGAATCGTCCGCTCTGACTGGCCATCCGTCTGCGGGTGAAACGCTGTGCTAAAACTGAGCTCCGTCCCCAAAGCTGTCTGCAGGCTCTCCCAAAAGTGAGAAACAAACCGAGGATCTCGATCCGAGACAATGGAAACTGGAACTCCGTGCAGCTTGACAATTTCCCTCACATATAACTTCGCTCGGTCGATGGATGTCATCGTTGTTCGCACCGGAAGAAAGTGTGCCGACTTCGTCAGTCGGTCCACGACCACCCAAATTGAGTCATGTTTGTTCCGGGTCAGAGGCAACCCCGAAACAAAATCCATCGTGATGTGCTCCCATTTCCACTCAGCTACTGGGAGCGACTGCAGCAATCCAGCCGGTCTCTGGTGCTCAGCCTTGACTTGCTGACAAGTCAAACATCTAGACACAAAGGCGGCCACGTCATGCTTCATGCCCTTCCACCAGAATTGCCTTCTCAAATCATGATACATCTTGGTGCCGCCAGGGTGCACCGAGAATCTGGATCGATGTGCCTCTGACAATACCTCCTCTCGAACCTCTTCATCAGCAGGGAGGCACAACCTCCTCTGGAACCGCAGACCTCCATCAACATCAACTGACCAGTCAGGAACGAGCTCCCCACTGTCACACCGTGCTCTAATCTCCTCCAACTCAGAATCCAACCTTTGTGCTGCAATCACCTTCTGTAGTAGGCTGGGCTGCACTCGTATGGTGCGCAACATGGTATGAGAGGGCTCCCATTGAACCCACAAATCAAAGCCTTCTATCGTGGCCAGAAAATCCTGTCGATCAGTCACCAATCTAGCAAGATGACTATGGGACTTCCGGCTCAATGCATCTGCAACAACATTCGCTTTACCAGGATGGTAAAAGAGTGAATAGTTGAAGTCTTTTAAGACTTCGATCCACCTCCTCTGACGCATGTTCAGATCCTTCTGACTCGCGATGTACCGCAGGCTCTTGTGATCACAATACATATCGAACTCCTCACCGTACAGATAATGCCTCCAGATCTTCAAAGCAAAAACCACCGCCGCCAACTCCAAGTCATGGGTGGGATAGTTCCTCTCGTGAGTCTTCAATTGTCTAGAGGCATAGGCTACCACCCTACCATCCTGCATCAATACAGCTCCAAGCCCCATCTGTGAGGCATCGGTGAAGACAACATAACCTTTGCCACTGGCCGGAATCGTAAGCACTGGGGCCGAAGTGAGACGCCGCTTCAATTCCCGGAAGGACTTCTCACAATCTTCCGACCACTCGAACCTGACACCCTTCTTTGTCAGACGGGTGAGAGGTGCTGCTAGACGAGAAAATCCCTCCACGAAACGTCTATAATAGCCTGCTAGCCCCAAGAAACTCCTGATCTCGAATACGTTTTTCGGCTGCTCCCAGTCCATCACGGCCTCTATCTTCGATGGATCCACGGAGATACCTTCCTGCGAGACAACATGTCCAAGAAATTTCACCTCCTGCATCCAAAACTCACACTTACTGAGCTTGGCATACAATTGGTGGTCTCTAAGGGTCTGCAACACAGCACTCAGGTGCTCCCGATGATCTCCCTCCGTCTTGGAGTAAATGAGGACATCGTCTACAAATACCACAACGAATCTATCCAGGAACATGCTGAAGACTCGGTTCATCAGATCCATGAATGCTGCAGGAGCGTTAGTTAGACCGAAGGGCATGACCAAAAACTCATAGTGCCCATATCGTGTTCGAAACGCCGTCTTTGGAATATCCTCCGCTCTCACAGCCAACTGGTGATATCCGGTCCTCAGGTCAATCTTCGAGAAATAACAAGCACCATTCAACTGATCAAAGAGGTCCTCGATTCGCGGCAAAGGGTACTTGTTCTTAATCGTGATGCTATTCAGTTTGCGATAATCGATGCAAAGCCTCTTCGTCCCATCCTTCTTTTGAGCAAAAAGAACTGGGGCTCCCCAAGGAGATATGCTGGGACGAATGAAGCCTTTATCGAGTAACTCCTCCAACTGGGTCTTCAGCTCCTTTAGCTCCGCGGGAGCCATCCTATACGGAGCAACCGAGATCGGTGCTGCTCCCGGTGCCAGATCTATAGCAAACTCAACCTCTCGAGGTGGAGGCAAGCCTGGAAGCTCATCTGGGAAGACATCCGGAAACTCACGAACCATCGGCGGTAGCACCACTGGATTCCCATCTTTATCTCTACTCGGTAGCTGCGCTAGTAAGCTGAGGGTTATCTGCTGCAGCGGTACCGGGCACAAGATCTTCTGCTTGTCTCCCAAGAAGTAGAACGTCTCGCTCCCCGGAGGTGAGAAGGTGACCTTCTTAGTAAAGCAATCAAGGGTAACGTGATAGGCTGACATCCAATCCATCCCAAGCAGTACGTCCACTCCTCCTAAGTTCAGGACAATGAGGTCTGCCGAGAGCTCTCTGTCTCCTATATGAATGATGCAGTCCCGGCAGATCCGATCCACCTCGGTACTTACCCCGAGCGGTGAAAACACCGACAGAGTATGACCCAATGGAACCGACTCCAGTCCCAAAGTCTTGACAAAACTAGGGACGATATAGGAGTGAGTAGACCCGCTATCGAAATGAACGAAAGCAAGGGTCGAAAAGACAGGAAGGGTACCTAGCGTTATCGGAAACATGTAAGAAACTAATCTAGCTACCGGTTGCTACAAGTTCTAACGAATCAAAACTAATAGCAAAGACAACTACACCATACGTCTACGAATTGAAATTCTAAGTTCAGGGTTACCTTCGATCGCTCCCCCAGAAGCCTCTGGGTCTTGACCAACTAGCATGTACGTCCTTCCCTGAGCCTGGTTGCCTCCTCCGCCCTGACGGGGGAAAGACCTCTGCTGCTGTGCCTGGGGAGGACGCTGCTGTTGCTGAGCTCTCTGTGGAGGCCTTTGCTGCTGCACAGGTGGTGGCAACAGAGCAGGCCTCTGGGGTGGAGCTGGTAGGAGTGGCTGCCGACGAAGCTGTGGACAGTTCCACTTCAAATGATCAAATGAACCGCACTGAAAACATCCACGCCGCGGCGGTCCAAGAGCTGGAGGACCACGAAAGTTCTGAGGCTGGCGTGGCGGGGGTCGACTCTCCATAGGCCTAAACCTCTTCTGAGTCGGTGGACCATTGTGACTGCTGCCACTCCGCTTCTCCATGATAGCGCGGGACTCCTTCAACTCCTGCTCCACTGCCAGGGACCGGTTGACCAACTCCTCATAAGATTGCCCCAAGAAAGGGGTAACCCTACCTCTGATCGCTGGATTCAAGCCATGCTCAAAGCGCAAGGCTCTCCTACCGTCGGTCGCCACCTGGTGTGGAGCATACCTTGCAAGCTCCGAGAACTTGGCCTCATACTGTGTCACAGTATGAGATCCCTGATAGAGTGCCAGAAACTCCATCTCCATCCGGTTCTGCACGGTAACCGGAAAGAACTTCTTCCGAAAGAGTTCCTCGAACTCCTGCCATGTAATCGCTCCTCGATCTGCTGCTCTGGTGCGCTGGACTGTCTGCCACCAGAAATCTGCCTCAGCCTCAAACTGGTACGAGGCGAAGGTCACTCTCCTATCATCGGTGATGCCCAATGCGTTCAGTATCTTCTCAGTCTGCTGGAACCATCGATCGGCCTCTATAGGGTCTGGCTCGCCCTTGAAGCTCGGTGGTCCCATCGCCTTGAAGTCTTTCAGCAATTTCCCCTGCCGCTCGCCCTCGGCCTGCTGACGAGCCTGAGCCTGGGCAAGGGCAGCCTGCGCTAGCTCGGCCTGCTGCTGAGCAGCCGTCTGCTGCTGCACAACAGCAGCCTGCTGCTGCTGGACCATGGTGGCCATCCCCTGGAGCATTTCCATCATCCTCGCCGTGCTATCAGACGCAGAGGACGATCCTGCTCCGTTGCTCCCACCATTTCCACTCCTAGTACCCGCCATCTGAAATAAAAAGATAGTCCTAACGTCAACCATCTACTAACCAACTATTTAGACTCTAGACTTAGACTCCTAATCCTAGAAACTAACCCCTAGGAACATATCCCTAGGCTCTGATACCAGCTGTCACGCCCCAGAAATCTGAAGACTGATTCCTGGGGTATGAGGTGAGAAAAGGAAGAGGGTTATGGGTATGGTTACTTAACTATGCCAATTTAGGATTCTCACTGGGCTCTTTCTACGCTCACACACAAGCAAATGAAAGAAGGGGAAGAACAAAAGATCAGACTCGACCTTTAAAAGGAGTATCCTTTCAGTACATGCTACCCAACGGGGTCACAACATACTGACAGAATATCCTCTAAAGGAGCACGAGGCTCAAGCCTCCGACGGCGAGCCGAGTATCTCACCCGCTCCTGAACACTCGGTGCATCTTTCTGGAGGTCCTATCTACTGGGCTTGTCAAATTAGGTCACTTATTCGTCTTATATTTTTGTGGTGATCTAACCTAGGCTTGGGGCCTTGAGGAGAGGCCTACCCAAAGAAAGTTCAGCTGGCACATTACCACTTATCAAACTGACTAACTAATAGAAACTTATTCCAATCCAATTCGATTACATCCGATGAAAAGATACCACTACTAAGATTGACATAAATAGAAAAAAAAAAATAAGCTGCTACCCTACTGACTGTTGGACTCCTACTGCTGCTCCTGTGACTCAGCTCCTGCAGAAGAGTCTACTCGTGGGAATGAGTAGCCCCCAAAAATACATTTGGGAGATTAGCCAAATAAATGGCTAGTGACAAGCTAACAATTTTAATAACTAACAACGCCCAAATTTTAAGATAAATTATTGATTAACCTAATTGTCAAACTATGTTCTCAATCACGTCCTATGTGTCCATGCAATTTCTATATTCACATGCAAATCCTACCGACTAGGTCATCGTGTATACAGTCATACAATTCCAAATTTAATAAGCAAACAATTATACATTCAAACATGAACCCCGGATATTTTGTTCAACCTGCCCCCGGTCGGGCATTACTATCGGGCCTTTTATTTCGATGTAGAGGGCCAGCTCTCTCGCCGTGCATCCACCAACTCCATGCACAATTCACCCAGATGATCATAAGGGGTTTCCCGTCTTTCACGGTGGAGCTCTACCGCCCAACTTGCTTTACCATGGGGACTTCAACTCCCCGGGACAGGGTTGCTAGGCCAATCCCTACTCGAGGGCAACTCCTATTGGCTTTACCACAACCCTTGCTCGTGACCCCTAACCTACTTAACTTCGGCTGTACGCGCAAGGTGGTTCACGACCCTTACGCGTACGGGGTCTCTACCCTCTAACCAGGTAGATTAACAATAATTAACATACACATGGCAATGAAAGTACTAAACAGTGTTTAAACATTTTTAATGGATTACCCCGGGATTCGCACCCACTCACAACCCAGCATCATAATCAAATAAAATAAATCACTCTCACCCAAAATCCATTTACCGGGGTTATCACGCTCCCCTCAGGAGGGTGGGTCCCGGAAATTCTTTAATTATTTATTTATTCAAATTAAGAGAAAATCTAGCTATGGTGTCCATGCAAACAGTATAATATTTGTTATTAAATTATTAACTTTTTATGCATGCGTCGCCGGACTCGCGACTCCGCATGCAAGGCGGGGTCCACTCGACCACATGCGACGACGTCCGACGGGACCCGCATGCAGCGTTATGGACACCTACCCTTAATTTCTATATTCACATTATTAATTATTAAAGAAAGCGTGCTGTGTCACCTGGAAAGTGTGCTCGGGCTGATGCTGCTAAGCGCCCTCTGCTCCGCCTCCGACTCGGTCCACGTGCTCACCAACTGCCAAAAATACCAGCGGCCTATGGTCATTAAGTGCTACTTAAAATATTACCGGCTTAGGTCTGATTGGTCGAGCCGAGAATTTATACGTCATCGGACGCCGTCTATCAGCACGCAAATTGATGTGCCTAAGGTAGTGTCATCGAACGCCGGTCTACTGGCATGCAAATTGATGTGCCAAGGGTAGCATCATGGTTAGTCGGCGTTGCCGATGCAAAGAATCACACTACAGCTCATATAAGCTATTATGCCTAAACGATCGCATTTACATCGATGCCGCTACTAGCGTGCTGTCGTGCTTTGAGGAGCCTTCAGCATCTTGACCATGGTGACACAGATCAGGTCAAGTCTAGGCAAGGTTTGGAGGTTTGATTCGTTATTTGCCCGAGAAATCATTTGGCTAAGGTACAAAAACACAGTTACTACTATAATTAAAACGAGTCGCACGAGCCTGAGCTCGGATTGACGACCGCCATTACGTCTCACCTAGTTGAACTCCGGGACCGGCAAGGTTTCGTATATGGGTCGCTGAGCGGCCCACCGCCATTCATAGCACGATGATTCGTATGCCATATAAAAATAGATGTAATAATGGGGGCATCATCCGCAAACAATGGTCATAGATTGTCTGACCCAAACGACATGGTCGAAGGGTTTTATGACCTCGATGATTGCGATTAAGTCATCTAGGATAGTTGGCATTGCTAACAACAATAGTCTTACTATGGTTCGATTATACCAATTTGAGTAGACGGTCGAAACCGCGTCGAGCACTACTACTAGTATGCCTTTGTGCTCTTTGGCAAAAAAAAAAATCGCCGAGCTGGTCTCAACAGGACCAAAGGGAAAACAGGGAAAACGAAGAGGGGCTGACCTGTCGATTGGTTAGCATCTGCCGATTGCACAGCCGTCGGCCCGCCGGCTGGTGGCCATGGCTGCGATGAAGGTGAAGGGAAACTAGGGATGGAGTTGGCCAGATCGTGCAACAAGGAGAAGAGAGAGAAGGGGGGTTGGGTTTGGGATTAAAGAGAGATAAAGAGGTGTGGGATTTAAGAGAGATAAAGGAATTAAAGAGAGATAAAGAGAGAGAAACAATTAGGGGCCAGGTTGGGTTTGGGATTAAAGAGAGATAAAGAGATTAAAGAGAGATAAAGGTGAGAAACGATTACGGGTTTGGGTTTGGGATTAAAGAGAGATAAAGAGGTGTGGGATTTAAGAGAGATAAAGGAATTAAAGAGAGATAAAGAGAGAGAAACAATTAGGGGCCAGGTTGGGTTTGGGATTAAAGAGAGATAAAGAGATTAAAGAGAGATAAAGGTGAGAAACGATTATGGGTTTGGGTTTGGGATTAAAGAGAGATAAAGAGGTGTGGGATTTAAGAGAGATAAAGGAATTAAAGAGAGATAAAGAGAGAGAAACAATTAGGGGCCAGGTTGGGTTTGGGATTAAAGAGAGATAAAGAGGTGTGGGATTAAAGAGAGATAAAGGAATTAAAGAGAGATAAAGGTGAGAAACGATAATGGGTTTGGTTATAGATTTAGGTGTTTTTAATTTTTAATTTATTTAATTTATTTTTTTTTTTTCTTAGCAAACAAGTATAACTCGCAGTTAAGCATGGATCGTACTCGAGCTCGCATCGCACCAAGACGGGCCGGTGCACAAACCTTACGAGTCCGACAGACTCGCCTTAAAACCTATTATTTTAATTAATTTTTATTATTATCAAAAACATTCATGCCATGCCTTGTTACACGTGCTCGCATGCTCGTGTAACGATCACCATGCCTCCAGTGTCGCCTAGCGACCCGGACCTGGGGCCCACTGCCCGGTCCAACTCATGTTCAAGCACATACCATCGACAACCATAACTGAAAAAAACAAATCAATCAATTTAGTAATAATAAAACTGGGCTGCCCTGAAATCAAACGTACCGGGTATTACAGAGACGATATGATGTCTGGCAGTCGATGATGTGGAAGAGGACCATTGTATCCAGCGGGCCGATAGAAAGCTTCAAACGAATGATTCCGACGGTGGACTGTCCGCCCTGGTTGAAGCCTTGAATGACCAACTGACTTGGCGAGAGCTGGTCGTCGGTGATGCCGAGTTGCCGCATCGTCTGGATAGGCATGATGTTGACAGCGGAGCCACAGTCCAACAAGATTCGGTTCACTGGCTTCTTCTTGATGTATCCCGAGACGTAAAGAGGCCGGTTATGCAGTCGCGTTCCGAGTTGCAGGTCCTCATCCGAAAAGGTTATCGTTGCATCACACGAGGCCACAACTTTGCGCCTTTGATCATCCTTCCTCTTCCTTTTGTAGCTATCCGGATCGACCAAGGCCGCCGCCATTGCCAGGCGAGCCTTCTTCGGAAGATGCAAAGCCTCTACGAGCGGCATGTGCAAGATTGCTTCGTCGTGAGAGGCAGTGCCCCCTTCGTCGGAATTGTCTCCCTCATCTGTGGAGTCACCTTCTCCAGAAGTTTCGCTTTCGTTCTTTCCTTCCGACGCCTCATGGACTTCGACCATGCAACAAGACACCTTGATGTGTTGGTCCGCTGGGAGGAAGTGATCTGGGAAGAACTCTTGCAAAGTTGTCGGCTCTGGAAGACTCTGCTGAAGGATATCGTCTTGGCTTGCTGGCGGCACTTTGAACGCCTTCCTCCCCGGAGTCTTGCTTTTCTTCTTGTAGGTCTTCCGCTTGGTGAATCCCCTCATCACACGGTCTTGTTTGAGCTTCTTTTCTTGCCATGGCTTTTGCCGCCGCGGTAGCATGACCCATGCTTCTTCGTCGGTGGATTCCCCTTCGCTAGGATGATGGTCGACAGCAGCAACTGGTTCCCTCGAAGGCACTTGTTCTTCCTGAGGCTCTACTGGCTCGTCTTCCGATCCCCAGCCGGTGGGTTTGATTTCGTCGATTGGAACGGACGGAGGCCTTGAGTAGAGGACGTAATAGTCGAACTTCCCCGAAGGCTGGCCCAGCAAACCGACTTCCGGATCTCCTTGCTCGTATCTTTTCCGAAGAGCGCGTTGGGACATAGCTTGACTGGAAGGGACTTGCTCTTCTCGAGGTTCCACTGGCTCATCTTCCGATCCCCAGCCGGTGGGCTTGATTTCGTCGATTGGAACGGACGGAGGCCTTGAGTAGAGGACGTAATAGTCGAACTTCCCCGAAGGCTGGCCCAGCAGACCGACTTCCGGATCTCCTTGCTCGTATCTTTTTCGAAGAGCGCGTTGGGATATAGCTTGACTGGAAGGGACTTGCTCTTCTCGAGGTTCCACTGGCTCGTCTTCCGATCCCTAGCCGGTGGGCTTGATTTCGTCGATTGGAATGAACGGAGGCCTTGAGTAGAGGACGTAATAGTCAAACTTTCCCGAAGGCTGGCCCAGCAGGCCAACTTTCGGATCTCCTTGCTCGTATCTCCTTTGGAGCGCTCGTTGGGATGCAGTATTGCTTGGAAGAGGTACTGGCATGAGCAATGGTTGCCCCCAGGGCAGCGGCGTTTCTTCCTCGGAGAATGCAGGGGTACGTTGACGTCGCTTCGAGACTTTTGGCTGGGAAGTTGACTTAGCGATTGGCGCTTGACGGTTGATGCGCAATTTGGGCATGCTTCGCCGAGCAGCAACGAGCACTGGCAAGAAGGAGCCGAAGGTGATGGACGTCATGTTGGCCGTAGCAACTTCTCCGGAGTCGATCTCTATCTTCCCTTGCTTTGCGAGCGCCATGATTCTTTCCTTGAAGACGAAGCACCTTTCAATGGGATGACTTACCACTCGGTGGTATTTGCAGAAGAGAGGGTCGTCGACGCGATGCATCTGCTCGGGCTTCTTCGAAGGAGGGAGTTCTATCATCTTCTCTTGCAGCAGTTGGTCGAACATGGAGGAGACTTCCGAGTCTGGGAAGGGGTACTCCTTGGATTCGAGCTCCTCGAGAGTCATCCTTTGTCTTGGCGGCGGAGGCGGCGGTATGGCAGCTCCCTTCCTTTGATCTGACTTGCCACCGATCTTGAGCGGCTTGGAGGTTGAAGCTACGTCAGCCACATTGACTTGCTTTGGTTTCGGTGCCGGCGGCTTGTCCTTCTTCTCTACCTTCAGGAAGTCCTTGTTCTTCGAGTCCCCGCGGTTTGCTAGGCTGAGTTCCATGTCGTGAGCCCGAGTTGTGAGTTCTTCGAAAGACCGAGGCTTGATACCTTTGAGGATGTAGAGCAGACCCCAGTGCATGCCTTGGGTGCACATCTCGATGGCCGAGTCTTCAGACAAGCGGTCTCATGAATTCAGCATGAGGTTCCTCCATCTGTCGATGTAGTCGATCACCGGCTCGTCCTTTTTTTGCTTGACGGCGGTAAGCTCGGTCATGCTGACGGTTCGTCTGGTACTGTAGAAGCGATTGAGGAACTCCCTCTCCATCTGATCCCAGCTGTCGATGGTCCCTGCAGGAAGATCAACGTACCAGTCGAACGCGTTGCCTTTGAGGGTGCGAACGAATTGCTTCACCATCTCGTCGCCATATGTGCCGGCATTATTACAGGTCTCGATGAAGTGGGCGACGTGCTGTCTCGGATTTCCCTTTCCGTCGAAGTGCTGGAACTTTGGTGGCTGGAATCCGACTGGGAAGCGTAGCTGCTGGATCCTCGCACTGTAGGGCTTCGAGTACACCGCCATGATCAGAGGAAGGCTACTGCCGTGGGAACGCATCATGTCGGCTATCAACGATTGGACTTGCTGAGCATTCATCGTTGCCGTTGTCGGAGGTTGTGTGGCCACCGAGGCTGGTGCTGGGGAGACAACTTCCAATGGGACGGGAGCCGAGGAGAGCACTGGAGTAACTGCTTGAATCGTCGGAGCAACTTCTGCAGGAGCGGGAGTTGAAGACGGAACGGGAGCGGCTACTGGAGAAGCGACGGGTTGGCCGACTACTGCAGCATCCTTCGCGCTTAGCTTTTGGAGCAGAGTGTTGATATGGCGATCCTTCTCCTCCATCAGCCGAGTAATCTACGCCATGTGCTCGTTCATCTGCATGGCTTGGAGCAGAAGAGCGAACGGAGGGTGGTGACAGAGAACTTCTCGGTGTTGCATATTCGTATCCTCGCCGTCATCATCGGAGACGTAGTTACGCCGACTTGCTTCTGGCTGATGATTGATGTTTGCCCCCTGCAGAGGAGGTGCAACGTCTGTTGGAGAACCCGAACGGGCTCGGGGCTGGGGCTAGTCCTCCCCAAACTTCTGGACATGTACTCCAGGATCGAGGCTCGTTTCTTCATGCACCAGGGCCTCGTCGGCGCTTTGGCGAGCATCTTCGGTAGTAGCTTCCGGCACGAAGACGTCCGCAAGAGTCCGAGTACGCCGAGTGTAGACGCGCACCATCGGTGGAGGATCACCCTCCGGATTTACTGGATCACCGTGTCAGAGTAGAGGAGACTCGACGATTGGTGAGAGGCTTGGAGCAAACGCATCGTTGTTTGTTCCGGCCATTACAAACTTCAAGCAGCTTCTTCAGTCGTACGGATGAAAGGAGAAGAGGTCCCACCGGGCGTGCCAGAAATCTGTGGATGCGGAAAAAAAGCACGGGTCGTCTTTATTGCGTAAAACCAGATTACAAGTGTGGCCGGGACCCGGGTGGCTCGGGTGTAGCGAGTCCGGGTTGCGGCGAGTTTTGATCAGGGGATTGTGGGAAAGATCTTCTGGGGGATCCCTTTGATCCGCGTCTCCACGTGGTGTTCATGCGAGAGCTCTGAAGGAGTTGCCCAGGACAGGGGTCTTTACAGGGAGAGGGTTTTGGAGAGGCTAAGGAATGTCCACCATTGCTTTGTCCCTTCCGTGCTTCGCGCTTTCTCGGCTAAGGGGTTTTCGGCTTCGTTCCTCGGTCTTCGCGTCTTCCTCGTTCCTTGCTTGGCCTCGGTGTCCTTGATCATCGGTTCGCGGCGTCGATCGAGCTTTTGGCGTTGGCTTTGGCTTTGGCTTTTTGGCTTTGGCTTGGCTCTGGTGTGGCTCTGGCTTTTGCTTTGCTTCGGCGCTTGCACTTGGACGTAGCTGGGAGAGACTTGCGATGCTTTCGTTCTTCCGGACTTCGCGTCGTATCGGCTAGAACGTGCGGTGCTTTTGCTCATGGCCGGCGTAGTCGCTTGGCTTTGGCACTTGCGTTGCTTTGGCACGGGCTTTACTGGGGCTTTGCTTTGGCTTCTTGCGTTGGCTTTAGCTTCAGCGTCAACTCGATCTTCTTCTTCGAACGACGTGGGCTACTTCTTCGGTGCTTCGATGGTTTGCGTGTCGACTGGACTTCTCTTCTTCTCCGGGCTTCTTTGGCGTGATCGGAGTCGAAGAATGCTTTCGAAGATAGTGGGGGTAGCACCGATCTCCGTGCGACGGTTATGGCGTCGGCTTTTGTTGATGAAGACGACGGGGTAGCGACGCTTCAGACGATCTGCTCCAGGCTTTCTTTTTCGTGGATGGCGCAGGCGTTCGTCGAAGACGACGGGGTGATGACGCTTCGCTTCTCTCCTCCGGGCCTTGGGGCTTGATCGGGATCGAGGATTTATTGGAGCCGACGGGGTAGTGCTGCTCCTCTTCTTCTCCGGGCTTTTGGGCTTGATCGGAGTCGAAGGCTTGTTGGAGACAACGGGGTAGTGCCGCTCCGATCTTCTTCTCCGGCCTTTGCTTCTGGCGTCTTCGGAGTCGAAGGGTTCTTCTTCTCCGAGCTTTCTTCTTCGTGCACGGAGTCGAAGGGATGATCTTCGTGTGCAAGGGTCTTCACGTTGATGAGGACTTTCAGTAAGCTGATCCCTCGGGACAGGCTTGACTGTGCCTCGTAAAGCCTTGGGTCGTTGAAGAAGTGTCTCCTCTTCTGCAGAGCTCCGACGTTTCGTCTTCAATTTTTCGACCTCTTCTTCATTCCCCCACCCCCTCTATTTATAGGCAAAGGGGTGGGGAGAGAGATATGGGAACCTTTTAATTTTAAATCCCTTTTGTATCTCTCTCATAATTACCCTGGATTTATTCATCCATTGATGAGGGGAATAACGTTTATTTGTTTTCCTTTTCTGGCGAGGCAATTATGGCTGGATTTCGCACACGAAATCGATGGCGATCGGGTGCTTCGTCTTGTGCGTCGGATCGAGGGATCGGCGCAGATCCGTGTGTGTGCAGACGTCATACGCAACCTCCCCCCGCGCATGGCGGTATTTTCTTCCTTTTCTTTCTTTTCTTTCCTTTTCTTTTCTTTCCTTTTCTTTTCTTTCCTTTCTTTTCTTTCTTTTTCTTTTCTTTCTTTTCTTTTCTTTCCTTTTCTTCCCTTTCCTTGCAGGACCGGCCGGCCCCTCCATGGGGTTCGGGTCCCAATAGGGCCGGCCCCCATGGGGTTCGGGTCCTAGTAGGGGCCGGCCCCATGGGGTTCGGACCCTAGTAGGGGCCGACCCCTCTTGAAGTGGGGTCCGCTCCTCTTTTGCTAGGCGCGAGTCGGGTCCGAGTCGTCGGGTTTGCATCCACGTCGGCACGCGTAAGTCGGGTCCGGGTCCGAGCGCGTCGGGTTTGCGTCCACGTCGGCACACGTAAGTCGGGTCCGGGTCCGATGAAATTCGTGTGTCTACAGTCATCCCAAAATCTGACGTTCCGACCGTCCCCGAGGGTAATTAGGTAACCCGATCTGTATAGATCCTTCACCTTGGGGATGCCTTGCCAGAAGTGTGAGATCCTGCTCGAGGTCCTGCCCCTCAAGTGGAGAGGAAAGAAACGCCTGAAGTACCGAGCCAGAATGATATGTCTCCAGGATACTCCGTCTTCATTCTAAAAGCACCACCACTATTTTTCCAATATGGAGATATTAAATCTCCGTAGATCTAAATCTCCCAATCCTCCCACCTCCTTTGGTAAACTGACTTGATCCCATCACAGGATATTATAGGAACCTCCCTTTCCCCCCACTCCTCTCCAGAGGAAAGATCTCTGAATCTGATTGATCTTCTCAATAACCCAAAAAAGAAAATCGAAATAGGCTAGGAAATAAGAAGGGATAAATGACAAGATGACATTAACCAACACCAACTGCCTGCCCAGGGAGAGAACCTTCGCTTACCAACCTTCCAGTCTAGCCTCATTCTTCTAGATGAGTTTTTCCCAGTCCTCTCTCATGAGGGCTCTGTCACTGACTGGTATGTTGAGATACTTCATCGGTAGGCTGACTTCTCTGCAATTTAGCAGACGCACAAAAGCTGACACAAGGTCCTCTGCTCCCCCAATGCAGTAGATAGAGGTTGCTCTTTTGGAAATTGATCTTGAGCTTCGAGATGAACTCTAGTCCGTAGAAAAGGACTTTCAGGGACACCAATTGGAACGGGCAGGCTTCCGAGAAAAGTGGAGAGTCGTCTGCATATGGAAGTAGATCAACCCAATTCTTCGATCCCTTTCACAAGTCCTAATGAGCTAGCTTTCCTGATCATCACATCAAAGGCGTCCACCACGAGGCTAAAAAGGTAGGGCGAGAGGGGGCATCCCTGCTTTATGCCCTTATAAACCTTGAACTCTTATCTTGGATTTCATTAATGAAGCAAGCGATCTTGGAGGAATATAGGATGCACCAAACCCAAGACAACCATTGATATGAGAAGCCCTTCGCCTGCATCAGCTCCAAGAGGAAATTCCACCTGATCTGATCAAAAGCCCAGTCAAAGTCGATCTTTAATAGTATCCCTTCCTTGTATGTCTCTCGTAGGTGATAGATAGTCTCTTGTGCTGCTGCAACGCTGTCCAATATCATCTACCTCTTAATGAAAGAGGACTGCAAGGGGGACACTAGAGCTCCAATATCACTAGCCATCCTAGTAGCTAGCACCTTCGATATAATCTTATACAAGCAGTTAGCGAGATTTATTAGGCGAAAATCACAAATGGAATCAGCTCCCTCCTATTTTGGAATTAGATAACCCAAGAGTAATTCAAGCAGTGAATGCGAAAGGTACTTCAAAAGAAGTATGACAACATTCTGCAAAGGTCCGGCTTGATAATGTCCCAGAACTTCTGATAGAATCCCATTGGGAAGCCATCAGGACCCGGCGCCCCGTCTTCTTAGGAATCAAAAACCGCCCTCCTGAAGTCATCCTTCGTGAATCTGTCATCCAAAGGAGAGCCCGGGGGAATCCTAGGCATGTCGAGGTTTTGCAAGTCCATTATCCCTGAAGAAAAAAGAAGCACCTTGAAGGACATCTGAAGTGGAGGTAAGAGTCGTTCCCCTATGCAAAAGCGAAGTAATGAAGTTCCTCCTCCTCCTATTGGCCACCCGATGGAAATAAGGCATTTTGGAGTCACCAAGTTTAATCCATTGCTCCTATGATCTTTGTCTCCATATAGTCTCTTTCGTCCCGAGGGTATCACCAAGTACGGAGTTAAGTTGTTCCAGTTTCACTCTCTCAGGCACCGAAAGAGGAGAAGATTCACTCTTGACCTCCAAAGCCTAGATGGAGGCCAATAGAGAGACCTTCTGTCCCGTCACATTGTCGAAGTACTCCTTGCTCTAGGTCTTAAGTTTTCACTTGATGAACCATAGCTTATTAACCATGTTCAAAGCCGAGTCCTGGAGATTTCCTGCTTCGAACCACCACCCGGCTAAGAGATTCGAAAAACCATCATGGAGGGTACACACATCATCTCGAAGCGGACAGGGGGTTTGACAGTCGGGACGATGTTCATAGCTAAGAGAAGAGGGGCATGGTCTGAAAGGCACGCCGCTAGACCATGTTGATAGCAATCCGAGTAGAGAACATTGAAGTCTACTGATATGAGGAATAGATCGAGTCGAGCCCAAATAGGGTCCTCCCGTTTGTTAGTCCAGGTATAGCTCCTACCTATCAGTGGTAGATCCATCAGGGCCTCCCTCCTGATGAAGTCGGTGAATGATCTCATGGCATGCTGATCACCCTCACTCTCTGATTGTTCATTCGAGTTACAGGATACGTTGAAGTCTCTAGCAACCACCCATGGTCCCACAAAAGAAAGCTTGAGGGGTGAGAGTTCCACCCAGAACTCATCCCCCCTGCTGTTGTCCGTTGGCTCATACATCGAAGTAATCATCCAAGATCGACCGTCGGATTTGTTGCGCAGAACCAAGGACAATGAAAACACCCTGACCACCATATTCTCAAGAATAAAGAAGTCATCACTATAACCAACTAGACTTCCTCTCGCTGAACCCGTAGCATCCTTGCTCTCCCACTTCTCGATCTTTCGGGTGCTAAGAGAATGGAAGAAATGATTGGTGGGGTTCTCCCTTTTCGACTCCTAAATGCAAATGATGTCCACATCGTGTAGGGATGCAAAAGAACTAGCTGCTCTGTGCTTCTCAGATTTACCCAAACCTCTAACATTCCACGATAGTATCTTCATGAGAAACCGAAAAACTCCCACCCTTGCAACCAGAAGGCAACTTCAGGAGAACACATTCTTGGCACACTGCAACTCCAACTTCCTTACATTATCCAAAAAGGAAGCACACCATCAAGCTTAGAAGGTGTTATAAACCCACACTTCCTAGCTAAATCCAAAATTACATCGTTAGGAGGAGATGAGAGAGATTCAATATGGCACAAGGACCTATCTTCCACAATAGGGGGCACCTCCTCAATAGGAGAGGTTTGGGAGTCGAGCACGGAGTCACTCGTTTCCACATTAGTGCCCTGGCACCTCCGGGTGGTGCCCTCATCGATATCCACGAATGGACTGCAATGGGGCACTATGTTCTCCTCCTCCTTGCACCCATTGTGCACCAAGGGAGTGACGGGTGCCCTCGTGCTCGATTCAAAATTCGAAATGAATGCAAAGTCCCCGACAAAAATATCGTGATCTACGAGGATTGCGAGGGATCTTATTCGCTCGCAAGATTTGCCGCAATGAAGGCGTACCTGCCGCGGAGGCAGATCCGCCACCGCCTCCACCTCCGCCACCCAGGTCCGGCGTCCTGATCGCATCGATTCTGCCTGCAGGTCTGTTGCCCTGGTCCGACGGTCCGACCACCTCGTGCTGTTGGAAGTGCGTTGATGGAGGGGGCATTGGATGAAGCGCAGGTTGTCTGAACCTTGTCATCGCTGGGTTGGCTGCCATGCAGATTAGAGGTCCGAAACCCAGGGGTATCACTAGGTCTTTAATATTGGGGACACCGGATTCCCTCCTCACTGTCTGCCCACAAGGCGGAGGAGGGAGGGATGTACAGTCGCCTAGCTCTTGGAATTGCAAGCAGACCTCGATAATCCCTACTCCATGAAGTACCCTGACCAGCGGAGGGATGAGAATTGGCTCATAGCAGACGACATTGGCCTGACAGAAACGATGGTGAGAGATGCGAGGGTGAACGTTGAAGCATTCTCTGACCTCCATGTACGCTCCTAGCCGATCTCGGAGCGTCTCGTCCCCCCAAGCATCGAACGGGAGGTCGAAAATCGTCACCATGACAACAGTCCTCCTACGACGCACCATCGCCCCGCGGAGTTCATCCCAGTGGCTAAATATGTCCAAGATAGGACCAAGGTCTCAAAAGCCACGAAGAACCTCAATCTCCAGCAATTGGGTGGAAGGGAATTCAACCGGGAATTCCCCATCCCGGACCTCCTGCAGAGGCCAAACCCAAGAGCCTCTTCACGCCAAGTGAAGATAGCCCGAGAGCTCCGCTCCAAAGATCATCTTCCTCGAAGCCCTATAGAGACTGGATCTCGCCAGAATGTCACGCATCTCTCCTAGTTGTGCATCAGGCCGGAGAGGGGAGGGCGATGCGAAGACGGTTCTCGAGGAGGAGGCCCTGGACTGCACAGGATCTGGCCATGTCGTTGGCGGAGCTCTGAGATCTGGCCATGCTGGACTGATAAGAGGTGTGTCCAACCTTTTTGCACCGAAAACAGACCAGGGGGTTCCAGCAGATCGAGATGTCGTGGTCACACTCCTCGCACCGGAAGCATTGCCGGCCAATCCACCTCCCGGATTTCGCCGACCTGTGAGGTGTGGTTTTCCGAATCCCCTGATGCCACCTCGGGTTACGAACCACCTCTGCGTAAGATGCCGGGGCATAAACCTGAGGGGGGGGGCGTGGATTGTTCGGGTCGAAGTGGAACGGGTCTCACCCCCGAGATGCCTATCTCGGAAACGATGATCCCCATTGGTACCTCGACTGCCGATTCCCCCAACAACCTGACGTCCGCCCAGAGACCGTCCCATCCCCCGCCGAAAAATCTTATGACCCCTAATTCATTGTCACCACATAATCACAGTAAAAATAATTTACTTTTAGGTCAAAGAGCAAGAAGATGGTAATATTTTTTACAAGCCATGAAAATATATATGGGATGTTTACATATGAGACCCCCCCCCCCCCCCCCCCCCCCCCCCCCTCTCTCAGTGATTCCATTCGATCACAACGTGGTTTTCTCCAAACTAACAAAACTCAATCAGACTAGCAACATGAGCACAACTTTCACAAACAAACAGACATTCAATTTCTTCATCTTGACTTAGAGATTCAGCTCACAGCTCATGAGTAAAACTTGTAAGTCTTCGCTTGGATGATGATATCGCGAAGTCCTCCTATTGGCGCTAATATCATCAATAGAACCCCGAGCACGATGCAAATCTGAAGACAGATGAACACAGTAATAAATCAGTTAGATGTTGATATAGGTTTTTCAAAAAAGAAATCAACAAAAAAAGAGTTAGTTTACCCAATTCACAATCCAAGAAAGACTTAATCTTCTAGGCTTGTAGATTGCGAGCCACATGATGCAGGGAAGCTGTGAAAAGAAACTTATGTCAATCAGAATCACAAATATTCCCGCATATCGGATTTACGATAGGCTCGAACGATCCGATAGCAGCATAGTTTCGCATTAGAAACTGCGGGCATCGTGCAAATTCTTGATTAACACATTGAGACGGAAGGTTTGGGGGCTTACGAAGTATGTCGTCGGGGCAAATGCAAATCCTCCGAAGAATGAAAGTAGTCCTCCGAAGAAAGGGAATGTGATGGCGACGAACATTGTTAATGCTGTACCAGAAGAGTATGGAAAATGTGTTAAAATCGAAGGAAGGAGCGACTTAACGAAAGGAAAATTACTAGTTCCTTCGTAGATGTGCCGATGTTGTGATTCTCACAGATGCGGTTAGAGCGAAGAACGCTTTGGTGCTGGGTAAGTCGGTTACTGAAAATATTTGCCCTATACTGATAGAGTGTATGGATCTTTGGGGACAACTATCAGGGTTTTTCGTATAGTGGATTCCACACGGTTCTAATAGTGCTGCTCATTGGTTCGCGAAGGAAGCCCGGCTCAATGATGCAGTTGGTTATTGGCCGTCTGGTGGGTCTAGTACTTTGTTTGCCCTGGTCGGGAAAGACCTCCAGGTCATGATGTAATGATCACCATCTCGCTTACCCAAAAAAAAAAAAAAGGACTTACCGACGTATAAGGTGCGTGCTACTAAGCGGAGAGGAAGACCCGGGGGGAAATGAAGTTTCTTTACCAGCACTGTTTCCATCATGTCGAACACTGGCATCGCATAAATCTGCATAAATATTTCAGAAAAAATTACAATACAGACATATATAGATTGGCCCATGTGCCCACATGTGAGGTCTATAGTCCATGTAAGACTAAAACCCAATAAGAATGGGCCTGGGTAATTGTTGATTGAGCTTTCCATAAGTGTATATGCTCTGGGCTACTGGGTCTAATTTTGAGATCGATCCCATCCGTTGTATCTGTTGATTTCTATGACGGGGAGAAATCATAAAGGGTTATAAATAATGGTACTTGGTCCCCCTCCTGAGTAACGACATCTCTACGTGAGTTTTCTGGACACCCCCTCTATCCACACTAGAGAGAGATCTCTTTTGCCACAAAGAGTGGAAACCAAGTCCAGGGAACACGCATCGGAGATCATGATTCTCACTAGTTCTTCATCCATGGATTCTTTTGCTTTTGGTAACGATTCTATACTCTTAGAAGTAGGATCTCTCATGGATGATCAAGAGTAAAATCACCTTACAAGTTTCTTTACCCACTATGCGATTTAATTTCTAGAAAATGCAGGACTGGGAATTAAGTAGCACCTGGTAGCTCCCGATCACGTGGATCACGACGAACATATTGGCCACGGCGATCAGCCACCGTGGCTTATCAAGGCTGATGAGAATGTTGTCCTGCACCGAGTTTCCGAAAGCCCAGTATCCGACCAGTGCGACCGGGAAGTAGCAGAGGGCGACGACGATGTACGCCACGATGACGCCCTTCCACATGGGCTTCTTCGAGGGCTTCTCGGCGCTGGAGGGGATGGTGGCCTGGATCTCCAGCACCACATTGTGGCCTGCGTACGCGAAGGCGACATCTCCCAATGCGCTCAAGAAGCCAAAGACAGTCCCCGCAGATGTCGAAGATCTGTAGCCATACTCCACTCCTGCTTGCTTCCCTTTGTCCACAGATGCTACCCAAGCAATGGTAGAGTAGCTGATAACAGTGGCAAGAATCAGTCAAATCAGATCATTTCATTTACGACAAATTATAAAAGAGAAATGCTATTCATCCCGAAGGTTTTCCCGATTCCGCCAGCCCGATTGACGTGGCAGCGCTCAACTGGTGGCTGAAACTCAATAGCGACATTTAAATCTTTTACTCCACCAATTAAACTCGCCACGTCAATCGGGCTGAGCGGAATCGGAAAAACCTTCGGGCTGAATAGCATTTCTCATTATGAAAACCGCCCACACCTCATTTCATATGGGTCCCTCAATTTTTCTTTTGAGCAAATGACCCCCGAACTATTCTCCGTCTGCACTTAAACCCCCCGTCAGCATTCAACCGTCAAACTAAACATATATTTTGAAAATACCCTCGCCCAAGTAAGCATAAGATCAAAATTAAGGGCATTTTTGAAATAAAATTATTTGTCTTATTGCAGATTAATAAGGGTATTTTCGAAATAGAAGATAAGTTTGACGGTTGAAAGCTGATAGAGACCGGGGGCTAAATGTGGACAGAGCATGGTTCAAGAGTCAATTTGTTAAAAATAAAAAGGGTTATTTTGACTTTGTCCCCAAAAATCTGCCTTAAATTAGACTTTACCCCCAATATTTTCATTAATTAGACTTTACCCCCCAAAACTAATTGTTCCATCAGTTCACCCCCAAAACTTTATTTCTTTTCCATCAGCTCACCCTTTCTCTTAGATGGTGAGCTGACCGAAAGTTAGTTTTGGGGGGTAACGTCTAATTAATGAAATAATGGGGGGTAAAGTATAATTTAAGGTTAAATTTTGGGGGCAAAGTCTAAATAACCCAAATAAAAATAAAAAAGTTGAGGGTTAATATGAAGTGTATAGTTCAAATGAAGTTTTTGTAATTTATCATTTGAATTATGAAGTGGGTATTTGATTGGTTTGTAGTGTTTGCTCAACAAACAACACAAACACTAAACATGAGCTAAATGGCTACATATTCTATAATTTTTCCTTTGAAATAAGGTTAGATTAGATAATTTGTCATTGCTAATTACTTACACTACCATCAAAAGATAATTGTTTCAGCCGGGAGTAGGCCAGAGGGGTGCGACAGGACGACTATGGAGAGACGAGGTGGGGCCTAACTCTGATACCAAGTCACGAATCTCGTATCCCTTCAAAACCGATCATGAGGGGGAGAACAGCAATGGGTATACGAAGACACAACTCTCATCCCTAGCTGATATGGGATTAATGTAACTCCAACGCTTTACGTTGGAGGCGAAGATTTGGTTTCGGAGAGAGGGAGAGTACCTGAGGGACATGACGGCGGCCGCCAACGAGACGCACGAGATGGAGTTGAAGTTGGGGAGCTGTGCGAGGACGAAGTGGGCGGAGGCGAAGATCATGATGAAGTAGGTGAGCCTGATGGATTTGCAGCCGGGGCAGACGACGTCATGAAACTTCTTGAGGGACGTCCCCCCGGTGACCATGTAGACGATGTCGACGCCCACCTCGACGACGAGCTGCTGGGGGACCACGATCCAGAGGCCGAGCTTCTCACCGAAGGCGTGCTGGCCGAGCTCGTGGTACCGATCGAACCGCATCCCCGGCACCATCTCGTGCATCTGCACCATCTGCCAGAGTGTGAACAGGGTGATGATCCACGATATGACAAGGATCACAATACCAGGACCCCTGCATCATCAAACCAACATATTTCTTTTATGAGTACATATACATATAAATACATGAATCTCAGTAGATTATATATATTCTGAATTAAATAGAATTTTTTTTAGATAAATTGCACATAAACCCCTGTAGTTTGACCATTTTCACTTACACCTCCTCATATTTACACCTATTGTGTAAGTGATAATCTCCGCGACGAGCCAAGGCGAGGTCCAAAGGACCAATATACTGATGCCTCCGCATCGAGCGGACCGAGCCACCGCACCACGCCGGAGAGAGGGGCATCGCTGGATTAGATAGCAGCCGGCTCAAAAATCTTGGCAAACCAGCTCAAGCTCGTGATACATTCAATCATCCCTAAAACGCAATATGCTTTCATACCGGGGTGGCGGATAAGGGATAATATAATGTTTGCCGAGAAGATTTTCCATGACTTGCATGTTGGGTGTGTGTGTTAAAACCACACAAACACCTTGGGTTTTAGTCCCATATCGGTAAGGGGAGAAATCCCCTACCAACATATAAGGATTTGCCCACTTCCCCCCACTAGTCATCACACTAGAGGAGGGGCTCCACTAGCTCACACACGCGCGCGCGTGTGTGCCGGGCCGGGCTTGGGCTTGGGCATGGGCTGGGCGGCGCGTGTGTGTGCGCCCACGGACCCGGACACGATAGCACCTCCGAAATGGGCTGGTCCGCACCTGCCCTATTTTTGTTTTTTGCTTTTAAGTCCTCCACTATTTATTATTTACCATTTGGGACACTAGCCGTTACGCGAGAAGCGCTGCATGCTAGCCGTTACGTACAGGCTCGCTGCGAGCTGTAACGTGCGAGGTTAATGGGCTTAATCGCAGCCCATTAACCGCTCCCCTCTTTCAGCCTCCCATTAACAGCCCGAGGCCTATATAAGGCCCGGTGCAGCTATGGGATTTACACACTCCGAAAATCGGAATTCCTCCCTGCTTACTGCCTCTCTCTCTCTTTCATTCTCTCGTCGTGGTGCTGTGGTGCTGCCACTTTGCTCCGAAGAGACTCCCTCTCTCGGACCAAAGCTCTGCTGCGGTGCTGCCTCCCCGATTCGAGAAGATCGTCATCCGAGTCGCTGGGTTCCTGAAAGTTCACGAGGTTCGCAATACCTTCTTGAAGTCGTGCCGACGAGAAGGAGGTCGCCTGACCGGGGTCGTCATATCTCCGAGAACCATTGCCACGAGACCCGCACGAGGGGGGCAATAAGTTTCTTGGGACAGTGCCTAGCACGTTTCGACCACAGGCCAGAGTTTCTAACTCTACCCTTGTCCTATCCTTCTAATTAATCAATTTGCATCTAATAGAGAAACCTAAATAATTAGAGATAGATTATTTCTCTCTTTTAGAAAAGTTCGGCAAGGTGAATGACGGTTCCATAGAACCCGCTCTGCCTTGGCAAACAATTTCTAAAAGAAATTTGTGATATGCCTTTACTTGCAAATATTATTGCTAAAATTATTTAATATTAAGAATTTGATTCCAAAGTTTGCTAGTTTAGAACGGTTATTTTCCAACAATCCAAGAAACTTATTGTAATTTAATCGTTCATAAGTTATTTTCTTTGCAACGTGCTCACTAAGGTAGCCTACGTGATCATCTATTAGTCTTTATTTCGTGCTACCTATTAGTTGCTACTAATTACAAAACTATTTTCTACAAAAGTAAATTAGAAGCATAGATTATAGAAAAGACTAAAAGTCGTCATTGAAATATTCCACTGCCTACGGTGTCAAGAAAGGCTTGTCAAACCGGCATTAAATTGCCCAAGGTAGCTTGGTATTTGAGCGAGCCTAGTGCTCCACCTCCTACCTGGAGCCCATCTGGCCGTTAGGATTTGGAAGTTTCATTTGGACTTCTAAAAGTCGAATCTATCTAGGTGTACTTTAAAATTGACAAAACTTGTTTTTCAATCCACAGATATTAACTCCTAATTTTGGTCCGAAATGGCCTCACCAAACCGTGAAACCCTTAGTGCTAAACCCGAGAAGTTTGACGGGTCTAACTTCAAGAGGTGGCAAAACCAGATGCGATTCTGGCTAACCACACTTGGGTTACTGTCAGCCATAGGTGAAACCGCACCAGGAATATCCAACGGGTCCAGCCAAACTCGTCGTACCCGAGCCTCCACTTCTCAACCTGAATCTGAACCAACTTTTGGTATTCCCACTAGGACCCCAGAAGAAATCAACTACCATGGCCTTCATAGGATCCTAGGGGCCTTATCTGATAGATTATACGATATCTATTATACCATTCA
Organism: Chamaelirium japonicum; assembly: GCA_947650365.1. Taxonomy (NCBI): domain Eukaryota; kingdom Viridiplantae; phylum Streptophyta; class Magnoliopsida; order Liliales; family Melanthiaceae; genus Chamaelirium; species Chamaelirium japonicum. The sequence continues at coordinate 15,399,750 of OX393553.1, read as the reverse complement.
AAACCCTAAGGACCTATGGGATACCCTAGAGCGTAAGTATGGCCTAGATGATGCTGGAGTAAAACGCTTCAAAGCGTCTGACTTCAACAGCTTCAAAATGGTTGACTCCAAACCCATGAATGATCAGATTCATGAGTTTGAGAACCTAGTCCAACATCTAAAGACTAATGGTTCCACCCTTGATGAAACCTTCCAGATAGCCTGTCTTATAGATAAACTACCTGCTTCTTGGTCTGAATTCTCTAAGCACCTAAGTCATACCCAAGGTGACCTAACCCTAACTCAAGTTCTAAACTCTATTAGAATTGAGGAGCAACATAGGCTCAGGGAAAAGGGATCCTCTCAATCCAAACCCAAGGTCAACAACGTAGAGGGTCAACCGTCTAAACCATTCCAAAAACCTAGACATAAGTTCCAGAAGAAACCCTTCCACCCTAAGCCTAAGCCATATACCAAGAAGCCCTACCATAGCAACCATAACCCAAACCATCCCAAGGACCAAAAGAAGGAAGGAGTGCGTTGCTACTACGTCTGCGGTCGGACCAATCACATGGCCAACTAATGCTTCTACAAGAAGACAGCACCACCTCCAAATCCAAGAAGAAATGGTCCAACGCCACCCGGCTCCCAAGTCAACATGGTGACCTCTGGAGCTGGCTCTTCTGGGACCGCTTTCAGGTCTGTTCTCTTCACCCCTGAAGTTAACATGACCTTTCAAGCATTTGATTGGTGGATTGACACAGGAGCTAACATTCATGTTTGCTCTGATCAATCTTTGTTTTCCACCTATCAGGTCTCAGGTGGAGGAGCTGTAAGCATGGGGAACAATGCTGAGGCTCGTGTGCTAGGGATAGGACGAATCGACCTGAAGCTGACGTCGGAGAAGACCCTGACCCTGCGCGGAGTCCACCACGTTCCAGAGATTAGGAGGAATTTAATTAGTGGGTCCTTATTAGTCCAACAGGACTATAAGCTTGTATTTGAGTCCAATAAGGTTGTAATAACTAAAGGAATGAATTTTATTGGAAAAGGATTTCTTTGTGATGGTTTGTTTAAATTGAATGTATTCAATCCTTCTTCTACTATTTTAAATGTTGAGTCTTCGGTCACTTGGCACCAAAGACTAGGTCATGTAAATTATAATTCAATTAAGAAACTCATGACCTTAAATATCATTCCCAAATCCGATACTAGGAATCTCGACAAGTGCGAGATATGCGTAGAAGCCAAACAACCTAAGAAATCTTTTAAAACTATCGATCGAGACTCCCATATACTTGAATTAATTCACAGCGATGTCTGTGATTCTGGGAGAACCTCGAGAGGTGGCAATAGATATTTTGTAACGTTCATAGATGACGCTTCAAAATATTGCCACCTCTACCTTATTAAAACTAAGGATGAAGTTCTCAGTAAATTTAAAATTTACAGAGCACTGGTTGAGAACCAATTAGACGAAACCATTAAGATCCTTAGGTCAGACCGAGGAGGGGAGTATACCTCAAATGAGTTAAGTGAGTACTGTGATGACTATGGAATACTCCATGAAGTCACAGCTCCTTACACTCCCCAATCCAACGGTGTAGCGGAAAGGAAAAACAGAACCCTAATGAACATGGTTAATTCCATGTTACTAAGCTCTGGAGCGCCAGAGAACTTGTGGGGGGAAGCCCTAATGACGGCTTGTTTTATCCTTAACCGTATTCCGTTCAAACATAATGACTTGACCCCATACGAAGTATGGAAACATAGGAAACCTAACTTAGAATACCTAAAAGTGTGGGGGTGCCTAGCTAAGGTAAAAATCCCCGATAACAAAAGGAAGAAGATAGGACTTAAGACTGTAGATGCCATCTTTATTGGCTACGCTTCAGACAGTAACGCTAATCGTTTTTTAGTGTTTAACTCTGAAATAAGCGAAATAGACAATAACACCATAATCGAAGCTAGAGATGCCTCATACTTCGAAAACATCTTTCCCTATAAGACTAGGATCAACACTAGGATTAATACTAATAACCAGGCCTCCAGTTCTAATCAGGTGACTCAGATCGAACCTGAAGTCCAATTAGAACCTGAAGACCAGATTGAACCGGTAACCCAAACCGAACCTAGGAGGAGTAAACGTGCCCGTGTAGAGAAAGTCTTTGATGACTTCTATGCACTTATGGTGGAGAACTCCCCCTCCACTTATACAGATGCAATGAAGTCCATAGACTCACCTTTTTGGAAAGAAGCCATAGATAACGAGATCCAATCCATACTTCAAAACCATACCTGGGAACTCACCAATTTACCTCCTGGTTGTAAAACCATAGGATGTAAATGGGTTTTTAAGAAAAAGCTTAGACCCGACGGTACCATAGATAAATTTAAGGCACGACTTGTAGCCAAGGGCTTTACCCAAAAACCAGGGATAGACTACTTTGATGTCTACTCACCTGTCGCTAGGATAACCACGATTAGGATCCTCATCGCCTTAGCTTCAATATATAAGCTAGTCATACATCAAATGGATGTAAAGACTGCTTTCTTGAATGACGACCTTAATGAGGAAATATACATGGACCAACCCGAGGGATTTACTGCACCTGGACAAGAGGGAAAGGTGTGTAAGTTAATTCGATCCCTCTATGGACTTAAACAAGCCCCAAAACAATGGCACATGAAATTCGATGAAGTTATCTTATCCTATGGATTTGATATCAACACAACAGATGAATGTGTATACCATAAAGTAGATGGTAATAATGTTGTCATTTTATGTTTGTATGTTGACGATATTCTAATATTCGGTTCAAACATACAAATCATAAATGATATCAAACATTTCTTGTCCCAAAACTTCGACATGAAAGATCTAGGACAAGCCGACGTTATTTTGAACACTAAGATCATTAGGAAGAACAATGGTTTAGTGTTATCCCAATCCCACTATGTCGAGAAAATCCTTAGGAAATTTTACGACCCCGATTGCCAACCGGTATCCACACCATATGATCCAAATACCCATCTGACAAAGAATACTGGACTTCCTAGACTACAGAGCGAGTATGCTCAAATCATAGGATCGCTAGGTTTTCTAGCAAACTATACTCGACCCGATATCGCTTACGCGGTAAATAGACTTAGTCGTTATACGTCTAACCCAAATTTGTCCCATTGGAATGCGTTAGAAAGAATTTTTAGATATCTTAAGGGAACCATATCATACGGTCTCCACTATAGTGGATATCCAGCTGTATTAGAGGGATACTCTGATGCTAACTGGATTAGTGACTCAATAGATATTAAGTCCACAACTGGATACGTATTCCTACTAGGAGGTGGAGCCATATCTTGGAAATCCACCAAACAGACTGTCATAGCTAGGAGTACCATGGAATCAGAAATGATAGCGCTAGATACCACTAGCACAGAAGCAGAATGGCTTCGAGATCTTCTATATGAGATCCCATTAATTGAAAAGCCTTTACCGGCTATATCTATCCATTGTGATTGTCGATCAGCTATTGATAAATGTAATCAAGAAAACGCTGACGTGAAAATAAATCGACATCTGAAAGTGAGACATAGATCTCTCAGATATAAGATGAAAAATCAAATAATTGCCCTAGACTTTGTTAGATCCGAAAAGAATTTAGCGGATCATCTAACTAAGGGCCTATCTAGGACAGTGGTCTTAGAATCGTCGAGGGGGATGGGATTACGCCCATAAGAAAGATCACCGCAGTGGGAACCCAACCTCACGGAGGTTCAATGGGTAGAAACAAACTGTAGTAGTGATTGAAAATGAGGAGCACTGAATAATGCTCCCGTCCCTATGACGTCAGTGCTTATTAAAAGCAAGGGGTAGGATGAGTTTAAAACTCTTAATAAGTCCAAGACCCATGAGGCGGGGTGTCGCCTTGCTCACACCCCTATTAGGACTTACCTATATGTATGTCGTTGTGAGGCCGCAACTCTGGGACCAAGGCTGCTCCCTAGAAACATACAAGAAAAGATATATGCGCAAGGCCATTAATAGCGCAACCCGCTTAGAACCATCGAAAACTGTACTACGTGTACTACTTGTAGAAACCCGATAAATGAGACTGGTTCAAGGCGTAGTCCACCAAGTCCTCACGAATGTATACAACTGTACTAAGTGGAGGTTCAAACCGGAAGGTACCTACACCTACTGCGTAGTATAAGGAATCCAGCAAAGTCCTTTTTCTTTATATTTTGAATTTTTTAAATTATTTAATATTTAGTGGTTTTAAACACATGTGGGGGATTGTTGGGTGTGTGTGTTAAAACCACACAAACACCTTGGGTTTTAGTCCCATATCGGTAAGGGGAGAAATCCCCTACCAACATATAAGGATTTGCCCACTTCCCCCCACTAGTCATCACACTAGAGGAGGGGCTCCACTAGCTCACACACGCGCGCGCGTGTGTGCCGTGCCGAGCCGAGCCGGGCCGGGCCGGGCTTGGGCTTGGGCATGAGCTGGGCGGCGCGTGTGTGTGCGCCCACGGACCCGGACACGATAGCACCTCCGAAATGGGCTGGTCCGCACCTGCCCTATTTTTGTTTTTTGCTTTTAAGTCCTCCACTATTTATTATTTACCATTTGGGACACTAGCCGTTACGCGAGAAGCGCTGCATGCTAGCCGTTACGTACAGGCTCGCTGCGAGCTGTAACGTGCGAGGTTAATGGGCTTAATCGCAGCCCATTAACCGCTCCCCTCTTTCAGCCTCCCATTAACAGCCCGAGGCCTATATAAGGCCCGGTGCAGCTATGGGATTTACACACTCCGAAAATCGGAATTCCTCCCTGCTTACTGCCTCTCTCTCTCTTTCATTCTCTCGTCGTGGTGCTGTGGTGCTGCCACTTTGCTCCGAAGAGACTCCCTCTCTCGGACCAAAGCTCTGCTGCGGTGCTGCCTCCCCGATTCGAGAAGATCGTCATCCGAGTCGCTGGGTTCCTGAAAGTTCACGAGGTTCGCAATACCTTCTTGAAGTCGTGCCGACGAGAAGGAGGTCGCCTGACCGGGGTCGTCATATCTCCGAGAACCATTGCCACGAGACCCGCACGAGGGGGGCAATAAGTTTCTTGGGACAGTGCCTAGCACGTTTCGACCACAGGCCAGAGTTTCTAACTCTACCCTTGTCCTATCCTTCTAATTAATCAATTTGCATCTAATAGAGAAACCTAAATAATTAGAGATAGATTATTTCTCTCTTTTAGAAAAGTTCGGCAAGGTGAATGACGGTTCCATAGAACCCGCTCTGCCTTGGCAAACAATTTCTAAAAGAAATTTGTGATATGCCTTTGCTTGCAAATATTATTGCTAAAATTATTTAATATTAAGAATTTGATTCCAAAGTTTGCTAGTTTAGAACGGTTATTTTCCAACATTGCATGAGGTTCTTAGGAATCGGGCGGCGATGGGGGTCAAGGTGGACCTGGATAAGACCTACGATCAGGTCCAATGGGACTCGTTGGCCACCATTTTGTCTATGTTCGGGTTTCATTACCCTTGCTGGTGTGAATGGATTAAGCAATGTGTCTCCACTACAACGATGACGATTCTAGTCAATGGAGATGAGACCAGGGGCTTTCGGCCGAGCTGTGGACTGCGGCAGGGGGGACCCCTTGTCCCCCTATCTCTTTCTGCTAGTCGCCCACGTGATTCAGTGGGAGATGGAGAAGAGTATTCGGGAGGGGGATGTTGAGGGGTTCTCCATTCGCGCTAACCCCCAGCCAATCCATACCCTTGCTTATGCGGATGATTTTCTATTTTTCACACGCGCCACTCTTTTGGATGCCTGGGGCTTGCGTACGGTGCTCGGGAGGGTTGCAGACTGTACCGGCCTTTGTATTAACCTGAGTAGGTCGAGTATTAAATTCTCCAAGAGTGTGACAGCCCCCTTGAGGTGTCAAATTTTGCGAGCTCTGAACACGACTGAAGAACTCAAGCCTTGGACACATCTAGGAGTCCCCATTGATGGGAAGAATTAAATCCGAACACTTCCAGGTAGTGCTGGGTAAGTTGGAGGCATGCTTGTCCGGGTGGAAAGCTAAGTTGCCTTCCCAGGCTAGTCGGGTGGTTCTATTGAGGTCGGTACTTGCGGCTATACCGATCCATATCATGATGGCGGGTGGTCGCCCACTCGGGCTGTTTTACAAGCTCGATCGATTGTGTTGGGGTTTCTTCTGGGGGACATCATCTTCATTTAGTATTGTGGGAGGTGATAACGAGAGAGCGGGCGAGCGGGGGCCTTCAGATTCAAAACTTCATCACGAGACAAGTTCAACAAGACATTGCCTCCCTCTCTTCAGTCCTGCACGAAGATCATCTGGGGGCTCTATATGTACTCGGTCTAAGTACCAGATGGATCGGGGTAATTGACCAACATGGAAGAGGCGGAAAAGTTTCTGCTTGACTTAAGGCAACCCTATGTCGGCTTCAACCGATGACTTCGGTTACAACACAGGTTTGATCGACCTAAGTATGTTCGTATGTTGCAGTCTCTCCGGGACAACGTTTTGGTTAGTCGGGTGGAGGATGTTAACTGGAGGGGTCATGAAATATGGTGACTGAGGGTGCCTGTTAGAGTGCAGTTATTTCTTTGGTGCACTGGCTACAGCCACTTTATTGCGGCATCGTGTGCGTTGGTCCTTTGGTGGATGTCCTTGGTGTGAGGAGGTAGAGGAAGATATCGAGCATATCTTCTGGTAGTGCCCCTATGCCCGGGAGTTTTGGGGGGGGTGTCTATGTGCGGATGTGAATTGATTTTTATCATACTAACTTGCTGCAGCCTGTGTGCGAGGGGATTTCGCCGCGTGGTGGTCCATCTGTTCCGAGGGAGATTTTGGCGGTGAAAATGTGGCAATTATGGAAAGATCAGTGCACTAGATTGTTTAGGGACATCCACAAGGTCGGGTTATATTTCGAAAGGGCTGAACTTGTGCTACGAATTCATCAAACGACATCAGAAGGGGTGGTCTTGCGGTTCCACCCCAGCTCAGGTGGACTATATTTTGTGGACTGATGGGTCCTTCACCCGGTCTACAAATCTCGCTAGTGGGGCTTGGGTTATGGCCAACAATTCAGGCAAAGTTTTGGCGGCGGCATCCATTTTGTTGTAGGGTTGCTACTTCCCTAGAGAACTTATGGCCAAAGGAGCTTTCGAGGAGATGGGATGATGGCTAAATGCTAGGGTGCTGATTCTGACGGATGCGGTAGGCGCTCGAGATACACTTCTGCTTGGGCAGCGGCGTACTCCTGATATTTGTCATGTGGTGGTCACTTGTTTGCAGCTATGGCAGCGTATCCCTGACGGTGAGGTCCAATTGGTTACACGTTGGATAAGTTTTTGGATTTCGGAATTTTCTAGCGAAATTTTCGTCCTCATCCACGAGGACTTCCACGCCATAATGTAATGGCCCAGATGTTATCTACAAAAAAAAAAAGTAGCATCCTTGTGATGATCTCTTAAGGTAAAGTTGGAACATAGCAGTAATTTGATGGTCATTATACTTAAGCTTTATATATTTTATACAGTATATTAGTTTTTTGTTTGATGTTCAATGATTTTTTACATATATACCATCCCAGATTGAGGATACCTCACTACAAGAAAATGGTTTTATGTTGACGGAATATTTATTTTTGTTGTAGTGCTTGCTCTGATTACAGAGGTGACATTGTGGAAGGGCGAAGTACCACTTGATGATACTTGATGGGGCGACTGACGGTCAGCGGGGGTACGTGGTGACCGGTGGTGGTGACATCCACCTAGGGTTCATCCCATGGCCATTGAAATTAGGATTGCCACATATCGCTCCCCAAAGCATCAACGACTCATAGGGGAGACGATAATCTGTGGAGAGGAGTCGAACCCAGCAATGGGAATCCGAGGAAAGAGAAACGGGGGACTTAGTGAGAGGTCCCTGACAAGAGATCGCTTTAAGAGGAAGAACAACCAACAAGATAGTGTTGCAGTAGGTCGCAGCTAGCGCAAGTTCCACACATGACTTTTCTCTCTTTTTAATGACCAAACTATCCCTTAGTGCATGCCCCTCCGTCCTTGTCGCTAACAGGACTCCAACCAATAGATTTGCTATTGTGATTTCACTGTAGCAATTTTTTTTGACTTGATTTCACACAAAAAAAAAATACTACAGTAATTTCACTGTAGCAAAAGAGTAACAATCTGTGTAGATTGTTACTCTACAATGATTCATCTGTAAAGATTGTTACTCTTTTGCTACAGTGGTTTCACTGTAGCAAAAAAAAAAAAAAAAATCCCTGACAATATTTCTCAAAAAAAAAAATCTACAGTAATTTTACTATAGCAAAAGAGTAACAATTTGCACATAATGTTACTCAACAAGATTGTTACTCAATATGTATAAATTCACTCTTTTGCTATAGTGATTTCACTATAGTAAAAAAAATATAATTTTTTTGGGTAAGATTTTGTAATTTTTTTTGCTACAGTGATTTCACTGTAGCAAATATTAACAATTTCTAAAGATTACTCTTTTTGCTATAATGCTCTTGGTAGGTTCGGACCAGTGCTCACATGTACAGCTGCATGTTGGGTCATGCTCACGTGTACAATTGGCCACAGGGGTAAAAAGATATATTTCTCTATTGGGAGGACTCAACGTTAATTAGCGATGTTGACTGTCTTTATCACTAAATTCAATATGTTAGAGGGACCTGTCACACATTACCCCAAAGAGAAACCACATGACAATTGGCACCGCACGTACCACATGTCACATTATAGCATGCCCCACTTGAAGCTTTATGAATTAATCTACACGTTATTAAAGTTTGGTGGATGATCGATGATCTTTTACGTACCATCCGAGCTGCGACATGGCGTAGGGCAAGCTGAGGACGCCGGCTCCGACCATGGCGGTGACATTGTGGAAGGCGGAGTACCACCACTTTGCGTTCCGCGACGATGTAATCGGGAGCCACTCATCGATCGCCTTCTCCCTCTCCGACTGCATTTCATCGTTCATCGGCATTGCACCCATTAGGCAAACATTCAAAAAGAGAGTAGAAATAAGAGAGAGTGTAGAGATGGCCAGAAGTATAACAAATAATTAAGCACACTCCTTTTCAATTTCTAAGCAACCGCCAATTCAGTGGCAAACGTACCAAAAGCTGGGTCAGCGGGTCGCAAACAAGATCAATAAAAGCTCGTTCGAGTTCGTTCGTTTACTAATTAAGTCAAAGCCCAAGCATCAAGTTTAGGCTCGCTTAATAAACAAGCTAAGCTCAAGCAGACCAAAGCTCGGCTCAGTCGGGTTGGTGAACAAGTTTGTTCAAGGTTCATCAGCAAGTTTGTGAATAGGCTCATAAAAGGCAGACTTGAATAAACCTAACATATTTAGGCTATGCTTTTGACTAATTTTGGAGTTCGGGAACAAACTTGATAAGGGACCGTTCGAGTTTATTCGATCACTAATTGAGCGAAGCATCGCCTGAAGTTTAGGCTCATTTAATAAATGAACAAGCTCAACAGACTGAAGCTTGGCTCGGCTTGGCTTGTCTCGATTATTAAGTAAGCCAAGTCGAAGCCTGAAGTTTAGGCTCGTTTAATAAACAAGCCAAGCTCAAACAGACCAAAGCTCGGCTCATTTGCAGTCCTATAGCTAGCTGCCTTATATTGGAAATCCGCTACAGAAGGTCAAGTGGGGTGGGAAAATCAAACCCCTATCACGAGTAAAAGATTTGACAATCTGTTTTGACGACTAGAATTACAACCGGCCAATGGCATATATTGCGCCACAACCCTAGTAAAAATTACCTCCTTAGCCCCTTCAAATTGTATGCTTACCCCTTATGTGGTGTATGTGCATCGTACAATGCCACGGACCGATCGTACATCCGGTCGTCAAATTTTTGATCCCTCCCACTAACACGATCATTTTGATAAAAAGCCAGCTTAACCAGTCAGGTTATTACGGACCAGAGATCAAAACAGGGAAGGCTGCAGAACTGATTAACTCTATCTTTATTAAATTTTATAAGTCCGTGAAATTTGATATCAACTGCAAGGATTTGCACGTGCAAACAAGACAACAATGGTCTTCAGAAGAAGAAAAAATAAAACCACTCTCCGGTTTTCATGCCGGGAGAATCTGACCCGACCCAATCCGACCTTAGCATGGGTCGAGTTAGTTTGGGTTTCAATACGATTAAACTAAACTAGTTCGGTTCAATTCCAAGTTGGCTCAAACCCGAACCAACTCTCACTACACCAATTTGACGAATAAACTACATAAATAAATGATGGGCAACGTTTGTCTTTTAATAAACGACGGTCAATTTAAATTTTTTAATGATAAAAAACAACAGATATTGAAAAACGACAGATTAAAAAGTGTGCAACATTGACAATATCGTGTCCAACCATTATCTTTTTAAGCAAAGTGCTTCGTGCGAAGCACCTTTTTTTTTATAGACATAAATAGGGTCACTGGACCACCGGAAGCTAGATGTCATTATAGCAGCACACACTAGCTGGGGCCTACCCACTACAGACAAGGAAGCTGCCACACGAGCAAACACAAGAAAGGGTCCACCTGACCCGTAACGAACTGGAGAGACCCACCTAGCCCGAAGTAGTGCACCTGGGCTAAAGCAAGAATCGATCCCAAGTAAGTGCCCACAAGGATTGGTGCAACTGGTCCACAGATAGTGTCTTCTTGGATATTTCTCACAAGAAAAATTTGGACTTCTATTGGTTTAGATTCTTCGTCTACTTTCTACCATAGCCTTTGAATCTGATAAAAGTGGTCTTGTGTCTTGACGGCCTGCGTTGCCGAACTAGCCTTAGGTCCTTTTAGTAGATACTATATTAGTTAAAGGATATATAATATTTCAATATTACACCAAGTTCCCCTTGAATATTGTGTGCTACAACAAGTCCCTCGTCCTTATTTACCCCCTTACGTGCTATAGAAAGAGTATCCATTCGCTTGTTGACACTGTGTATGTAACGGCTGCTACTTTGATTTCACTATTGCTGCTATAGTGATTTCACTGTAGCTGCTATAGTGGAATCACTGTAGCTGCTATAGTGAAATCACTGTAGCTGCTATAGTGAAATCACTGTAGCAAAAGTATCAATTCGATTTGGTAAGAGTATCGATTTAGAGAATTGTCTGTTGCTACAGTGATTTCACTGTAGCAAGAGTACCAATTAGCCGAATGGATACTCTTGCTATAGTGAAATCACTGTAGCAACCGCAACATGCACAATGTCACCCGATGAATAGATACTCTTGTTGATGACGAATGGATACTCTTTCCGAGGATGAATATGCATTATTGCTACAGTGTTTTCGCTGTAGCAGCGACAATGAAATCACTATAGCAATCACTACATGTATAGTGTTAATCAGCGAATGGATACTCATGCCAAATACAGATGGATACTCTTACTGGAAACAAAAGGATATTCTTGCTGGAGGAATAGTTTTGTAATTTAAAGGATAACAAAAGGTCAACATTTTCGGTTAAGGACTTGATGTACAAACATGTTCTTCGGGAGGAACTTTAGCTAATATCCTAACAACTTGTATCTATTAGCTTAAATAAAGACCTGTGGAGGGATTTATGACTAATTAAACCAATAAAAAAAATACTTGGTTGCCTCACCTAGGGGCAGGAGCATCTTGCTTCAACTGTGCATCAGCTGACGTGGCATCAAAGTATTGCTGTAGAGATTTGGGTTCCACAAAATAGGATTTTTTTTTTATAATTTTTGAAAGGGAAAACCTGCCCCATACATCTCTACACCAATACTTTGCTGCCACATCAGCTAAGATAGGATGTTTCTGTCACAAATTGGGCAATTAGGGATTGTTAAAATGAAAGAGCGCCAAATTATAAAAACCTTTCATGAACTATACACCTCATTTTATATTGGTCGCTCAACTTTTAAAAAAAATATTTGATACACGAACGATGCTCCATCTGCATTTAGTCCCTCTCTGTCAAATTTTTATATCAAATTAAAAAAAAAAATTTAAACAATTTAATATATGCTTACTAAGATAAGACTATTCTCAGAGTAAAGAATTGACGGAGGAGGCTAAATTCAGATGAATCATAGTTCATGATCAAATATTTTAATAAAAAGTTAAGGGACCAATATGAAATGAGATGAATGCTTCCGGGGAGGCTTTTGTAATTTGCCCAAAAAACAATGGGTTAATGTGGGAGAGGTCCCTGGCGACATATCGTTCTGTGAACTGGACCCGCTTAAGTTTTGTTTAGTCTAAGGTCCCTGATTTTTATCATAAACCCAAAATTATCCTCCCCTGCTCTCTTCTCCCTTCCTCTTGAGTGCGACCTGTTCACTCGCCGCCGCCCCAGTCCCTGGTCCAACAGACCTCGAACAGGAGCTACTCGTCGTCGCCACCTCGGCGGCGGCGAGCAGTGGAGACAAGCTGGTACAGTTAGTGTTAGGTTTAGATCCCAGGTTTAGGGTTTCGTGTTAGGTTTATGTTTGGTTCGACAACAGCGAGCAGCTCGATTCAGTGGTTCGCTGGTTTACTGGTTCAATGACATTGCAAAAGAAATTTAAAATGTTGTGGAAGATATTTTCATCCACAGTATTTTAAAGTCCTTCGGCTGAGCCAATCTCTTTGTCAAGGACAGCTCACTAAATCCCCCAAAAATAATTGTTACTCGGACACCATTAGCTAGTTAAGAAGAGTATTCACCAAAAAAATCGTGGGTGTCACAAGGAATTCATTTGTGGGTCCTTTTGGTTTTTAAAGTCAACAAGCAGCAATTTCGTTGACCAAATAATTAGAAAAAGAGAAGCTATTTGAACAATCTCCATCAACAAAAACTTTGACAAACCAGACCATGCCTTCATGGCAGGGCCCAGGGGGCAATCACACCAAGTGAGCCCCGCTACCAGGGAGAAAAACTTTGGTGTAACCGTGACAACAACTGATCTGGCATCATGGGCCAATCACGAATACCGAAGCCAACCCCTCTTTGTAATCACCATTTAAATTAGAAAAAACTACGAGACACAGTTGGGGTTGAGTGCAATGCACCTATCGTGGTGATTGTCATCGATCGTGTGGCAATGATGCACCTGGCCTATTGATGAGAGGATGCTCCGGTGGTTGTGATTGGCTTGTGATACCAATGATATGGTATCACGATTGTACCAAAGATGTTCTCGCTACCAGGGCATGGGTCTGGTTTGTCAAAGTTTTTGTCGATGGAGATTGTTCAAATAACATTATTAACCGGAAAAAAGTTTCCATACAATGCATACATTTAGCAGGAGAGGAATGCTTTGCCCACACGCTTATGGACAAACAGCTGCCCACACGCGGTAGGTGCTTTGTATCGCAACTAATCCCGGAATCTTTAATGAAATCCACCTCTTTGCTAGCTATAACAGACCTACAACGTGGGTTCGGGTTTGACTCGTCTCCCATCACCGCTCTCTCCATTAATTTAGGCACCCCATAAATATTTTTTTTTTTCTAAAGAGACCACCATATTTCTTATTACGTCACCTTTTGGTGTGTCAGCATAAGATAGATAAAATATCAAAACTCACCATAAAAACAAGAGAAATGTCATGATTTCTAACAACCTCATATCGAAAAACCCACCACTAAGATGAAAGAGAGGCCCACCACTAAATATCGAGAGAAAATATACAGTCACACCTATTCAAATATTTGACCAAGGGCGCCACACCACCATACGAGTTGTGTGGCAGAAAAAGCATCACGGTTGTTCGATGGAAAGTGTGGTCGAGGCTCGTACTTTTTGGTGTTTGCCGATCTAGGAGGTGCATGCTACGCTCCGCTTGACGATTGTGATACCATCCCTACCACACATCTCTCATCGGATCTCTATCGATAAAAGATGGAGAGTCCAATCCTTCTGTAACGGAATCGGACAGTGAGGGCAGTAGCGTTGAGACCCGTGCGATGCGAAAACGGCGCCTATGATGCACGTCCTGACCGGTCACTAGTGACAGAAATTACCCTCCATGCATCGTGGTCGTTGCTTCCACATCGCACGAGTCTCGACACTACTGTGTCGTCACTGGCCGATTTAGAATATCACACCGTTAACATGAGGATATCATTATCGCAGGCACCGTAACGGATTTGATCATCGCTATTCTTTTAAACATGTTAATCCTTAATTCAACTAGCTCTCAAATCATCCAATAATAATAATAATAAATTTGTTGTGTGGGGATTTTGCTGTAGATGCTGAGTGAGCATCAGGACCGTTCCCTAATATGGAGGAGAAAATGGGAGTAATCAGATTATATGTAAAAAGGGTACGAGTGCAGTGCACAAATCATGGCTGTGTAAAGTATAACCGTATGGTTCTCTATTCTTCCATCAACGGTCCATATGGCTCACTCAGCATCTGCGCAGCGAAAGCCACACGTAGGAAAAAAGAATTTCCAATAATATTCTGATTAAAGGGTCGTCCTCAAAATCACAGGTGGGGTGTGTGTGTGTGTGTGTGTGTGTGAGAGAGAGAGAGAGAGAGAGAGAGAGAGAGAGAGAGAGAGAGAGAGAGAGAGAGAGAGAGAGAGGATTTTATTCACATACCTTGCTCATTCTGTTGACGCCGGTATGCGTCGGGGGGGAAGGAGCTTGAGATACTTGGGTTCCCATGGCCGAACCGAGAGAGAGAGAGAGAGAGAGAGAGAGAGAGAGAGAGAGAGAGAGAGAGAGAGAGAGAGAGAGAGAGAGAGAGAGGTCTATGAACAGAGGATGAGGGGGCGGAAACAAAGAAGGTGTGAGGATGGATGGAGGAGAGGGTTGGTGTTGGAAGAAACGAAGGGAAATGAATTTAAAGAGTGAGGGACGGTTCTGTTTTGGAGGAGTCATGGGAATTTCGTTGCAAGTACGTGAAGTTTTGACCGACTCATCTACTTTAACTTTTTTTTTATTTTTTGGATAAATTATACATAGACCCCTGTAGTTTAACTGATTATCACTTACACCTCATATGTTAAAAACCTACAAAAGCCTCTTATATTTTGAAAAACCATACACATAGAGCCCCACTAAAGACCCTTAGGAAGGGTTCAAATGATGTGTTAAAACTCTACAAAAGCCTCGGTTGTAATTTGAAAAACCATACTCATAGACCCCCTCTAGAGGCCCTCAGGAAGGGTGCAAATGATATATTCTTCAAACTATAGGGGGGTATTTGTAGGATTTTAAACATGAGGGGTGTAAATGATAATTGGTCAAATTACAGGAGATTTATGTGTGATTTATCATTTTTTTTTTGCTGGACTGGCCACAGGACAGGGCACTAGAGAAAGAGCCTAATGAGGTTTGGAGATCAAAATAGAGGGAGGCAGTCAACAACTAATATTTATTATTTTTATAATCCCGAAGATTCGCTCCACAATGTCCATAACGGGAGTAAACCTTTCCAACATGGCAGAGAGGAAATACCACTAGACCAAGTGTTGTTGGTACTCATCTATGTTAGGTTTGTTTATTCTTAAGTGATGATGGATATGGCCACATGACATGTGGGCAATAGGTTGGCCACACGTCATGGGAGATGTGCAACGCAGTTGATGTGCGTCTGATGCTAATAGGATGTTAGTGAAGCGTTATTTTAAATAGGGTTCACACGCTGTTATTCATCCCAACGGCTGACTATAACTAGCAAAATAATCAAAAACTTATTTAATTTATGGATCATGCCACTACATTGAAAAAATATATTTTTTACCAAGTTCAAAAAATTGTAACTTCTTCGATTCACGACGGAATCCGACAATTACAATTGCTTTGGAATCCTCACCGAATCATTTATGATTTCGTCAGAGTCGATTAGAATTAAAATTAGAAACAACTCTTGTTTCTCAAGTGAAAAAACCTATTAAATCATAACTTCGTACATAATTTTGTACATATATACTCAAGTTACAACCACCCATTGTACCAAGTTCCGATAGGTGAATCACACTCGGCTCCAACCGAACGGTTGTTATTTGAGCGTGGACAACAATATGTGTATAAAATTCTGAGTGAATAACATTAGGGGTGTAAACCGGGCCACCTTCGGCGACAAAAGAGAATCGACATACGGCAACAAAACATTTCAGCTTGGACAACAAAATAATTTTGCGGCACTCAAATTAATTCGGCATACGCACCTAGTTAAATTTTGAAAAACACCCAATGTCTCATTTTTTTAAGCCTGTGTTTGCATGATGTTTTAGTTTTTCTAATAAAATGACTTCCCTTTAATAGAAGAGAGTTGCAATGCATTAGTTTTAAGCTAATACATATTTCCAACAATTAATAGTTATTTTTATCCAATTTTAGTATTTGTATTGAAAATTCCTTAGTTTCTCATTACACATATACTGCATGCCTATTAGATTATGTCGTTACCAAAAGCACCCATAAACTTTGTCAGGGCACCCAACATATCGATAGTTTTCTCTATTTTTTCATTAGAAGTATAGGTAGGATGGTATTGGGTCATTTCGACTTAATACCAATTCTCTTCATATAGTAGAGATTATCATTATATGCTATGGACATGAATAAGACGATATATGGCTTCATGTATGGACTTGAATGGCAAAAAAATGTCCCTAGTATATTCGAACAAGTAATGCTTCTTCTTTTTTTGTGAACTGGAGGTGACCATTACATAATGGCATGGAGGTCCTCACAAACAAGGGCTGAGATTACATTCGGAAACTCGGATTGTTAGTACTCAATGAGCCGCTTAATTAGCTATCTGCGAAACCCATCTCATTGAGACTCTGGCCACCTGTTACCAAAGATTCATACAGTCAAGTAATGCTACTTGAACAAACTGCATCGATCAACTTTGGCATAACCAGACCAATGCCCTAGTGGCGGGCTCGTTTGGTGCGAATGCCGATGCACTGAGCCATGGGCTCCTCCACCGAGGCATGGCTCTGGTTTGTCAAATTTTAGGTCGGTATAATTTGTTCAAATAGCATTACTCTATTAGAACTAGTCTAGCCAAGCAAGGCCCATAAATCAATGACACACTCATTGATCGTGGGTCGTTTGGAAAGAACTTCACAATCGTCCAACTGTAATCACCCCATTGATGAATCGCACAGGACGCAGCTACTCGCCGGGAAAATTTTCAGTGCATCCTACGTACGCTACAATCGCTGTCCAGAGCCAATCAGTACGCTCTGAGTATTGGGGGCCACTGCCACTATGTGCTGGGGCCTACTACCTCATGTCTCTTCAATCACAATGTGCCCCACGGTTGTATCGTACGCAGGATGTGCTGAAAATTTTTCCCTACGCGCCTCCATCAACGACTCTGATGCCATAGGGCACTGAATCCATGTGAAAGACTCTACATGAAAGTTAAAAAATAAAAACCAACCATGTATACAATTATCGAAAGTGCCACTTAGGATGCCCTCTCCCTCCCTTAGACCTTCATCGAGCACTTTTGTTTTTGTAGAAACTCTGAGGGTTCTATTCACGGCGCACCAGTCCAAAAAACAGAGGTGTTATAAATATTAATAGCTTCTTTTTCCGATCTCACAAGAGATAAATATAAGAAGGAATAGTGTAGGTAGGGATGGCAGTGGTGGGGTTTAAAATTGAAAATCAAGGTAAACCGCACCATACCATTTTGGTTTGCCAAAATATAAAACCGTCGCGGTAGCGGTGCGGTTTCGATTTTGATCAAAATCACATAAAATCGCACTATTTAGGTCATTATAATGATAAACCGCAGTGCATAGCATCACACCACAACGCATGGTGCGGTTTCGATTTTACATAATGGTATACTTTCGCGGTGTGTTACGGTTTTGGTGTGATGGTTTGGTGTTGCGGTGCGGTTTCGGTTTTGCCCAAAACCGCACAATTGTCATCCCTAAGTGTAGGTAGAGAAAAAAACTTGTCGGTCCAGTATCATAATATTTGCACAGGAGTTACAAACTCTTCTGACGTGGGTGAACTTGATTGATCAGAACTCTTTGATCAACGTCCTACAATCATAAATAACACTTTGTATCTTCCACGGAGGGGAGAGATCGATCTCCATCCGACAAAAGAAAGCTAAGATTCCATAAAGGATAATTATATAATTGGTTGGTTTTCTTCTTTTTTTTTTTTTTTTTTTTGATTCGATATGTAAATCTTATCCTCAACTAGTACATAAAGACCCTATTTAAAAAAAATTTGCTCACCCTTATCTTGTATAAGAAAAGAATAGGTGGCATATATGAACTCTCAGTTTAAGTTAGAATTAATATACATTCAGCCCAGTATAATCTAATCTCATATAAAGTTCAGCTCAAATTTTTTTAAGCAAATAGATATCGAGCTAGCTATGCCTGCCTTACAGCTATAATGTAGTAATATTGAGGTGAATAGCCGAGGAAGATGAGGATGGTATTCGACCATAGGATGATACGCACGATTATCGTTTTACAAATTTAGTATTTTTAATAAATACTATATGATACCTAATAGTGTTAGGCGGAGGCTTGGGTGCAACGGACGAAAGTGACCAGGTTTGTAAAGAGTATGTAAAGGATTTTGTCTGGTTGAATACTATTTTCAATCTCGAAAGTATGAAAAGTGTTTTTTTTTCAAAATATTATTAAAAAAATAAAAATTTAACTAAATAGCGAGCGCTCTGACAGCCACGTGGTATGTCAGTGCCGTAAAGCGAGCGCTAGATTTTTTTTTTTCGTCTCAAGTAGAATCCGGTATTTGGATTACCGGGTTTAAACCTGGTATTCTGGATACCGGGTTTACCCGAAATATAACGAGAAAACAGCTAAGTATGGAAACATTATACAAGAGGCTTTGGTTAAACTCGGTATCCAGAATACCAGGTTTAAACCCGGTAATCCAAATACCGGGTTCTACTTGAGAAGAAAAAAAAAATTTATGTGCTCATTTTACGACACTGACATGCCACATGGCTGTCAGAGCGCTAGGTTGGTAAATAGTTTTGATCAGCCGTTATTTAGTTAAATATTATTTTTTTAATAATATTTTAAAAAAAAAGCCCTATGAAAAGATTAGAGCAGAAGAGGAGTTTTTTTTTGGTTCATAGAAGGGGGGTCCACCGGAAATAAAAACAAGATAAGTTTACCGGGGAAAAAAAAAACCAAGATGGGCAGTGCATTTTGTTGGTTAAACTCCATCAACAAAATTATATTGCAACCATGTGATATCTTGTATATAATGATTAAAAATACATGGTTGAATATTCCTTCACAGCACCCACATCATATTGAATGATGAGTCAACCATAATGCATAGCTAAGGTGAGGGAGTTATTTGCAAATTTCCAAAAGGACATGATGTTGCTTATAAAATTTTGATATTGTTTAGTGGCTTTTCTGCAAAATATCAGGATTTTTTTTTTTGTGAGTAGTGATTCCATAGGGAATCCCCTAGTGGGACTGATACATCTGTGGCGGTCGGTCTAGACTGAGTGCCATTCACCTATTGTATTGCTTGCCATCGGACGGCCCTGATGAATCAAGCCCACGGCCTTATGATACGGGACACCTTAGGGTATCCTTATTTTGGGTGAAGAACTAGCACCGATCCTCTGAGGTTATAAACTTAGACTAAATAAAGTGAAAGTCATGATATTTCTTTTGCATGCCAGTTGGGGTTGATTGTGATTCAACATTCGGTACTGGCTGGGTGCAATGGACAGTTGTGATTCAATTCTCACTATCTGTCTCTTAAACTAAGGTGATAGCCTCAGAGGATCCGGTGTCTTTTGTGAAAATGTGGCATCAACTTGCCCACTTAGAGCATCTCCAACACCCTCCAATGTGGGAGCTCGTCAGAGGACAATTTAGAGGAGCTCTCATTGCCACATAGGATAGGTCGGAGGGTATACAGGTTGTATGCTCCAACAGCCTCCTAATAAATATTAAAAAGTCTCAAATACCAACGGTTGGATTTTGTTCCAATGCTGCTTTTCAAATGGCCAACGATTAGATTTTGTACTAGTGATGTTGTATCCCCAAAAAAATAAAAAACAAACCATCACTATCAATAGGTGGGTTCCATTTCCGAGCTCTCCCATGCTCAATACCTTTGGCTAGCTCGGCCCTGCTAGTCAAAGTGGACGAGCACGGTGGGATAGGGATGGCAACGGTGCGGTTTCGGTATGGTTTTGGGCAAAACTGAAACCGCACCGCAACAGCGAACCGCCAAACCGAAACCGCACCGCACCACGACGGTGTACCGTATATAAAACCGAAACCGCACCATGCGGTGTGGTGCACCGCGGTTTAACATTATAATGATCTAAACGGTGCGATTTTTTATGATTTTGGGTAAAACCAAAACCGTACCGCAACATCGAAACCGTACCGCACTGCGACGGTTTTATATTTTGGCAAACCAAAACCGCACCATGCGGTTCGGTTATAAACCAAACCGTTGCCATCCCTACGGTGGGAGGCTGTTGGAGACGTTTTTCACGTTAATAGCTCGTCACAATTTGGTGGGGCCCAGATGGGAGGGGATTTCAAAGGCTGTTGATTGTTGTTTCAAATTTTTTTTTTATAAAAAAAGTCTACATATGGCCCTTTCAAAGTTTCCAATTCTTGGCTTTCTGGGTCCGCCACTATGTGCATCACCACTGATGCACCAAGCTCACCTAGGCGGACATCAGACTAACGTCATCTGAGTCGGGTGTGTGACATAGCATCATTCTTTTCCCTCTCGCAAGGAGTGAGTCATTTGGAATTTGAAACCTTATAAAGTCAACCTTATGTAGGGTTGACTGGGATTTTGTTATGGCAGCCGACGACGCCCTGAGTGAAATTTCGACGAGAGGGTCCATCTAAATTAGGGGTGGCAATCGGTCGGGTTCGGGTCTAACCCTACCCCTATCCATACCCATTTGGGTATGGTAGGATCCATACCCTACTCATACCCATTCGGTTAGAAGAGGGTCCATATCCAATCGGGTTTCGGGTTTTAATTTCGGTTCAGATTTCGGGTATGAGTTGGGTATAATTTGTCTATTTTTCCCCCATCTTATATTCAATTATTTGAGGCGAAAAATCAAGCTATCACAATGCAATGTTAAGAAGCTCTTTTGGTTTCTTATTACAATGATTTGAGTAGAGTATAAGTTTGGATAGGGTTATGGGTTCGGTTAGAATTTTGGTATATGACAATGAGTTTAGAGTTGAACTGTATTATCTAATATACACAAGTTAGAGTGGCAATCGGATTTCGGGTATGGGTATTGAGGTACCCATACCCAAAAGTTAATCGGGTAGAGTTTCCAAATCCATACCCTACCCAAATCATGTTTCGGGTACAAAATCTGTACCCATACCCAATGTTTTGGGTCCGGTTTCGATCGGGTTTTCGGAGTCCATTGCCACCCCTAATCTAAATGCACCCATGGATCTAGTGTTGGCATCCTAATTAAACCCTAAACCATCCCCATCCCCATCCTCAACCGACCCAGCCCCTGCGATGCCAACCCAACAACACCCTTTGGCGCCCTCCTCCTTCCTCCGCTGTCCTACCGTACCTCATCCTGAAGAGGTTGGTAAAATTCTTCTGGATGGGTTAGGATTCAAACAGGGAAAAGGAAGAAAAAGGAAGGAGGGGGAGGAGGGTAGCATGATGGGTAAGGATTTAGACAAGGAGGAAGGAGGAGGAGGAAAGAGGGTGGCGGCGAATGGAGGGTTTAGATAAGGTGGAGGAGGTGGAAGGAGGGCGGCGATAGGTTGGGTTAGGGATCACGCGAGGAGGAAGAGGAGGAGGAACAGGGGAGGAAGAGGACGGTGGGATGCGTTAGGGGTTTAGAGAAGGAGGGAGGAGACGATGGCGGAGCGGGACGTGTTAGGGCAGGGGAAGGGTTGGTTAGAGCTTAGAGATGAAGGAAATATCGACTTCTACGGCATCCTCATCGACATTCTCGAGATTCAATACCTTGACCAAAATCAGATCGTAATTTTCAAATATGATTAGTGAGATGTTTACAATCACGATACGGTTTAAAATATCGACAAATATGGTTTTATCAATATCAACACCGCTAAAAGATTGAGTACCTAAGATTCAGATCAATTCATCATTATCTCTCAAGTAGAGCATATATTTTACGTACCAGATAACACTGCTTCTGGTTGGTAAATTGTAGTCAGGTCATCACCCAAAGATTATTATGACATGGGAGTTGCTAATGCGGGTGTCGTCGATGATGATTTGGATGGGTACCAAAATAATGGGATAATCACCGTCGATACAACCCACGATGAAAATAAAAAGATCGACAATGTAAACTTGGTTATGAGTGATGAAGAAATCACCATCGATGCAATCCATGAAGAAAATAAAATGACAAAAGGAGAAGAGGAATGCAACGAGAGTGACATAGATGATACATAAAGACTTTAATATATATATATATATATATATATATATATATATATATATATATATATATATATATATATATATATATATATATATATATATATATTAGACTATTTCAAAATATAAAAAAAGAATGTTTCTATGTAAATTTTTATCGAACGGTTTATCGGACTTGAATGCTTTAAATTTTTATATCTATATCAGGTTGTCCAAAACACCCATGAAGGGACCACCTCTGAGGAAACCCTTAAAGAATATTTTAGAGATACGTTGATCCACGACTTACATGAGAGTAATTTGGGAGGTCACTTCAGCCAAACCAAAACTATTGAGTCGGTGGAAAGATGCTACTTTTGGCCACACCTAAGAAAAGATATCGTCAAGTTTGTGCAACGCTATCGGACATGCCAAATGTTCAAAGGTAAAAAGCTAGCAGAACGCTGGCCTCTACATTCCCATGCCTCTCCCAAGTCGACCATGGGAAGACATCACCGTGGATTTCGTCGTTGGTTTGCCTCAAACGGTGCGTAAGGTCGATTCCTTCTTTGTCGTTGTTGATCAATTCTCCAAAATGACATATTTCATTGCATGTAGAAAATGTTTAGATGCATCGCATGTAGCAGAGTTGTTCTTTAGGGAAATAGTGCGTCTGTATAGTATTCCAAAATCATTTACATCTGATAGGGACACTAGGTTTCTAAGTCACTTTTGGCGCACCCTGTGGTCAAAGCTAGGTACCAAACTTCAATACAGTAGCGAGTATTACCCTCAAACAGATGATCAAACTGAGTTTATGAATCGTAGCCTAAGGGATATGCTTAGATGCCTAGCTCGTGAACATTTGAAACAATGGGATAAGATTCTGCTCCAAGCTAAATTCGTATATAATAATTCCATAAATCATTATGTGGGCAAAACTCCAATTGAAATTCTCTATGGCTATTCCATTCCACACTTCTTAGATAGGATTTCTTTGCCACTACCGGGTTCTGCAAGTGGTGTCGCCAAGGATTACCTTGAGCACCTCAAGACCGTGCAATGAAACCCACTTGAGAAATTGAAAGAAAGCAATGCCAACTATAAGGCGAGTGCAGATTCCCACAGGTGAGAGCAGAGCTTTCAGACATGGGACTGGGTCCTTGTGTACTTTCGCAGAGAGAGGTTTCCCGTAGGTTCTTATGGAAAACTCAACAAGAGGAAGTTTGGACCCTATCGCATCCTTCGAGCATTGGGGCCCAATGCTTACATGCTGGACCTCCCAGATGACATGTCGACGTTGCCGATCTTGTGGGTGCAAATTTTGGCAAGAAGTCTGCAAGCAACGGGACCCATCGGCCCTGCCTGGTGGGCCCCAGGAAGACTCCCACGGGACCCACTGGCCCTGCCTGGTGGGCCCACAAAGACTACCACGGGACCCACCGGCCCTGCCCGGTAGGCCCACAGAGTCTTCGCGGGACCCACCGGCCCTGCCTGGTGGGCCCACGAAGACTACCACGGGACCCACCGGCCCTGCCCGGTGGGCCCACAGAGTCTCCGCGGGACTCATTGGCCCTGCCTGGTGGGCCCACGAAGACTACCACGGGACCCACCGGCCCTGCCCGGTGGGCCCACAGAGTCTCCGCGGGACCCACCGGCCCTGCCTGGTGGGCCCACGAAGACTACCGCGGGACCCACCGGCCCTGCCTGGTGGGCCATGAAGACTATACGGGGACCCACCAGCCCCTCCTGGAGGATCCCCAGATATGGCAGCAGAAACCGCCTTTTACCACCAAAAAATCCTATAAATAGCAGCCCTTCGAATGTAAAAGGATCCGATTTCCACTTTTGAGATCTGATTTTCAAAAACCAGAGCTCTGGATTTCAGTTTCCATTTCTCCACTTCCTCTCTTCGATCTTCTTCTTGTCTTTGAAAAGATCAAAGGGATTTCAGTGATACTCAGCCTGTCGAGATCACTTCGAGACAATTGTTAGTGAATTCGGGTTGCTCCCTATAGCACGGAGACGTAGGCTTCGGCTGAACTCCGAGATCACATCTCTTGCGTCGACTCTCTGATTGCATTTCTCTCTGCTTGTGTATTGAGAACGACAACTCCAATCAACAGACCGAACAACGATCTTCGACTCGAACCTCAATTGACTGGTGAGGCGAAGTCTTCGGGTCGGCACGAAGATTTTCCCCCACAGTTTGGCGCCGTCTGTGGGATTCGTTCGAAAAGCTCAGTTCGCTCAACGACAACATCAGACTCAGTTCGTTCAACGCCAACATCAGATCGGTTGAGCAGACAACCGATCTTCAAAATCAAACTTCTCAGCTCCCTCGGTTGAGCGGACAACCTATTGGACACGAGCGATCTGGTTGCTTTCTCCACTTTCACTAAATGGCGAAGACTCTATCAGGATCATCCAGAGGGAAGTTACTCACAACGACATCAATTTCAACCCGAAACTCACTCAATGAGTAGGCGACTCAACTTCAATCCAACAACCCGCTCTTTCTAGACAATCCATCGTCGATATCTCCCATCGATATCCTAAGCCTTTCAATTCTGACTCTCCTCCAATCCCTACATTGGGGGTAATGTTCGAAACGAAAGGACTCACCTGAAGACTATAACAAGGTGATGGACAAAGGTATGTGTTACATATATGCAAAGTCCGAGGTGCACTCGCTGCCTCAGCATTTGACGAAGCCCAAGGATACAGCCTTGGCACTCGAATGCAAAGTCTGAGGCACACTCGCTACCTCGGCATTCGGCGAAGCCCAAGGACACAGCCTTGGCACTCAAATGCAAAGTCCGGAGCGCACTCGCCACATCGATATGCGGCAAAGTCCAAGGAGATAGTCTTGACACTCAAAAACATGGTTCAGAGCGGTCGCCGCCTCTTCAAGTTTCATTTCAAATTCTATCCAATCAAATGCTCCGAGGCCGATCAACTACAACAGTACAAAGCTATGTACCCTGCAGGTACGACTGAAACGGTGCTTCGCCTAAATCTACCGATACAAAGGCACTACGCTGAGTACTCCGAATCATTGGTGTTGCACACGCTCCCGTTGTCACGTAAGGACACATACGCCCGTGCCTCACCACAGTTAGATCGGTTCGCATTGTGACACGATCGACTAACCTGCAACAGTACAAAGCTATGTGCCCCGCCGGTACGACTGAAACGGCGCTTCGCCTAAGTCTACCAATACAAAGGCACTACGCTAAGTACTCCGAATCATTGGTGTTGCACACGCTCCTGTTGTCACGTAAGGACACATGCGCCCGTGCCTCACCACAGTTAGATCGGTTTGCGTTGCGACATGACCGACTAACCTGCAACAGTACAAAGCTATGTGCCCCGCAGGTACGACTGAAACGACACTTTGCCTAAGTCTACCGATACAAAGGCACTACGTTGAGTACTCCGAATCATTGGTGTTGCACACGCTCCCGTTGTCACGTAAGGACACATGCGCCTGTGTCTCACCACAGTTAGATCGGTTCGCGTTGCGACACGATCGACTAACCTGCAACAGTACAAAGCTATGTGCCCCGCAGGTACGACTGAAACGGCGCTTCGCCTAAGTCTACCGATACAAAGGCACTACGCTGAGTACTCCGAATCATTGGTGTTGCACACGCTCCCGTTGTCACGTAAGGACACATGCGCCCGTGCCTCACCACAGTTAGATCGATTCGCGTTGCGACACGACTGACTAACCTACAACAGTACAAAGCTATGTGCCCCGCAGGTACGACTGAAACGGCGCTTCGCCTAAGTCGACCGATACAAAGGCACTACGCTAAATACTCCGAATTCTAACCTTCATCATTCAAACCAGCCCAAGGAGACAACTTTGACATTCGAGGGCAAAGTCTGAGGCCTGAACCTTAGCATTCGAAGGCAAAGTCCAAACCTAATTCTAGTATCTGGCAGCAAAGTCCTAAGCCATAGCGTCGGCTCCCCACAGAGAATTTTGAAACACAATTGATGCTCGGCTGTGAAAAGTTGGAGGCCATAGCTGACAGTTGAAGGCAAACCGTTCAGAGGGTAGTCAAAACATTTGAAGGTCAATCACCGATCTCCCGACAGTAATTGAGCATCTAGTAATGGCATATCGTCTCAACCGATCAATCAAACTTCAAGGCCATTTTCGCAAAGTTCAGCCAGAAAAGTCGATCCTCTGGACCATTACTAGTAAACGGCAATCGTTCGATTAGCCCTTAGCCTGGAGTTGCCCTTGTTCGTCCGTACACTCGATGTAGCATGGAAGCCCATAAGCTCTGAAATGCATCTTCCAAGAGCAACCATGCATATCTACTGAACCGCATTGAAGTTCGATTATAAAATTACACTTAAACCTGTTGACGGGTTGCAACGGCTGAGATGGTCATTCAATCACAACATTTCGAGAGCATGCAATTGACGATTGGGATTTGCACTCACAGCGGGTATAGCATTTGTGGCAAAACACCATAAGTGGAAGATCATTCACTACCAAGTGCCCAACAGGATTTAAACATCTTTGCATGAGTGGGTGGAACACCCAACAATTGGGATGGTTAAATCATATTTATCCATATCCAAAAGTTTGGTAGAATAGTATGGCTCAATTAAAAGCAAACCATGCAGTCAGCAACCACCATATCACCATACCCATTTTTTCTCCACCACTACACAACTCAACAGTACACAGTACACATGGGTTCTCCATCACGTGGTTTCATAATTGTTTGTGGACAAAAAATCAACGGCCATGATTCGTTATCCATTGTTTGGTGCTGCCCACTTGGCATGGCATCCACCTAGAGACATCCACTTTGCTTGGGGAAATGCTAGGTTGCTAACTACTTGACCAACTTTTGGTCTGTCAACTTGGTGAATCATCCACCTAAAGCACAAAATTTGTATGGCATCTCAAGGCCCTCACCAAATGTTTCCAGCAGCAATGAGGACATGCACCACATGATGGAGTTGGCTACACAAAATGGCAAAACGAGTTGGCTATGTTGCCACATCATGCTCCACCAAATGTGAACCAACGCCCCACATCATGCTCCACCAACTCAAAGCCCACCAGCATTCCACATCACGTGGAGGGAGCAAAGCCATGCACAGCCCTCTCGTGAAGTCACAACCCGTGACTGAACAGTAGAGTGAGAGCAGCCCCGTGAGCAAACAGTGGGAGCCCGTGACCCAGAGCATGAGCACTCTCTCCTTCTCTTCGAGCGGCTGCAGATCGCGGATCCGGCGACGGCCACCTCTACGCCACCCTCGGCTCCGATCGGCAACGCGCACCCGATCGAGCCCAGCTACAGCTCCTCCCCTTCCCTTCTTCGACGACGACAGGCGGGGCAGCAGAAGGCATCACCGGACTCCTCCGGCAGAGGCAACTCTACTACCGATCGGTTGCCGGCGACTGATCGGTCGCTGGCAACCGGTCAGGATTTCAGCGATCGATTGATAAGAGGGGTATTGTGCCCGATTTAGTGTAAATTCTACCGATCGGCAACCTCCACCACCTTCGACCCCGACTCCGATCGGCAACCTCGATCCCCTTCTTCCCCTTCGTTCTCCACCTGATCGGCCAGAAAACCCACTGATCTGGTGCCAAAACGAGGAAATCCAACCGATCAACCGAATCCCAACCGGCTATTTTTGTCCGATCGGCAACCTCCACCCGATCGGCGATTTGCACCCGATCGGCGAACTTCTCCCGATCGGTGATCTGCACCCGATCGGCTACCTCCACCCGATCGGCGATTTGCACCCGATCGGCGAACTTCTCCCGATCGGTGATCTGCACCCGATCGGCTACCTCCACCCGATCGACGATTTGCACCCGATCGACGAACTTCTCCCGATCGACGATTTGCACCTGATCGGCGACCTCCTCCCGATCGGCGATTTGCACCCGATCGGCGAACTTCTCCCGATCGGCGATTTGCACCCGATCGGTAATCTGCACCCGATCGGCTACCTCCTCCCGATCGGCAACCTCCTCCCGATCGGTGACCTTCTCCCGATCGGCCAATCGAAACCTATCTGCTGATCGGTTTGGAGTGAGATTGCTGCGGTTGGGTGAGCAAATGGTCATGTTCCTATCTAGCGATGATGGATGGCTACGATTGATTTCTCATACCAATCTTCAATTCCAACAGCCCTTCTCCAACATCCTCAAATTGCAAACAATCGTGGGCCTCAGAGCAATTGCTCATCCTCCCCTCGTCGATCTAATCCGTCAGTATTGGAGCAGACGATTGAGTCCACTACCCTGGCAGGGGGTCTCCCAATTGACCGAGTCAATAGACATCCGATCGGTCAAATTTGACCGATCACCTTGACCGATCACTTTGACCGATCACTTCGACCGATCACTTTGATCGATCGGTCGAATTTCTACTGGATTGGTCAACAAACTATGTTTTTTGACCGATCATTTCGACCTCGACCGGTTGAATTTGACCGATCACCGTGACCGATCACTTTGACCGATCACCTTGACCAATCACTTTGACCGATCACTTCGACCGATCACTTTGACCGATCGGTCGAATTTCTACTGGATCGGGCAAAAAACTATGTTTTTTGACCGATCACTTCGACCTCGACCGGTTGAATTTGACCGATCACCGTGACTGATCACTTTGACTGATCACTTCGACCGATCACTTTGACCGATCGATCGAATTTCTACTGGATCGGTCAAAAAACTATGTTTTTTTGACCGATCACTTCGACCCCGACCGGTTGAACTCAACCGATCAGTCAACTTTGACCGATCGGTCAACTTTGATCGATCGGTCAAATTCGACCGATCGGTCAAAATTGACCGATCAGTCTATTTGACGCTAACACTCGACAAGCTCCTTTGCCTTTGTGACAGGGGGTCGTTAGCTTTGCACCAATAATCCAAGCCAGCCAAAGTGGCCTTTTAGCTAACTTGGAGGGGGTAACTGTGGGTGCAAATTTTGGCAAGAAGTCTGCAAACAACGAGACCCACCGGCCCTGCCTGGTGGGCCCCAGGAAGACTCCCACGGGACCCACTGGCCCTGCCTGGTGGGCCCACAAAGACTACCACGGGACCCACCGGCCCTGCCCGGTAGGCCACAGAGTCTCCGCGGGACCCACCGGCCCTGCCTGGTGGGCCCACGAAGACTACCACGGGACCCACCGGCCCTGCCCGGTGGGCCCACAGAGTCTCCGCGGGACCCATCGGCCCTGTCTGGTGGGCCCACGAAGACTACCACGGGACCCACCGGCCCTGCCCGGTGGGCCAACAGAGTCTCCGCGGGACCCACCGGCCCTGCCTGGTGGGCCCACGAAGACTACCGCGGGACTCACCGGCCCTGCCTGGTGGGCCATGAAGACTATACGGGGACCCACCAGCCCCTCCTGGAGGATCCCCAGATATGGCAGCAGAAACCGCCTTTTACCACCAAAAAATCCTATAAATAGCAGCCCTTCGAATGTAAAAGGATCCGATTTCCACTTCTGAGATCTGATTTTCAAAAACCAGAGCTCTGGATTTCAGTTTCCGTTTCTCCACTTCCTCTCTTCGATCTTCTTCTTGTCTTTGAAAAGATCAAAGGGATTTCAGTGATACGCGGCCTATCGAGATCACTTCGAGACAATTGTTAGTGAATTCGGGTTGCTCCCTATAGCACGGAGACATAGGCTTCGGCTGAACTCCGAGATCACATCTCTTGCGTCGACTCTCTGATTGCATTTCTCTCTGCTTGTGTATTGAGAACGACAACTCCAATCAACAGATCGAACAACGATCTTCGACTCGAACCTCAATTGACTGGTGAGGCGAAGTCTTCGGGTCGGCACAAAGATTTTCCCCCACAGATCTTCAATACATCAGAGTTGTTTCCTTTCCATGAAGATTGGCCAGAGATTGCTACAGTACCTACATTGCCGGTTTCAGATGCTACCAGAGATGACTCAGAGCAGACTGAGGAGATAGTGGATGTTCAAGATCTTGCTACCCGCCATGGTGTGTTCCGATGCTTCTTGGTTTGGTGGGTAGGCAGGCAACTTTTAGATAGTACATGGATGGACGAGGCTCAGCTGAGACGCCAGAGACCTGACTTGCTTGACAGTTTTGACGGCCACTCGACTGAGTCGAGTTCTTTTGAGGCCAGGGGAGTTGATGCACCCTAATATTCATCTATCGGACTTCGTTTCAGTCATTTATTTCAGTTATCTGTAGTAGAGACTTATTAGTTTACTTTCGGTTATTGTTTGCTACATTTCAGTTATTTTGAGGCCCGTTTGGATGTTTTAGGACTTTTATTTATCATTTTCTGCATTTAATTATAGTCCTTTGTCGTGGGGGATTATCCACGATCGCTTTTGAAGACTATTCAGCGTAGATCCGAGCCTCCAAAAGTGATTATTGGCTGAAATAATAAAATTTTGCATACAGGCTAGCAACGGAAGCGTTCGGGATGATTCTGGCACTACCAGGAAACTCTGGCACCCTCTTAATTGATGTGGCACATCAATTAAAGCCTATTTTCCATCTTGGTATCCCCTTAAATGGTATGGCAGCCCAATGGAACCCAAAAGGGGTTTAATCCCAATCGAACACCCCTCTCCCTCTCCTACCCGTGCATCCTTCTCTCTCCCGTCCCTTTCCGCACGGAAATTAAGAAGCCCCCCTTCTTCTACTCTCTCTTCTTTCTTCCTCTTTTCTCTCCTTTTTCCTTTCCTTTCTTGGTCCAATGCATCCCGACCATTCCCCCTTTATTTTCTCTTGATCTAGGCCCTCTAATGCAAACTCTAGAATTATAAAAAAGAGGCATTTCTCTTTATTTTTCAGATTTCAATTGCTTTGAGAAAATTTTCTACGGGGACGACTCGTGCCTCCGATTGTCGCCTTGTTCCCCGACTTTACCTCGGGACGCTTCTTCTTTCTCGACTTCGTCTCGAGAGGACTTGGTATTATTTTTCTGAAGGATCCGGTGTGTTTCGACGCTCGGCCTTACTCCGTGGAGGGATTCCAGCGTATCCTCGCACCCCATGGTGGAAACCCAAGTGGTATTATCCCCTTTATCTTTATCTTCTGTCGCCTTTGATCTTTTCTTTATTTTCATCAATCGTCTTTTACCCGCACGAGATCCCTGTTCCGTGCATCATCTCCTGCTTCACCATCGCAATCGTGCCCTAACT
Source organism: Chamaelirium japonicum (assembly GCA_947650365.1). Taxonomy (NCBI): domain Eukaryota; kingdom Viridiplantae; phylum Streptophyta; class Magnoliopsida; order Liliales; family Melanthiaceae; genus Chamaelirium; species Chamaelirium japonicum. The sequence goes on along the minus strand of OX393553.1, from coordinate 15,368,140 downwards.
TTTTAGGAGACCATTAGGAACATCGCCGCCTTCGAGTTCTCTTCTAGTTACTCTGTGCAACCCCATTGTATTAAGCTTCTCTCGGCCTATCAAGAGAACACTCACCCCACATTTACTCATATTATAATGAAGATTAGGTGACACCTCTCGTCCGGAGACGTAGATCGCGAGACCGAACATCGACAACAACTCTCTGTGTTCTCTCTCTCTCTCTCTCTCTCTCTCTCTCTCTCTCTACATTATAATCTATATCTCTCTAAACCATCCATATTCAATCAAGGCTGTGGGATGGGGTTCCCGATTAAGACGGCTCGAAAATCTCCCTCACAAATTCGAAAAGTAAGTCTGAAACACAAAAAGTAATCTAAAATTTTACAAAATCAGATCTGATTCGATCCAAATTGATTTTGGAGTCGAAAACCCTAAACCTAAACCTAATTAAGATCTTTGTAATTGATTATCATTTTATTTGTGTAACATATATATTTTTTTAATTACAGGAGTGGCAATGTTAGGGGGGCGACCGATAGTGCAATGTCGAGGGGGGGGGGGGGGGAGTTTAGCGGTAGCACTCGGGGACATTGTTATATATTATGTTTGTGTTTTTTTTTCGGATATTTGTAGTATTACTGGTGGATGTATGTATATTAATTATTTATGTATTTGTTTTGTTTGTGTAATATTAGTGGTCGATATTATTTGTTTATTTGTTATGTTGTATTAGTTATGTGTTAGAACAAGTATAAAAAATTACAAAAAGCAAAGCAATACTATTTTTTAAAAAATAAAATTTATTTTTCCGACGGCAACATGTATTTCGTCGATAAATATATCGTATTTTGTCTACGGTAGGCATTTAACCTGTCGTCGGGGAAACGAGATATACCGAAGGAGGTACATGTAGCCGTCAGAGTAAATATATTAATTATTTTTTAATTTAATGATTATTACCAACAGTTGTACCTTATACTGTCGGGGAAACTAGTTATTCCGATAGCGTACATACTGTCGTCGGTGATAATATGTTAAAATCATTTTTATTGATTATTTTTTACTGACAGAAATAAATCGTCATGTCGGGGTAAATCGTTATTCCAACGATTGTATGTATCCATCGGCATAAGATTTTCCGACGGGGTTTTAGCCGACAAATCTTGCTGACAATTTATTCCGTCGAGGAATATATTTGCCGATGAAAAGTTTATTTACAAAAGGGTATGTCCCGTCGGAAAAAAAAATGATCTTTTTTGTAGTGAGACGGGAGTATTTTGAGATACTTAGGCGTGCCGTCACGAACAGACCCAACTAAGTGAATGATAATATATACTTAGGGGTGTCAATTCCTCCCCCCTCGAGTTATGCAAAAGGACAGAAGTGTAGGAAAACTTCCGAGTGAGTGGGTGTACATTCCTGAGGAATTAGTCCAAACCTGAAGTGGGTCCATTGCCTGTCACGGCATCCGCCGATCTCAAAAAAAAAAAACTTAAATCATTGTACCACATGTAGCTCTCTCTGGTAGGAAAAAAGAAAGAAAGGAAAGAAAATAAAAGATTCAACACCTATGAGCATGTTAATGTCAGAGACATCGGATGGTTGTGGTGCATGTCGTCGGACCCTAGTTAAGAAATATTAATAGTAACAATATAATAAATAGGGATCCACTTCGGTACCACATGTCCAATCTTGGTATCATACCGAACACATCCTGGCCCTCCATTTCGTTTTCCTTCAATCCTAACAGTGGAAGCATTATACTAGGGGCTATGACATGAATCCTAGGTGGACGCCTGAGATCCACCGCCAACCCATCCGATGGTCTCTATCGATTTCGGTAATGTACCAAAGTGGATACCATTGAATTCCCCTAATAATAATAATATCCACCACTTGCATACAAACTAATTCTCTCTCTCTCTCTCTCTCTCTCTCTCTAACTCAAAGTCTTCCGAGTGGGTGATTTGGAAGCATATAATCATCACATCTTTCGCTCTCAAACGCATAGTCTTCGCATTTGGGTATTACTCTGAATTTTTCCAAGCTTTGGGTTAAAGGTGATTGCCAACAGATTGTCAACTCCATTAAACTACCGTCTTCGATTGACTCATCATTTCCCATCCTTCGATCATGGACATCAAGTCTACGCTTATGCAGTTCACTGAAGTTTGCATTGAGTATATTTTTAGAGAAGGCAACGCTGCTGCTGACTGGCTAGCTGCGCAAACAAGGGTATCTAAAGCCTGGCAACAAGTTTACCCTCATGACCTGCGTGTGATCTGCAAAGATGGTGATGTAGTATGTAAGTTGTTTGTATTAAACGGAACGCTACAACTAGGTTGCAGTGTTTAGGGGTGGCAATGGGTCGGGTTCGTGTCGTGTCTAGTTTCGTATCGTGTTCAAAACCCCCAGACCCGGACCCGACCCGTTTAACTAATCGTGTCTAAATCCTAAACCCGTACCCGACCCGTTAACAAACGGGTAGACCCGATAGGACCCGGTAAGACCCGTTTACCACACGGGTCTATTCAGTTGACCCGATCCGACCCAATCCAACTCGACCCAACCTGACCCGCTGGTATTATATATTATAGTATCGGATTGCGGGTAGACCCGACCCGACCCGACACGACCCGTTGAATACTAAACGGGTCTACCGTGTCCAGACCCTAAACCCAGACCCGACCCGTTTATTAAACGGGTCTATCGTGTCGACCCGTTTACGACCCGAACCCGTTTAGCCCTGACCCAGACCCGCTAACTTCCTGTCGGGTCGTGTCGGGTCTGCCGTGTCGGGTCCGAAATTGCCAGCCCTAGCAGTGTTCATTGATAATGTACTGTGTTTGGCCTACACCAGTCTTGCATAGATTAAGCATACAGGCGCTCCAAGCCATTTTAGTTGAGGGTTGTGCTATTTGTTTACGCCTATTAGTTAGTGTTAGGAGATGACGGCTAGGGTTTGGAGAGGAATGGAATGCTCTCTATTGAGGGACTCAAGCCCAATATATATGTACATGTATGACCATACAACCCGACCCGACTGTACATGTAACCTGACCCATCTCTATACATTAACGCTCCCCCTCAAACTCACGGTGGATCATGAACCGAGAGTTTGCCGATAAAGTGCCGGAAGCGAGCAATCATAAGGGGCTTTGTTAGAAAATCAGCAGTCTGCTCCGATGATGGAATGAATGGCAAGGAGATGGTATGGTCAAGAAACTCTGGGTGAACGTAGTGATAATCAACCTCAATGTGTTTTGTTCGCTCGTGGAAGACCGGGTTGCTAGCAATCTGAATAGCACTCCGGTTGTCACAGAAGAGAGGCGTGGGCTTGGATATCACAACTCCAAGTCGAGTAGAAGGTGGCGAAGCCAGACAATCTCTGCGGTGGTGGAAGCCATAGCCCTGTATTCGGCTTCGGTGCTGGAGCGAGCAACAGACTCCTGTTTCTTGCTACACCACTGTGGAGTCGGAAAAAGCGCGGGTCGTCTTTATTGCGAATCACAAGAGATTACAAGTGTGGCCGGGACCCGGGTGGCTCGGGTGTAGCGAGTCTGGGTTGCGGTGAGTTTTGATCAGGGGATTGTGGGAAAGATCTTCTGGGGGATCCCTTTGATCCGCGTCTCCACGTGGTGTTCGTGCGAGAGCTCTGAAGGAGTTGCCCAGGACAGGGGTCTTTACAGGGAGAGGGTTTTGGAGAGGCTAAGGAATATCCACCGTTGCTTTGTCCCTTCCGTGCTTTGCGCTTTCTCGGCCAGGGGGTTTTCGGCTTCGTTCCTCGGTCTTCGCGTCTTCCTCGTTCCTTGCTTGACCTTGGTGTCCTTGATCGTCGGTTCGCGGCGTCGATCGAGCTTTTGGCGTTGGCTTTGGCTTTGTCTTTTTGGCTTTGGCTTGGCTCCGGCGTGGCTCTGGCTTTTGCTTTGCTTCGGGGCTTGCACTTGGACGTAGCTGGGAGAGACTTGTGATGCTTTCGTTCTTCCGAACTTCGCGTCGTATCGGCTAGAATGTGCGGTGCTTTTGCTCGTGGCCGGCGTAGTCGCTTGGCTTTGGCACTTGCGTTGCTTTGGCGCGGGCTTTACTGGGGCTTTGCTTTGGCTTCTTGCGTTGGCTTTAGCTTTAGCGTCAACTCGATCTTCTTCTTCGAACGACGTGGGCTACTTCTTCGGTGCTTCGATGGTTTGCGTGGCGACTGGACTTCTCTTCTTCTCCGGGCTTCTTTGGCGTGATCGGAGTCGAAGAATGCTTTCGAAGATAGTGGGGGTAGCACCGATCTCCGTACGACGGTTGTGGCGTCGGCTTTTGTTGATGAAGACGACGAGGGTAGCGACGGTCTCCGTGCGACGGTTGTAGCGTCGGTTTTTGTTGATGAAGACGACGAGGGTAGCGACGGTCTCCGTGCGACGGTTGTAGCGTCGGCTTTTGTTGATGAAGACAACAGGGTAGCGACGCTTCAGGCGATCTGCTCCAGGCTTTCTTCTTCGTGGATGGCGCAGGTGTTGGTCGAAGACGACGGGGTGATGACGCTTCACTTCTCGCCTCCGGGATTTGAAGCTTGATCGGGATCGAGGATTTGTTGGAGCCGACGGGGTAGTGTCGCTCCGAGCTTCTTCTCCGGCATTTGCTTCTGGCATCTTCAGAGTCGAAGGGTCTTCTTCTCCGGCCTTTGCTTCTGGCGTCTTCGGAGTCGAAGGGTCTTCTTCTCCGAGCTTTCTTCTTCGTGCACGGAGTCGAAGTCTTGATCTTCGTGTGCAAGGGTCTTCACGTTGATGAGGACTTTCAGTAAGCCAATCCCTCGGGACAGGCTTGACTGTGCCTCGTGAAGCCTTGGGTCGGTGAAGAAGCGTCTCCTCTTCTGCAGAGCTCCGGCGTTTCGTCTTCAGTCTTCGACCATCGACCCTGGTGACGGTTATGGTGTCGGCATCTTCTCCGGGCTTTTGGGCTTGATCGGAGTCAAAGGCCTTGTTGACGACGAGTGTAGCGCCGCTTCCCTTCTTCTCCGGGCTTTTGAGCTTGATCAGAGTCGAAGGCTTTGTTGAAGAGACTGGTGTAGCGCCGCTTCGTTCTTCTTCTCCGGGCTTTTGAGCTTGATCGGAGTCGAAGGGGTGTTGGAGACGACGGGGTGGTGCCGCTCCTCTTCTTCTCCGGGCTTTTGGGCTTGATCGGAGTCGAAGGCTTGTTGGAAACGACGGGGTAGTGCCGCTCCTCTTCTTTTCCAGGCTTTTGGGCTTGATCGGAGTCGAAGGCTTGTTGGAGACGACGGGGTAGTGTCGCTCCGATCTTCTTCTCCGGCCTTTGCTTCTGGCGTCTTCGGAGTCAAAGGATTCTTCTTCTCCGAGCTTTCTTCTTTGTGCACGGAGTCGAAGGCTTGATCTTCGTGTGCAAGGGTCTTCACGTCGATGAGAGCTTTCGATAAGCCGATCCCTCGGGACAGGCTTGACCGTGCCTCGTGAAGCCTTGGGTCGATGAAGAAGCGTCTCCTCTTCTGCAGAGCTCCCGCGCTTCATCTTTAGTCTTCGACCATCGACCCTGGTGACGGTTATGGTGTCGGCATCTTCTCCGGGCTTTTGGGCTTGATCGGAGTCAAAGGCCTTGTGGACGACGGGTGTAGTGTCGCTTCCCTTCTTCTCCGGGCTTTTGAGCTTGATCGGAGTCGCTTTGTTGAAGAGACGGGTATAGCGCCGCTTCGTTCTTCTTCTCCGGGCTTTTGAGCTTGATCGGAGTCGAAGGGGTGTTGGAGACGACGGGGTGGTGCTGCTCCTCTTCTTCTCCGGGCTTTTGGGCTTGATCGGAGTCGAAGGCTTGTTGGAGACGACGGGGTAGTGCCGCTCCTCTTCTTCTCCGGGCTTTTGGGCTTGATCGGAGTCGAAGGCTTGTTGGAGACGACGGGGTAGTGCCGCTCCGATCTTCTTCTCCGGCCTTTGCTTCTGGCGTCTTCGGAGTCGAAGGGTTCTTCTTCTCCGAGCTTTCTTCTTCGTGCACGGAGTCGAAGGCTTGATCTTCGTGTGCAAGGGTCTTCACGTCGATGAGAGCTTTCGGTAAGCCGATCCCTCGGGACAGGCTTGACCGTGCCTCGTGAAGCCTTGGGTCGATGAAGAAGCGTCTCCTCTTCTGCAGAGCTCCCGTGCTTCGTCTTCAGTCTTCCCATCGACCCTGGTGACGGTTATGGTGTCGGCATCTTCTCCGGGCTTTTGGGCTTGATCGGAGTCAAAGGCCTTGTTGACGACGGGTGTAGCGCCGCTTCCCTTCTTCTCCGGGTTTTTGAGCTTGATCAGAGTCGAAGGCTTTGTTGAAGAGACGGGTGTAGCACCGCTTCGTTCTTCTTCGCCGGGCTTTTGAGCTTGATCGGAGTCGAAGGGGTGTTGGAGACGACGGGGTGGTGCCGCTCCTCTTCTTCTCCGGGCTTTTGGGCTTGATCGGAGTCGAAGGCTTGTTGGAGACGACGGGGTAGTGCCGCTCCTCTTCTTCTCCGGGCTTTTGGGCTTGATCGGAGTCGAAGGCTTGTTGGAGACGACGGGGTAGTGCCGCTCCGATCTTCTTCTCCGGCCTTTGCTTCTGGCGTCTTCGGGTCGAAGGGTTCTTCTTCTCTGAGCTTTCTTCTTCGTGCACGGAGTCGAAGGCTTGATCTTCGTGTGCAAGGGTCTTCACGTCGATGAGAGCTTTCGGTAAGCCGATCCCTCGGGACAGGCTTGACCATGCCTCGTGAAGCCTTGGGTCGATGAAGAAGCGTCTCCTCTTCTGCAGAGCTCCCGCGCTTCGTCTTCAGTCTTCCACCTCTTCTTCATTCCCCCACCCCCTCTATTTATAGGCAAAGGGGAGGGAAGAGAGATATGGGAACTTTTAATTTTAAATCCTTTTTCTATCTCTCTCATAATTGCCCGGGATTTATTCATCCATTGATGAGGGGAATAACTTTTATTTGTTTTCCTTTTCTGGCGATGCAATTATGGCTGGATTTCGCACACGAAATCGATGGCGATCGGGCGCTTCTTCTTGTGCGTCGGTTTGAGGGATCGGCGCAGATCCGCGTGTGTGCAGACGTCATACGCAACCTCCCCCCGCGCATGGCGGTATTTCCTTCCTTTTCTTTCTTTTCTTTCCTTTTCTTTTCTTTCTTTTCTTTTCTTTCCTTTTCTTTTCTTTCTTTTCTTTTCTTTCCTTTTCTTTTCTTTCCTTGCAGGGCCGGCCGGCCCCCCATGGGGTTCGGGTCCTAGTAGGGCCGGCCCCATGTGGCTCGGGTCCTAGTAGGGGCCGCCCCCATGGGGTTCGGACCCTAGTAGGGGCCGACCCCCCTTGAGGCATGGGGTCCGCTCCTCTTTGCTAGGTGCGAGTCGGGTCTGGGTCCGCATCGTTGCGCGCGAGTCGGGTCCGCGTGTCGGGTTTGCATCCGCGTCGGCGTGCGCGAGTCGGGTCCGCGTGTCGGGTTTGCATCCGCGTCGGCACACGTAAGTCGGGTTCGGGTCCGACGAAATTCGTGTGTCTACAAATGCCCCCTCAAGGACGAGCGCGTCGGTGAGAGCATGTAGGGTTTGGACACGTAGGAATCGTAGAGCGCTTGTCCTTGATTCCTTTTGTGGGCAGGTGTGGGAGTCTATTTAAAGACCCCTACCCCCTTCATCCGCCATTGCGCTTCTTTGCGAAGGTTCTGCCGGCTTCTGGAGACCGTTGTCGGAAGAGAGCTGCCTAGGGTTGCACGAGACTTGATCCGTCTTCCCGGTGTCGCCTCTTTCGTCGGCCTTGTGCTTCTTCGCGAAGGTTCTGCCGGCTTCTGAAGACCGTCGTCGGAAGAGAGCTGCCTGGGGTTGCACGCGACTTGCTCCGTCTTCCTGGTGTCGCCTCTTTCGGCGGCGGCGATGGTGCGCGATCTGGAGGTTGTTGCGAAGGCGGGTTCGAAGCGGCGATGCGGCGATGACCGAGGCGGGGAGGATGGAGGAGCGCGGCTGAGGTGCGGGTCGCCTTCGCCGCCTCTCTCTTCCTCCTTTTTCTTCTTCTTCTTTTTCTTTCTTTTTCTTTTTCTTTTTCTTTTTTTTTTTTCTTTTCCTTCTTTTTCTTTCTTTTTTTCTTTCCTTTTCTTTTCTTTTCTTTCTTTTCTTTTTTCCTTTTCTTTTCTTTCCTTTTCTTTCCTTTTCTTTTTTTTTTGTTTCCTTTCATTCTCTATTTCTTTTATTTCTTCCGCTTTCCTTCTTCTTCTGGTCCACGAAGGCAGCAGCGGCAGCGTGGCACGGGCTGTGGTGGCGGCGTGTGGCGAGGCAGCCGGTGCGGGCGACGGTCGTGCGGCGCAGGCGGTGGCCGGCGCGCGGGAGGCGGTGTGCGACGCGGGTCCAGGTCGGCGGCCGGGTGGTGTGGACGCGGGGGCGCAGGTGGCGCGAAGGAGGCCGGAGCGGCACGTGGGGCTGCGGAGGACGCACGCAGGCGGCATGCGGCGAGGTCGGGCGGGCTGCTGCTGTGTCAATTTTTTTTTTTTGTCTCTCCTCTTCTGCCGGTCGGATGCGGAGAACAACAACAGCAGTGGTGCATGGCGCGGCGCGGCGGCATCCGGCATGGGCGCAGAGTGCGATACAGGCGCGGGCCGTGGCCGGAGCGCAATAGCGGCGTATGGCGCGGCACGAGGAGCGGAGACCAGCTGGTGCGGTGTGGGGCCCAGAGGCCGGGCGCGGACTCCAATATGCATGGCGCGGGCGCGGAGCGGCAAGGCGGTGTCAGGCTTGGAGATGAAGGCTTCTTCGATGCTTGGAGACCGTCGGCGGAAGAGTGCTGCCTGGGGTTGCACGAGACTTGCTCCGTCTTCCCGGTGTCGCCTCTTTCGTCGACGGAGGCGGCGATGGTGCGCGTCGCTTGAAGACGAAGGCTTCCGTCGGCTTGGAGACGAAGGCTTCTTCGATGCTTGGAGACCGTCGGCGGAAGAGTGCTGCCTGGGGTTGCACGAGACTTGCTCCGTCTTCCCGGTGTCGCCTCTTTCGTCGACGGCGGCGGCGATGGTGCGCGACGCTTGAAGACGAAGGCTTCCGTCGGCTTGGAGACGAAAGCTCCTTTGGCGGCTTGAAGACGAAGGATTCTTCGACGGCTCGCGAAGACGAAAGCTTCAGTCTTGGCGGTGAAGCATTCTTCGGCGGCTTGGAGCCGAAAGATTCTTCAGCGGAGTGTTATCGTCTTCTTGGTGCGGGAGCATAATGACAACGGCACGGCGAAAAGACGAAGCCGAGTGTGGTGGCGATCGCCTCGTGCGAGGATGAGTCGGAGGCGTTGAAGGCCAGGGAAGGTGGCTCCTTTTTTTTTTTTTTTTTTTTTCGGAATTGACTTTACCTCTCGATCGGTCTTGCACTTTTCATATCCTTGCAAGATTCGTCCCCCTGAGTACCTTCCGAAGGCTGGCTAGATTATTGATGAGGTCAACCGCGGGTTTAGAGTTACTAGCGAGGTTGCACCTTTCTGGTAGCAATGTCAGCTTGAAGGACACCGAGATGGGCGTTCTGAAGTGGATGACGAGGCCACGAGCATCAACAAGGAGTAGACTGCTTTGGTTGTCTTTTGCTTGTTGATCTTGACCTTGATGACAGCTCCAGTGGTTCTTTTGGCTTTGTGAAGGTCACGAAGGCTGCGGTTGTTGTTTATGTGTCCGCCATTCTTCGGGTTGCTGCTTTTGACTTCAGTGACAGTTTCCATCCTTCAGGTGGGCCTGAGCTTTTGCATGAGCCCGGAGGATTTCAAGGTGGACGACTTTTTGCAGAGTAGACGCACACCTTCTTGGAGGGTGGCAAACTCCGATGCTTGCGACGGTCTTCACTATACCAAAACAGCCAATTTGTAACGGTCAATTAGTAACGGTTGTTACAAAAAGTGTTACAAATATCTGTAACGCCATATTCCTAACGGTTTTTTTGTTACTAAACATATTTATAACAGTTGGCTGTGTTACTAAATCCTGATTTTGGTGTAGTGTTGCTGGAGGATGCTTCCTTGGGCTTAGCGGCGACCGAGGGAGAGGGACGTCGGCTGTCGGGGCATCGCACTCTTGCTACTGCAGACTTGGTTCGGATGCAGAAGAAGGTGGAGGCCGTTCGTGCGTCGCTTCAAGAGTCGGAGTCCTGTTTGGGGAAAGCTCAAGCGACCAAGAAGACTTCTGGAGCAGAGCTTGCAAGGCGGCATGAAGAGCTGACGAAGTGCCGGGAAGCTGGTGGAGTGATCGAGAAGGCTTCCGGAGTGAATCTTGCGAAGCAGCGTGCATAGCTGGCGACGCGTCGGAAGTTGACGGCTCCTCTACCCCGGGAGTTGCAGCGCGTGTAGGCCGCGGGAGGCGGGCTGCTTTAGCGCTTCAAGGACTTCGATTTGCTACTCGTGCGTCGCTTTAGAAACTGGAGTTCCGTTTGGGGAAAGCTAAAGCGACCGAGAAGACTTCTGGAGCAGAGCTTGCGAAGCAGCATGCATAGCTGGCGACGCGTCGGAAGTTGACGGCTCCTCTACCCCGGGAGTTGCAGCGCGTGTAGGCCGCAGGAGGCAAGCTACTTCAACGCCTCAAGAACTTTGACTTTCTTGTCATCTTTTGGTTTGCTAACTGGACTTGTGGTTATGCACTCACTTTCTTCTGGACTGGCCTCCTATGAAGACGTTGGGATGTTTTTCTTTTTTTTTGTCTGGACTGAACCTTTTGTAGGTTGCCTACGTACCCTACTGAGAGGGATCAAGTCGCACGTAGTTCGTTTATTCCCTTTTTTTTTTTTTTTTTGGGCAAGGGGGGTAACCTTGCGTTAGGCAAAGTACCTTTTGAGGGACTTGCCACTGGTAGGCAGAGTCGCCACTGGTTCGCAGCTGTCGCCCACCTTCTTCGCTTCAACGTAGTTAGAAGTGAAGATCTTCTTGACTGGAGTTTTGATGAGTGCTGGAGCTTGACTGGAGCCGATGCCTCGGCAATTTGGAAGGATTTGTTCGTCACTTTTGAAGAGGCGAGCTTGAGTCCTTGTCAGGTGATGTGATACTGCAGCTAAGGGTAGTGAACCCACGTGCGCCATGCTTTCTTTGCTGCGGCTGGATTTGAACATTAACTCGGTGGAGTTTTGCCCCCGAGTGCCTTCTGGCTTGATTGCGAGTTGCTCGGAGCTGGTGTACTCGGAAGACTCGGTTGACCTCGAGACGTGCAACAGACCATGTAACGGTAGTGTCATCCCTTGCAAAGTGCTGAAGTTGGCCTCGAAGAATGATGATGTTGGTTCCTTTGCTGGAGTGAGAGGCGATCGTCCTGGTTTTCGAAGCCACTGAGGTACGAGCCGTAGGACTGAAGCAGCTTGAGCTGGCAACGGAACGCATCGCATCGAGCTTGATTTGAAGTTGATGTAAATTTTCTGTCTTGAGGCTGGCGCTTCCTTGACTTTCTGCACCGTCTGGCTGGAGGATGTCACTAGTTTTTCAAGTGAAGAGCTTTTGTCCTTCGCAGCTGCTTTGACTCCCTGAGCTCGTAGAGCTTTTGCTGGATGAGCTTCGTTGGCAGCAATGCTTCTCCCCATGCCTTCGATGTTAATGTCGCTTTCTTCATCGTCTTTCCAGAGCACTTGGTGAACTTCCATCATGCAGCAGAAGACCTTGAATTTTTGATCAGCTTCAAGGCAGCGATTGGGAAAGAACTCCTGGAGTGTCGCCAGCTTTGGGCATATTTGCTGGAGAAGATTTTTCGGACTTGCTGGTGGTACTTCGGACGTCTTTCTTCCTGGAGCTTCATTCTTTTCCTTGAAGGACTTTCTTCTGGGGAGTTTTCTTGTCGCCCGGTTTTTCTTATGGTTAGCCAAACGTGCTATCCTGTAGCTTGATCGTCGTGACCTTCTCCTTCGAGACGCCATAGCCCGTGTGTTTTCATCAGTAAGATCTTCCTTGCCAAGGTGAAGAACTGGTGCCGCGACTGAAGGCTCTTCTTTGATCAGAAGGACTTGCTCTTCTAGAGATCGTACCGATTTGTCTTTTGATCCCCAGCCGGTTGACTTGATTTCTTCATTTGGAATCGAGGGAGGCCTGGAGTAGAGGACATAGGAGTCGAACTTACCTGATGGTTGGCCTAGCAGGTTAACTTCGGGACTTCTTTGTTCGTCTCTCGCTTTGAGCATGTGCCGGAATGTAGCTTTGTTTGGAAAAGGGAGTGCTTGCATGAGAGGTGGTTGCCCCCAAGACAGTAAGGATTTGGCCCTAGGTACTGATGGAGCATGCCATTGTCGTCTTCTTGGACTGCCCCCCTTCTTTGAGTCATCAACGATGGACTGCCCCCCTTCTGCGAGGACCGACGGGGCATCTTGCAACTCGTCGTCCGAAGTAGAAGAATCACCGTTGTCAGTTGCAATAACGGAGATGTGATTGACGACTGCCATGGGTGGGTGGGTGGGTGTTGAAACGAAGTCCTCGATTGGCATTCCCAGACGATCGAACACTGACTTCTTCTTTGATTGCTTAGCTGGCCCGAGTCTTTCGAACACAGACGTGTGTTTTCAATTCGACCAGTTTTTACCATCTCTGATTTGCTTCTGGAGCAAGGCTTGGCATCGAGCTCTTTGCCGTCTTCTTTTACTGTCGGGACGGCTTGCGTAGGAAGAGCGTGCATCGGAGATTGTCGATCCTTCAGCTGCTTCATCTACCATCCTCGCCTCGATGTAGTTCGAGGTGAAGGTCTTCTTTGTGGCGGTTCTGATGACCAACGGAGCTTGACTGGAGCCGATGCCTCGGCGGTTCGGGAGGATTTGTTCTCCGTTATGAAACAGCCGAGCTTGAGTTTTCGTCATCCCATGTGGAGTTGCTACTGGTGGAAGTGTGCCCATGGCGCTTTCTTCGTTGTAGCCGGCTTTGAACAGCAACTTGGCAGCGTTTTGCCCCCAACTCCCTTTCGGCTTGAATCCGAGTTGCTCAAAGTCTACCGATTCGACAGGTCTACTTGGGTTCGAAGCTTGCGTCAGACTAGATAATGGCACCGTCATTTCTTGTAGAGTGATGACATTGACCTGAGATAACGACGGGGCCAGCTTCCTTGTTGGAGTAAAAGGCGATCGCTCGGATTTACGAAGCCACTGAGGCGCGAGACACAGGACTGGCGTTGCTTGGGCGGGCAACAGGGTACGTTGCACGGCTCTTGACTCGGCATTGATGCGCATCTTTTGCCTAGATTTCGGCGCTTCTTGGAACTGGAGTTTTGCCTCGTCAGAGGGTGGCACCGGATTCGCGGGAAGTGGCGTCTCGTCCCGCTTCACTTCTTCAATCTTTTGGGCTCGAGGAGCTTTAGCTGGAAGAACCTCCGCGACTAGGCCCTTTGCTTGGTAGAACTTAGCGTCGGCCAAGTGTGCCTCGGCCTCGTTGAATGGCTTATCGTCTGCAACTATGCACCTCTCCACGCCTTCTTCGTAGTACTTGAGGCACTGGTGCCAGGTGGATACCACGATGCCGTTCTCGTGCAGCCATGGTCTTCCTAACAGGAGACGATATGATATTTGGCAGTCGATGATGTGGAAGAGGACCGTCGTATCTAGCGGGCCGATGGAAAGCTTCAAATGAATAATTCCGACGGTGGACTGTCCGCCCTGGTTGAAGCCTTGAATGACCAACTGACTTGGCGAGAGCTGGTCGTTGGTAATGCCGAGTTGTCGCATCGTCTGGATAGGCATGATGTTGACGGTGGAGCCACAGTCCAACAGGATTCGGTTCACTAGCTTCTCCTTGATGTATCCCGAGACGTAAAGAGGCCGGTTGTGCAATCGCGTCCCGAGTTGCAGGTCCTCATCGGAAAAGGTTATCGTTGCATCACATGAGGCCACAGCTTTGCCCTTCTGGTCGTCCTTCCTCTTCCTTTTGTAGCTGTCTGGATCGGCTAAGGCCGCGGCCATTGCCAGGCGAGCCTTCTTCGGGAGATGCAAAGCTTCTACGAGTGGCATGTGCAGGATTGCTTTGTCGTGAGAGGCGGTGCCCCCTTCGTTGGAGTCATCTCCCTCATCGGTGGAGTCACCTTCTTCAGAAGTTTCGCTTTCGTTCTTTCCTTCCGACGCCTCGTGAACTTTGACCATGCAACAAGACACCTTGACGTGTTGGTCCACTGGGAGGAAGTGATCCGGGAAGAACTCCTGCAGGGTTATCGGCTCTGGAAGGCACTGCTGAAGGAGATCGTCTTGACTTGCTGGCGGCACCTTGAATGCCTTCCTCCCCGGAGTCTTGCTTTTCTTCTTGTAGGTCTTTCGCTTGGTGAATCCCCTCATCACACGGTCTTGCTTGAGCTTCCTTTCTTGCCATGGCTTTCGCCGCTGCGGTAGCATGACCCATGCTTCTTCGTCGGTGGATTCCCCTCCGCTAGGATGATGGTCGTGTTAGGATTGATGTGTTCTAAGCTTGTAAAACTTTATGTTTTGGTCTAATAAAGATTGATAGTTATTAATATATGAGATGCATATAGGTGCGTAACATAGTTACGTGTTCTTTTGAGAACAGAGAGCCATGGTTATATGGTAGTCCACTGAGTTGAAGACTGAGTGGATTGGTCCCATATAACCTAAATAAGTTCGCAGCTATGATCAGGTTGGTCGCCTCATCATGTTAAGCTGTTGGCGATGACAGTTCATGGGATGTCTTCACCATGGTCATCACCAGGCACAGTGTCTGTGGCTGAACGGAACTAACACGGTGTACAGATCAGTGAGCAGACACTGGTACACTAAGCCGTGTTTCTGCTTAGGGTAAAACGGTCCTAAACCCTGAGGAACCACGACTGATGGACTAACCAGTTGCGTGGTGCTTTGGCGCACCAATGTGTGAGGGTCCATATGCAGTGATCCAAAACCACGGTGTACTGGGTTACCCGGCTGGCGTTGCATTAGCGTGTCACTCCTGCAGGCCATCCACACCCCTGATGGGAGGTGCGTTCCTTGGTGTGACTTACACTGTACCAAACCCAGGCCTGGTGGTCATCAGTTTGACTGTTGACCGGGTTCGATTACTCGACGGGGTAATCAGAGGTACGATGTATAGGTCAACCTGGAAGGAACCAAGTCATATGATCATTCGAGTCTGACGGTAGTCTTCACCGCTCGAAGTGAATCATGGCATCAAGTGGAGGGACAGCGGGTTTACTACTACTAAGCGGAGAGCAGGGGTATGATGGAGAACATAGTAAGTCTGGGTGAATTGGAGTGCAGCCTGCGTCGCACTCTGGGTGGCTACGTAGGTTAACTCGAGCTCAGAGGATCGATGGTACACTCGGGTAGTGTGTCGATCGAGCTTGAGTTGGAAGCCATGAACCCCGGTCCCTGATGGTTCCACCTTATCAACATTATGTACGGTTCTTGAACCGTCTCCTCGGAACACCATAAGCAGGAGGAAGAAAGAAGTATATGCTCCGTGTGTGCTTGGCACTAGAGCACGGTAGATGCGTAACTACATACGAGTACTAAGGGTTGAGCCCGAGACTAGTGCGGAGTCGTATGTAGTAATCCCTAGCCATAAGTGAACTTCGCTACATAGGTGCGATGCACCGGGATATGTTGCGAGTTGACTAGTTGACTTTGCTAGAGGCACCTTCCGGTGGCCTCAGTTAATAGTAAGTAACTAGTAGATATCACTTAAGTAATGGCCGCTAGGTATCGCACGCTAGAAATGGTCAAAATGAGGCGTCGGGGCGTTTTGGTAAAAACCTCACTCTGCCGGACCTCACTGTTAGCCGATCCTAGTGATGGGACACCTCACTAGGGCCGGCCCTATGATGTAGGGATAAGAATCCCTCATCTATAGGGCCGGCCATATGGATAGGGATGGGGCGATAAATCGGTTAAGATCGAGCCCTAAAAGGTGGGAAAACGGATAAATACGCGGAGAGATAAAAAGGAGATAATGGAGAGATAATGAGAGGGGGTTATTATCCCCTTGGATCCTTATCCAAGGGGGGGTGGCCGGCCCTATAAAAGCACCTATGGGCGCCGGCCCCATATGCTACAGAAACCGAACCCCCCTCTCTCTCATCTCTCTTGTTCTCTCCCTAATCTCTCTCCGTTTCCCGCTTGCTACTTCGTTTTCCTCGCGTGGAGTTCTGAAGAAGGAGAAGGGTCGTTCTTCGGAGGCACTCAGAGATCCGAGAGCAACGTTCCGTGCATCGTGTGAGATCGGGTGAACAAGAAGGCAACACCTCCATTCGTACCGTCGGCATCTTCGTGAACGATCTTCCGTCTCCATCGACAAAGAAGACAATTCTCCACGGTTAAAAGATCCGTACGAAAGGTATGTGTAATCTAACATATAGATCTAGCGAGCATTATGATTTGCATGCATGCTAGTTAATCATTGCGCTAGATTGCCGTTAGGGGTTTTCGATTCTCGTGCATACACATGCACACATATGTAGATTAGTTTCTATGAAAAGTTAAATTGTGTAACGTGCACCATGAATGGTCTTTCGACCGCCAAATCGTTTCCGCTGCGAGCCTCTGACCCGGATTAGATTCCAACAATTGGTATCAGAGCCGTATTAGTGGTGTACGTTTCACGTTTTTCATGAAACGAACATGTGTGCGTATGATGAATGCGTGAGATCATCGGGGTTCATACGCTTAGATCATGCATATGTATAGATTGTGCTTGTTCTATTAATCATTCTTGCAGGGCGCCGCTATAAAAAATCTAGATCTATGTTTTGTGTTTGCTACCGGGGGTCGGACCCCGAGTTAGTAATTGTCTGGATTTGCTTTCTGTGTGTGGATATGTAATTGAGCCATAGATTGGGCGAGCGATGGGGTTTGTCCATCCTCGGTTTCCCATGGCCTTTTTTCTAGGTGTGTTTTCTTTTCTTTCTAGGAAATTATGTACGACCGAGCACTTGCTCGTAGCGTATTAGACTTTTTTCGGTTACAGATCGAGAAGAAAGTTGTGCCAAAGAAATCCACCATCGGGAGCGGAAGCGAAACCCTGGAGGATGAAGACGATCCGGCAAAGTGTTCGCGAGCGCGACGAAGAAGCCGGACCGAGGAACCTTGCAAAGAAAGCTAGATGCCTGCGCTGTGCTAATTAGGTTCAGGGGTCGGACCCTGAACTTAATTCAGTTTTAATGGTTGCTTTCTTTAATTAGTTCTTTATGCTTCATATCGAACCCCGATGAGATAATGTGATTATCTGTCTTCAGAGGGATGCCTTTCCCCTCCGGTCCAAGCGACTGTTTGAAGTTAGGATCCCGCTAGATGACGCCTATTATTTAGTTGACTTTTGATGTTAGTGGGATCCCATCACATATGGTTATGCCACCATTAGGAGAGCACCCGACTAGTCGGGTGTGCCTATTTGGCCAGCATCGAAATCAAAGATGAGATGGAGATCCATTGAACATCAATTGTCAAATCTATAAACGAGGCGCCATGACTAGTGGGAGTCCTTTCCAGTGAGTCTGACTCTAGGATTAGCTCCAGAGCATTAGCGTGATAACCAATTTTGCAAAGCATCTATACTCTTGGAATATGTAATGTGACCCTTGAATGGAGAAATCCACTTGAGGCAGGGACTATGATATTCCGAGAGTGATTAATGCTAGGCGAAAGGTTTGAACGCTAGTGGGAGCATGATGTGACCAGGGTCTAGTGTTTAGGAGGTCGCTACCTTTGCATTTGCATAAATTCATACTCGCAAAATAACCCTCAGAATTATAAGGGATGTAATAGAGGACTTTTAGAGATCCTCTGGCCTCCACGGCTAATCACTTCGTACTCGGGTGGAAGGGCATAACTCAACAACCCCCTCGGGTGAGAGCTGTGTTTTTCTATGCCAAGCTACTTAGTGATCTCCTTCGGGATATGGCGGTTACGGTGCCAAGTGTTCAGGCTTTACTCACCCTCGTGGGGGCCGTTAGAATTCCCGTGCCGTAATTGCCTAAGCTCGTGGGTAAGCATCCTAAGTACGCGTGAGGTATTCGTTGCGAAGACAACGGTGATCACGTGGTACTGGCCAAAAGATAACCATGGTCCATCAAAGCCCGTAGTTGGCAGATTTGGATAGGGTCAAGGGAAAGATCCGTGTAAGCGGAAGACCTGCACACTGCCCCCTCGGACAGGTGTAGCCTACTCCGAGATCTTACATACATGGTTAATTAATCCATAGAGATGGCTTCGCTTGAGGGTAGCGTTGTCATATGGATGTAATTAGCTTATTTTAAAAAATCCATAAAATAAGTTTTCATGCATCTCATTTTTTCAATCTTTTATTTTCAGATGACCAAGTTAGACCCCCTGTCCGCTATCCTAAATGACCACAAACTTACCGGTCCCAACTATGAGGACTGGAAGCGCAACCTGTACCTAGTCTTAAGGATAGGTAAACACATGTCAGCCCTTAATGACCCTGAGCCAGATTTGCCAGGACCCAATGCCACAGAGGCACAGTTAAAGGCATTCACTGACTGGAAGGAATCTAATGAGATATATAAATGCTATATCATAGCATCCTTGCAAACAACTCTGCAGAAGCAAGTCGAGGAGATGCCCGACGCTTCTGATATGATGTTGAATCTGAAGGAGATGTTTGAAGGTCACAATCGCGTTACGCGATACCTTACCATCAAGAAACTCGTCGGCACTAAGATGTCCAATGGGACGCTGGTTCGGGAACACATGATGAAAATGTTTGGGTTCCAGAACGAACTAGCTACCATGGACATTGTGCTAGAAGGCGAGGTGATGACAGACATCTTCCTCTCGTCACTGTCTGGAGCCTTTGAAGGCTTTGTCACCAACTTTAATTTGAACAAGTTGGCTATAACAAATGCAGAGCTTCTGGGAGCTCTCCAGGCAGCTGAGGATGGCTTCAAGCAGAAGGGCGAAGCACTTCACGTGCAACGCAGATCCTTCAAGAAGCCTGGTAAACCTCAAGGCAAGAAACATAAAAAGAAACCTAAGTCTGAGCCTGTGCAGGACTCTGCTGGGGCCTCTGGGTCTGGAGAATCAAAGAAACCGGGCACGAAGTGTTTCCGGTGTGGCCAGAAGGGTCATTGGAAGAAGGACTGCAAGAAGCCCCAGAATGCCGGAGAAGGTAATCTACAACTCTTAGTTGTTGAATCATTTCTTTCAAGTAATAGTTCTTTTGCTAGTTGGATTGTGGATTCAGGATCCACTAACCATGCCTGTAACTCTCTTCAGGGGTTTCGGGAAAGCAGAAGGTTGCTTGATGGAGAGGTGACCTTGAGCATGGGAACTGAGGCCGTGGCTGCTGCTGAAGCTATAGGAGATGTTACTCTTAGTTTTTCAAATAATAAGACTTTGACTCTTAGAGATGTCTTTTATGTACCGTCCTTGCGACGTAACTTAATTTCTGTTTCTTCTTTAGTTAATGAAGGTTATTCAGTTTATTTTGATACTTCTGGTGTGTCTTTTAAACTGAATGGAACTTTTATAATAAGAGGAATGGTTCAGAATCATCTCTATATTGTCAGTCCTAAATTTGAGAAAGATAACATAATAACTTCAGCATTTAATGTTAATTCATCTAAGCGTAAGAAACCTTCGGAGAATTTAACCCAATTGTGGCACTTACGGCTTGGGCATATTGCCTTAGATAGGATCCATAGGTTGGTAAAGGCCGGGCTTCTGGAAACAGATCCTACGGAGATCCTTCCCACCTGTGAATCCTGCCTGGAAGGCAAGATGACCAAGAGGGCCTTCAAAGGCCAAGGAGTGAGAGCTACTGAGGTATTGGAGTTAATCCATTCAGATGTATGTGGACCCATGAGCGTCAAGGCGATAGGAGGCCATGAGTACTTCATCACTTTTACAGATGATTACTCAAGATATGGTTACATTTACCTTATGCATCGGAAGTCGGAATCCTTTGACATGTTCAAAGAGTTCAGGGCTGAAGTAGAAAAGCAGACAGGTAAATGTATAAAAACCCTTCGATCTGATCGAGGTGGTGAATACCTATCTGACGAGTTCCTTGGGTATTTAGTGGAGCATGGGATAACATCCCAGTTAACTGCTCCAGGTACCCCACAACAGAATGGAGTCTCTGAGAGAAGGAATCGAACCTTGTTAGACATGGTTCGAAGCATGATGAGTTATGCCTGTTTACCAATGACCTTTTGGGGATATGCCCTTCAGACAGCAGCATATGTTCTGAACCACGTTCCATCTAAATCAGTGCCTCAGACCCCTAGAGAACTGTGGTCAAGGCAAAAGCCAACACTACACCATTTCAGAATATGGGGATGTCCTGCACATGTGCGGATAGACAAGAGGGAAAAGATGGAGCCAAAGTCCAAAGCATGTCTGTTTGTAGGGTATCCCAAAGAGACTAAAGGTGGACTATTTTATGATCCTGAGGAAAAGAAGGTAATCGTTTCAACGAATGCCATTTTCCTAGAACATGATTATGTTATGGACCACAAGCCTGCTAGTAAGGTAGTTCTGGATGAGCTACTAGGTACTAGATCAGAGAGCGCATCCGAAAGCATAGTGGGAGCTGATATTACAGATAATAATATACCAGATACTGTAGAACCTGTTAATCCTGTAACACCACCACCACCTCGTCGCAGTGGGAGAAACATCAGAGCTCCTGACAGATACTATGGAGAAACCTTATTGGTTGATCCAGAGGGTCAGGAGGATGACCCACTGAGCTACGATGAGGCAGTGGGAGCTTCTGACAGCTCTGACTGGCAAAAGGCTATGGAGGTAGAAATTGAATCAATGTCCCATAACGCAGTCTGGACTCTTGTTACACCATCATCCAATATTAAACCTATTGGGTGTAAGTGGGTGTATAAGAAGAAGAGAGGATCCGATGGTACAATAGAGACTTATAAAGCTAGATTAGTTGCCAAGGGTTACACCCAGAGAGAAGGGATCGACTTTGACGAAACCTTCTCGCCGGTAGCTATGATAAAGTCTATTCGGATCCTCCTATCCATTGCAGCCCATTATGACTGGGAGATCTGGCAAATGGATGTCAAGACAGCATTCCTTAATGGAAATTTGGAAGAAGACATTTATATGATTCAGCCACCAGGCTTTGAGTCAGAGGGTCAGGAACATCTAATTTGCAAGTTGCAGAAGTCCATTTATGGACTAAAGCAAGCATCTAGAAGTTGGAACATCCGTTTTGATCAGGCAATCCAGTCATATGGATTTACTCAAAACGAGGATGAACCATGTGTATACAAGAGGACTGATAAGACCACAGTAGTATATTTAATACTTTACGTAGACGATATTCTGCTCATTGGAAATGATGTAGGAACATTGTCAACGGTAAAGGTCTGGTTGTCAACACAGTTCGATATGAAAGACCTAGGTGAAGCGAGTTATGTTTTGGGGATCAAGGTAACACGTGATCGCCAGAACAGGATTCTCTCGCTGTCACAGGCTGCGTATATAGATAAGGTTATGGCTAGATTTGACATGCAAAACTCCAAGAAGGGTTTTGTGCCATTTAGACATGGCATAAAACTGTCTAAGGATCAATGTCCTAAGACACCTGAGGAGAGAGCAGAAATGCAGAAGATACCTTATGCTTCGGCATTAGGTAGTCTAATGTATGCTATGCATTGTACAAGGCCTGATATCTGTTTCGCAGTAGGAATGATGGGTCGGTTTCAGTCGAATCCGGGTCCAGATCACTGGACAGCTGTGAAGTGTATACTCAAGTACCTTCGTAGAACAAGGGACTATGAGTTGGTTTACACTGGACAAGAACTGACGCCGATTGGATATACAGATTCTGACTTTATGTCAGATTTAGAATCCAGAAAGTCGACATCAGGTTTTGTGTTTGTGCTAGGAGGAGGAGCGGTTAGTTGGCAGAGTGTGAAGCAGAAATGCATCGCAGACTCTACCACAGAGGCTGAGTACGTTGCAGCGTGCGAGGCAGCCAAAGAGGCGGTATGGCTCAAGAAATTCCTTACGGATTTGGGATGTGTACCAGAGGCCCAGTTACCTATTGTGCTTTACTGCGACAATAGTGGGGCGGTAGCACAAGCTAAGGAGCCAAGACATCACCAAAAGGGGAAGCACATCGAGCGCAAGTTCCACTTGATTCGGCAGTTTCAAAAGCAAGGGCGAGTAGCTGTGACGCAGATTGCATCTACAGATAATGTTGCTGATCCTTTCACAAAGGCAATACCTACCAAGGCATTTGAGCGACATGTGGACGCGATGGGAGTCAAAACCGTTTTGCTTCGCTAGACCAAGTGGGAGATTGTTAGGATTGATGTGTTCTAAGCTTGTAAAACTTTATGTTTTGGTCTAATAAAGATTGATAGTTATTAATATATGAGATGCATATAGGTGCGTAACATAGTTACGTGTTCTTTTGAGAACAGAGAGCCATGGTTATATGGTAGTCCACTGAGTTGAAGACTGAGTGGATTGGTCCCATATAACCTAAATAAGTTCGCAGCTATGATCAGGTTGGTCGCCTCATCATGTTAAGCTGTTGGCGATGACAGTTCATGGGATGTCTTCACCATAGTCATCACCAGGCACAGTGTCTGTGGCTGAACGGAACTAACACGGTGTACAGATCAGTGAGCAGACACTGGTACACTAAGCCGTGTTTCTGCTTAGGGTAAAACGGTCCTAAACCCTGAGGAACCACGACTGATGGACTAACCAGTTGCGTGGTGCTTTGGCGCACCAATGTGTGAGGGTCCATATGCAGTGATCCAAAACCACGGTGTACTGGGTTACCCGGCTGGCGTTGCATTAGCGTGTCACTCCTGCAGGCCATCCACACCCCTGATGGGAGGTACGTTCCTTGGTGTGACTTACACTGTACCAAACCCAGGCCTGGTGGTCATCAGTTTGACTGTTGACCGGGTTCGATTACTCGACGGGGTAATCAGAGGTACGATGTATAGGTCAACCTAGAAGGAACCAAGTCATATGATCATTCGAGTCTGACGGTAGTCTTCACCGCTCGAAGTGAATCATGGCATCAAGTGGAGGGACAGCGGGTTTACTACTACTAAGCGGAGAGCAGGGGTATGATGGAGAACATAGTAAGTCTGGGTGAATTGGAGTGCAGCCTGCGTCGCACTCTGGGTGGCTACGCAGGTTAACTCGAGCTCAGAGGATCGATGGTACACTCGGGTAGTGTGTCGATCGAGCTTGAGTTGGAAGCCATGAACCCCGGTCCCTGATGGTTCCACCTTATCAACATTATGTATGGTTCTTGAACCGTCTCCTCGGAACACCATAAGCAGGAGGAAGAAAGAAGTATATGCTCTGTGTGTGATTGGCACTAGAGCACGGTAGATGCGTAACTACATACGAGTACTAAGGGTTGAGCCCGAGACTAGTGCGGAGTCGTATGTAGTAATCCCTAGCCATAAGTGAACTTCGCTACATAGGTGCGATGCACCGGGATATGTTGCGAGTTGACTAGTTGACTTTGCTAGAGGCACCTTCCGGTGGCCTCAGTTAATAGTAAGTAACTAGTAGATATCACTTAAGTAATGGCCGCTAGGTATCGCACGCTAGAAATGGTCAAAATGAGGCGTCGGGGCGTTTTGGTAAAAACCTCACTCTGCCGGACCTCACTGTTGGCCGATCCTAGTGATGGGACACCTCACTAGGGCCGGCCCTATGATGTAGGGATAAGAATCCCTCATCTATAGGGCCGGCCATATGGATAGGGATGGGGCGATAAATCGGTTAAGATCGAGCCCTAAAAGGTGGGAAAACGGATAAATACGCGGAGAGATAAAAAGGAGATAATGGAGAGATAATGAGAGGGGGTTATTATCCCCTTGGATCCTTATCCAAGGGGGGGTGGCCAGCCCTATAAAAGCACCTATGGGCGCCGGCCCCATATGCTACAGAAACCGAACCCCCCTCTCTCTCATCTCTCTTGTTCTCTCCCTAATCTCTCTCCGTTTCCCGCTTGCTACTTCGTTTTCCTCGCATGGAGTTCTGAAGAAGGAGAAGGGTCGTTCTTCGGAGGCACTCAGAGATTCGAGAGCGACGTTCCGTGCATCGTGTGAGATCGGGTGAACAAGAAGGTAACACCTCCATTCGTACCGTCGGCATCTTCGTGAACGATCTTCCGTCTCCATCGATAAAGAAGACAATTCTCCGCGGTTAAAAGATCCGTACGAAAGGTATGTGTAATCTAACATATAGATCTAGCGAGCATTATGATTTGCATGCATGCTAGTTAATCATTGCGCTAGATTGCCGTTAGGGGTTTTCGATTCTCGTGCATACACATGCACACATATGTAGATTAGTTTCTATGAAAAGTTAAATTGTGTAACGTGCACCATGAATGGTCTTTCGACCGCCAAATCGTTTCCGCTGCGAGCCTCTGACCCGGATTAGATTCCAACAGGTCGACAATAGCAACTGGTTCCCTCGAAGGTACTTGTTCTTCTGGAGGCTCTACTGACTCGTCTTCCGATCCCCAGCCGGTGGGATTGATTTCTTCAACTGAAACCGATGGAGGCTTTGAATAGAGGACGTAATAGTCGAACTTCCTCGAAGGCTGGCCTAGCAGACCGACTTTCGGATCTCCTTACTCGTATCTTTGCTGGAGAGCGTATTGGGACATAGCTTGACTAGAAGGAACTTGCCCTTCTCGAGGCTCTACTGGCACGTCTTCCGATTCCCAGCCGGTGGGCTTGATTTCGTCGATCGAAACGGACGGAGGCCTTGAGTAGAGGACGTAATAGTCGAACTTTCCCGAAGGTTGGCCCAGCAGACCGACTTCTGGATCTTCTTGCTCGTATCTCCTTTGGAGTGCTCGTTGGGATGCAGCATTGCTTGGAAGAGGTGCTGGCGTGAGCAATGGTTGCCCCCAGGGCAGCGGCATTTCTTCCTCGGAGAACGCAGGAGTACGTTGACGTCGCTTCGAGACTTTTGGCTGGGAAGTTGACTTAGCGATTGGCGCTTGACGGTTGATGTGCAATTTGGGCATGCTTCGCCGAGCAGCAACGAGCACTGACGAGAAGGAGCCGAAGGTGATGGACGTCATGTTGGCCGTAGCAACTTCTCCGGAGTCGATCTCTATCTTCCCTTGCTTTGCGAGCGCCATGATTCTTTCCTTGAAGACGAAGCATCTTTCGATGGGATGACTGACCACCCGGTGGTATTTGCAGAAGAGAGGATCGTCGACACGATGCATCTGCTCGGGCCTTTTCGAAGGAGGGAGCTCTATCATCTTCTCTTGCAGCAGTTGGTCGAACATGGAGGAGACTTCCGAGTCTGGGAAGGGGTACTCCTTGGCTTCGAGCTCCTCGAGAGTCATCCTTTGTCTTGGCGGCGGAGGCGGTGGTATGGCGACTCCCTTCCTTTGATCTGACTTGCCACCGATCTTGAGCGGCTTGGAGGTTGAAGCTACGTCAGCCACATTGACTTGCTTTGGTTTCGGTGCCGGCGGCTTGTCCTTCTTTTCTGCCTTCAAGAAGTCCTTGTTCTTCGAGTCCCCGCGGTTTGCTAGGCTTAGTTCCATGTCATGAGCGTGAGTTGCGAGTTCTTCGAAAGACCAAGGCTTGATACCTTTGAGGATGTAGAGCAGACCCCAGTGCATGCCTTGGGTGCACATCTCGATGGCTGAGTCTTCAGACAAGCGGTCTCGTGAATTCAGCGCGAGGTTCCTCCATCTGTCGATGTAGTCGATCACCGGCTCGTCCTTCCTTTGCTTGACTGCAGTAAGCTCGGTCATGCTGACAGTTCGTCTGGTGCTGTAGAAGCGATTGAGGAACTCCCTCTCTATCTGATCCCAGTTGTCGATGGTCCCTGGAGGAAGATCAACGTACCAGTCGAACGCGCTGCCTTTGGGGTGCGAACGAATTGCTTCACCATCTCGTCGCCATATGTGCCGGCATTATTGCAGGTCTCGATGAAGTGAGCAACGTGCTGTCTTGGATTTCCCTTCCCGTCGAAGTGCTGAAACTTTGGTGGCTGGAATCCGATTGGGAAGCGTAGCTGCTGGATCCTCGTGGTGTAGGGCTTCGAGTATGCCGCCGTGATCGGAGGAAGGCCACTGCCGTGGGAACGCATCATGTCGGCTATCAACGCTTGGACTTGCTGAGCATTCATCGTTGCCGTTGTCGGAGGTTGTGTGGCCACCGAGGCTGGCGCTGGGGAGACAACTTCCAATGGGACGGGAGCCGAAGAGAGTGCTGGAGTAACTGCTTGAACTATCGGAGCAACTTCTGCAGGAGCGGGAGTTGAAGACGGAACGGGAGCGGCTACTGGAGAAGCGACGGGTTGGCCGACTACTGCAGCATCCTTCGCGCTTAGCTTTTGGAGCAGAGTGTTGATGTGACGATCCTTCTCCTCCATTAGCCGAGTAATCTGCGCCATGTGCTCGTTCATCTGCATGACTTGGAGCTGAAGAGCAGACGGAGGGTGGTGACAGAGAACGTCTCGGTGTTGCATGTTCGCATCCTCGCCATCATCATCGGAGACATAGTTACGCTGACTTGCTTCTGGCTGATGATTGATGTTTGCCCCCTGCAGAGGAGGTGCAACGTCTGCTGGAGAACCCGAACGGGCTCGGGGCTGGGGCTGGTCCTCCCCAAACTTCTGGACATGGACTCCAGGATCGAGGCTCGTTTCTTCATGCACCAGGGCCTTGTCGGCGCTTTGGCGAGCATCTTCGGTAGTAGCTTCTGGCATGAAGACGTCCGCAAGAGTCCGAGTACGTCGAGTGTAGACGTGCACCATTGGAGGAGCATCACCCTCCGGATTTACTGGATCACCATGTCGGAGTAGAGGAGACTCGGCGATTGGTGAGAGGCTTGGAGCAAACGCATCGTTGTTCGTTCCGGCCATCGTAAAATTCAAGCAGCTTCTTCAGTCGCACGAATGAAAGGAGAAGAGGTCCCACTGGGCGTGCCAGAAATCTGTGGAGTCGGAAAAAGCGCGGGTCGTCTTTATTGCGAATCACACGAGATTACAAGTGTGGCCGGGACCCGGGTGGCTCGGGTGTAGCGAGTCCGGGTTGTGGCGAGTTTTGATCAGGGGATTGTGGGAAAGATCTTCTGGGGGATCCCTTTGATCCGCGTCTCCACGTGGTGTTCGTGCGAGAGCTCTGAAGGAGTTGCCCAGGACAGGGGTCTTTACAGGGAGAGGGTTTTGGAGAGGCTAAGGAATGTCCACCTTTGCTTTGTCCCTTCCGTGCTTCGCGCTTTCTCGGCCAGGGGGTTTTCGGCTTCGTTCCTTGGTCTTCGTGTCTTCCTCGTTCCTTGCTTGACCTTGGTGTCCTTGATCGTCGGTTCGCGACGTCGATCGAGCTTTTGGCGTTGGCTTTGGCTTTTTGGCTTTGGCTTGGCTCCGGCGTGGCTCTGGCTTTTGCTTTGCTTCGGCGCTTGCACTTGGACGTAGCTGGGAGAGACTTGTGATGCTTTCGTTCTTCCGAACTTCGCGTCGTATCGGCTAGAACGTGCGGTGCTTTTGCTCGTGGCCGGCGTAGTCGCTTGGCTTTGGCACTTGCGTTGCTTTGGCGCGGGCTTTACTGGGGCTTTGCTTTGGCTTCTTGCGTTGGCTTTAGCTTTAGCGTCAACTCGATCTTCTTCTTCGAACGACGTGGGGTACTTCTTCGGTGCTTCGACGGTTTGCGTGGCGACTGGACTTCTCCTCTTCTCCGGGCTTCTTTGGCGTGATCGGAGTCGAAGAATACTTTCGAAGATAGTGGGGAAAGCACCGATCTCCGTGCGACGGTTGTGGCGTCGGCTTTTGTTGATGAAGACGACGAGGGTAGCGACGGTCTCCGTGCGACGGTTGTAGCGTCGGCTTTTGTTGATGAAGACGACGAGGGTAGCGACGGTCTCCGTGCGACGGTTGTAGCGTCGGCTTTTGTTGATGAAGACGACGGGGTAGCGACGCTTCAGACGATCTGCTCCAGGCTTTCTTCTTCATGGATGGCGCAGGCGATGGTCGAAGACAACGGGGTGATGACGCTTCGCTTCTCTCCTCCGGGCTTTGGAGCTTGATCGGGATCGAGGATTTGTTGGAGCCGACGGGGTAGTGCCGCTCCGAGCTTCTTCTCCGGCCTTTGCTTCTGGCGTCTTCGGAGTCGAAGGGTCTTCTTCTCCGGCCTTTGCTTCTGGCGTCTTCGGAGTCGAAGGGTCTTCTTCTCCGAGCTTTCTTCTTCGTGCACGGAGTCGAAGTCTTGATCTTCGTGTGCAAGGGTCTTCACGTTGATGAGGACTTTCAGTAAGCCGATCCCTCAGGACAGGCTTGACTGTGCCTCGTGAAGCCTTGGGTCGGTGAAGAAGCGTCTCCTCTTCTGCAGAGCTCCGGCATTTCGTCTTCAGTCTTCGACCATCGACCCTGGTGACGGTTATGGTGTCGGCATCTTCTCCGGGCTTTTGGGCTTGATCGGAGTCAAATGCCTTGTTGACGACAGGTGTAGCGCCGCTTCCCTTCTTCTCCGGGCTTTTGAGCTTGATCGGAGTCGAAGGCTTTGTTGAAGAGACGGGTGTAGCGCCGCTTCGTTCTTCTTCTCCGGGCTTTTGAGCTTGATCGGAGTCGAAGGGGTGTTGGAGACGACGGGGTGGTGCCGCTCCTCTTCTTCTCCGGGCTTTTGGGCTTGATCAGAGTCGAAAGCTTGTTGGAGACGACGGGGTAGTGCTGCTCCTCTTCTTCTCCGGGCTTTTGGGCTTGATCGGAGTCGAAGGCTTGTTGGAGAAGATGGGGTAGTGCCGCTCCGATCTTCTTCTCCGGCCTTTGCTTCTGGCGTCTTTGGAGTCGAAGGGTTCTTTTTCTCCGAGCTTTCTTCTTCGTGCACGGAGTCGAAGGCTTGATCTTCGTGTGCAAGGGTCTTCACGTCGATGAGAGCTTTCGGTAAGCCGATCCCTCGGGACAGGCTCGACCGTGCCTCGTGAAGCCTTGGGTCGATGAAGAAGTGTCTCCTCTTCTGCAGAGCTCCCGCGCTTCGTCTTCAGTCTTCGACCATCGACCCTGGTGACGGTTATGGTGTCGGCATCTTCTCCGGGCTTTTGGGCTTGATCGGAGTCAAAGGCCTTTGTTGACGACGGGTGTAGCGCCGCTTCCCTTCTTCTCCGGGCTTTTGAGCTTGATCGGAGTCGAAGGCTTTGTTGAAGAGACGGCTGTAGCGCCGCTTCGTTCTTCTTCTCCGGGCTTTTGAGCTTGATCGGAGTCGAAGGGGTGTTGGAGACGACGGGGTGGTGCCGCTGCTCTTCTCCTCTGGGCTTTTGGGCTTGATCAGAGTCGAAGGCTTATTGGAGACGACGGGGTAGTGCCGCTCCTCTTCTTCTCCGGGCTTTTGGGCTTGATTGGAGTCGAAGGCTTGTTGGAGACAACGGGGTAGTGCCGCTCCGATCTTCTTCTCCGACCTTTGCTTCTGGCGTCTTCGGAGTCGAAGGGTTCTTCTTCTCCGAGCTTTCTTCTTCGTGCACGGAGTCGAAGGCTTGATCTTCGTGTGCAAGGGTCTTCACGTCGATGAGAGCTTTCGGTAAGCCGATCCCTCGAGACAGGCTTGACTGTGCCTCGTGAAGCCTTGGGTCGATGAAGAAGCGTCTCCTCTTCTGCAGAGCTCCCGTGCTTCGTCTTCAGTCTTCCCATCGACCCTGGTGACGGTTATGGTGTCGGCATCTTCTCCGGGCTTTTGGGCTTGATCGGAGTCAAAGGCCTTGTTGACGACGGGTGTAGCGCCGCTTTCCTTCTTCTCCGGGCTTTTGAGCTTGATCGGAGTCGAAGGCTTTGTTGAAGAGACGGGTGTAGCGCCGTTTCGTTCTTCTTCTCCGGGCTTTTGAGCTTGATCGGAGTCGAAGGGGTGTTGGAGACGACGGGGTGGTACCGCTCCTCTTCTTCTCCGGGCTTTTGGGCTTGATCGGAGTCGAAGGCTTGTTGGAGACGACGGGGTAGTGCCGCTCCTCTTCTTCTCCGGGCTTTTGGGCTTGATCGGAGTTGAAGGCTTGTTGGAGACGACGGGGTAGTACCGCTCCGATCTTCTTCTCCGGCCTTTGCTTCTGGCGTCTTCGGAGTCGAAGGGTTCTTCTTCTCCGAGCTTTCTTCTTCGTGCACGGAGTCGAAGGCTTGATCTTCGTGTGGAAGGGTCTTCATGTCGATGAGAGCTTTCGGTAAGCCGATCCCTCGGGACAGGCTTGACCGTGCCTCGTGAAGCCTTGGGTCGATGAAGAAGCGTCTCCTCTTCTGCAGAGCTCCCGCGCTTCGTCTTCAGTCTTCCACCTCTTCTTCATTCCCCCACCCCCTCTATTTATAGGCAAAGGGGAGGGGAGAGAGATATGGGGACTTTTAATTTTAAATCCCTTTTCTATCTCTCTCATAATTGCCCGGGATTTATTCATCCATTGATGAGGGGAATAACGTTTATTTGTTTTCCTTTTCTGGCGATGCAATTATGGCTGGATTCACACACGAAATCGATGGCGATCGGGCGCTTCTTCTTGTGCGTCGGATTGAGGGATCGGCGCAGATCCGCGTGTGTGCAGACGTCATACGCAACCTCCCCCCGCGCATGGCGCTATTTCCTTCCTTTTCTTTCTTTTCTTTCCTTTTCTTTTCTTTCCTTTTCTTTTCTTTCTTTTCTTTTCTTTTCTTTCCTTTTCTTTCTTTTCTTTTCTTTCCTTTTCTTTTCTTTCCTTTTCTTTTCTTTCTTTTCTTTTCTTTCCTTTTCTTTTCTTTCCTTGCAGGGCCGGCCGGCCCCCCATGGGGTTCGGGTCCTAGTAGGGCCGGCCCCATGTGGCTCGGGTCCTAGTAGGGGCCGCCCCCATGGGGTTCGGACCCTAGTAGGGGCCGCCCCCCCTTGAAGCATGGGGTCCGCTCCTCTTTGCTAGGTGCGAGTCGGGTCCGGGTCCGCATCGGTGCGCGCGAGTCGGGTCCGCGTGTCGGGTTTGCATCCGCGTCGGCACACGTAAGTCGGGTTCGGGTCCGACGAAATTCGTGTGTCTACAACCACGAAATAAGAGAATCACCAAGAAACACACAGTATCCTGTAGTAGAGCGGCGAGTGGCTACATCTCCTGCCCAATCTGCATCGGAGTAGGCACGCAGCACCAACGAAGAGATGGAGGGAAACAGTAGTGAACGGGTGACGGTTCCTCGGAGGTAGCGGATAATCCGAAGGACAGCTGTGTAGTGAACTGAACGTAGAGCCTGAACAAACTGACTGACAATGCCAACAGCATGGGCAATGTCTGACCGGGTCATAGTGAGGTAGACGAGCATCCCAACCAGTCTCTGGTAGCGGGAGACATCCTGGAGCGGCTCACCGTCTGTAGCTAGAAGCTTCAAATTGAGCTTCATGGGTGTCAACAGTGCGAGAGTCAGTAGGAGCAGCATCAACAAAGATGTTGGAGATGTACTTTTGCTGGGAGACCAACAGACCACGAGCTGACCGGGCAATCTCGAGGCCCAAAAAGTAGCGAAGAGAGCCCAGATCTTTCATCTCAAACTGACTCTGGAGGTGACGCTGAAGGGATGCTATGGTGGCACTGTCATCCCCGGTGATGATCATATCATCCACATAGAGAAGAAGAATTGCAATACCCTGACTGGAGGAGTGAGTGAACAGGGCATAGTCAGAGTGGCGCTCAACAAACCCGGCGGCCAGGACTGCACTGCGGAATCGCTCAAACCAGGCACAAGGGGCCTGCTTGAGCCCATAGATGGCTTGGCGCAAGTGACACACGTGACCTGGAGGAACTGAAACGTCCGGAGGAGGAGCTATGTAGACTTCCTCGGAGAGGTCACCGTAGAGGAACACATTAGTGACATCCATCTGATGGAGAGGCCACCCTCGAGCAGCTGCCACAGCTAAGAGGGTGCGCACAGTAATCATCCGAGCCACTGGAGCAAACGTCTCCTCGTAATCAATCCCATACTCCTGGGAGAAGCTACGAGCAACGAGGCGGGCCTTGTGCTACTCAATGGATCCGTCAGGTCAAGTCTTGATCTTGAATATCCACTTGTAGCTAACAGGCACCACACCTGAGGGACAGGGCACCAAATCCCATGTCTGGGTCCGCTGAAAAGCCTCAAGCTCAACTGACATGGCCTACCGCCACTCTGGATGTAAAGCTACCTCACGGTACGATTGGGGCTCCTGGTGGGTGTGTAGAGCAGTAAGAAAAGCCTGATAAGATGGCGAATAGGGGGCAATGACAGAGTAGCCAAAGGAGTCAGGAGAGTCAGAGGGAAAGGCAGAGTAGCCAAACCTGTCCGGAGAGTAGTCATATCTGTCAGGAGGGTGATGTTCGCGAGCTGGGTAGCGGTGAACAAGAGCAGGATCCACGACCGGAGAGGAGGGGGCAGTAGCATCAGGCGAGGGAGTACCAGTGTGAACCGACTCTGAAGGAGGAGCTGCAGATCGACGAACATAGTCACGAGTAACAGGTGGTGGTGGAGGTGGCGAGGGAGACGGAGGAGGTGGTGGTGGAGGTGGCGGGGAAGATGGAGGTGGAGTAGGCGTGGATGGGGCAATAGAAAACGGGGGTAGAACGGGGATGTGGAGATGTGATGAAGGTGATGAGGGTGACGTAGGAGGCAAGGAAAGATCCCGAGACTCAGGGAAGAAGTACGGAAGATCCTCAACAAAGGAAACGTGATGGGAGACACGGATCCGGCGAGCCAAGGGATCGTAACAACGATACCCCTTGTGCTCCCGACTGAGCCCCAAGTGAACACACCTAACATACTTCGCAGAGAGTTTGGTGCGCTCATGGGGAGGAAGAAGAACGAAGCAGCCAAACATGCGAAGAAGAGAGTAGTCAGGTGGGCTGGAGTGGAGGCACTCATATGGGGTGGCACCGGACAGAGCAGACGACGGAGTGATATTGATGAGGTGGACAGCCGTCATGATAGCTTCAGCCCTATAGGAGTGAGGAACAGATACAGAGAGAAGCAAAGCTCGTGCGGTCTCAAGGACATGATGATGCTTGCGTTCGGCAACGCCGTTCTGCTCATGAGTGTGGGGACAGGACTGCTTGTGAAGAGTGCCGTGAGACTAAAGAATCTCACGCATCTCAAAGGAGAGATACTCCTTGGCACAATCACCCCGAAAGGTCTTGATGCGCCGACCAAACTGAGTGTGTATCATAGTGGTGAATCTCCTAAAGATGTGAGGGACTTCAGACCAATGATGCATAAGATAAACCCAGGAGCACCTAGAGTAGTCATTGATAAAACACACATAATACATGAAACCCAAAATAGATGTAACAGGTGCAGGACCCCAAATGTCCAAATGTACTAAATCAAATAAAACATCAGATTGGGAAGCACTAGCAGAGAATGGAAGAGCTAAATGCTTTGCCAGTCTACAACCCGTACAAATAGAGAGGGGGGAGAAGGACGCTCGATCCAAAGCGCCCAAACGGAATACGCTTTTGAGTCGATCACTTGATTTATGACCTAACATTCTGTGCCATAGGTCGGCATCAGAGGTAACAGACATGACAGACGCAACAGGAATGGAAGACACATGTAGATGGTCCAGCTGGTAAAGTCCTCCTGCTCTACGGCCCAGCCCAATCCTCTGACCGTCCGTGAATCCTGCACAACACAAACAGAAGGGGTGAAGGTGACAATCAGGCCAGAGTCACAAAGAGAACTGATAGAGATCAGATTAATGTTAAGACGGGGGGCATGATGGACATGGGATAGGGTCAGGCGACCAGAAGGATCAGAGGTAGTAGTGATGGATCCACATTGCAGAATAGGGACGAGAGTCCCATCCGCAGTGCGAACCTCCTGGTGGATGGTAGTGGGAGAACAGTCAGTGAGGACAGTGGTGTGGGTGCAAATTTTGGCAGAGAGGTCTACAAACCGCGGGACCCACCGGCCCTGCCTGGTGGGCCCACAGAGACTACCACGGGACTCACCGGCCCTGCCTAGTGGGCCCACAGAGACTACCGCGGGATCCACCGACCCTGCCTGGTGGGCCCACAGAGACTTCCGCGGGACCCACCGGCCCTGCCTGGTGGGCCCACAGAGACTTCTGTGGGACCCACCGGCTCTGCCTGGGGAATTTCCAAAGATGACGGCGGGACCCACCAGCCCTGCCTGGAGAATCCCCAGATACGACAGCAAAAACCGTCATTTACCCCCAGATTCCTTTCCAGGAAATCCTATAAATAGCAGAGCTTTCAGAAGTAAAGGGATCCAAAATCCAGTTCTAAATCCAGAGAGAAGATCAGTGCCATTATCTGATATCTGATTTCAGAAACCAGAGCTCTGGAATTTCCAGCTTTCCATCCTCTAACTCTCTTCGATCTTCTTCTTGTCTCTGAAGAGGTCGGAGATACTTCAGTAACACTCGGCCTGTCGAGCTTACTTCAAGTCAAGTGATAGTGAATTCGGGTTGCTCCCTATAGCACGGAGACGTAGGCTTCGGCTAAACTCCGAGATCACATCTTGTGTCAACACTCTCTCTGTTTGCATATCTAAAGAGCTAACTCAAAGTCACTAAGGCACCAGCCTTCAGACATACCTTCTAACCAATAGATCGACCAACGATCTCCTACTCGATTTCAATTGACTGATGAGGTGAAGTCTTCGGATCGGCACGAAGATTTTTCCCCCACAGTTTGGCGCCGTCTGTGGGATCGATCAAGAAGCCAAGTCCGCTCTACAACAAGTATCAGATCGGTTGAGCAGACAACCGATCTAGATAGTCAGACTTCCCCGCCCCTTCGGTTGAGCAAACAACCGTTCGGATATCAGCAATCTGGTTACATCCTTCGCTTTCCCTAAATGGCGAGGACGAAGCATCAGGGTCAACCAGAGGGAAGTAACACGTGTCAGCCTCGCCCGGAGACTCGCTCAATGAGTCAACAGCTCAATTTCGGACAGCCCCTTGCTGTCCCCGAAAAGGGGGTTCGCTCAGGCAGTGGAAGATCGGTCGATCGACCGATCGCACCACCTCCTCGACAATCAATTGGGCAGACTGCCCCTGTTCTTATTGAAGACCCTCCATCGACCTACCAAATCTCGACGGTCGACTATCAACTGCTATAACTGGCTAAGTAGAATGCCGCCCTCACTGCTGAGAGGGATGCTCTTAAGAAGGCAGCATCCGAAGCCGGGATTGCTCTTCCTATCCCCTTGACTAACGAGAGGGTCAATCTACCACGACAATCCGAGCCACGGAGATCAATGGGCACTACTGCCTTTGAGAGGATTCGTCGCGACCCAACTCCCTCTGCTGCCCCATGGAAGCAGAGTGTTTGGGATCACATCGACGATGAGTCCTCCTAATCCTCTTTCGGTCACAACTGTGATAGGAGGATACCTTCAAAGCCCGACTTATCAAAAAGACACCAGATGAAAGGGGCGCCCTCAAAAAGTAGAGCTTCTTCATCCATCCCACTTCAATGTGGAGCCAGAACGGATCTTCGTCACCGACTCCAACCGGCTGACACTCCAAGGCCCAAGCTAGACCTCGCGATCTTGCCCCTCGACTTGCATCCAAGTCGAGGGCATGGTCGAAGGGAGGGATACTCCTTTGTTGGACCTCTCCATCGGAGCCTATTCCAGTCAGCATTTCCTAGGGGATGGAGGACTCCCACTCTCCCCAAATTCAATTGCCTCAAGGGAGATCCGACTCTCCACATACTCGCCTTCAAGCAAGCTCTAACGCCGCACGAGGAAGAAAATAACGTGCTCTGCCGCACCTTCGCCGGGAGCCTCGACGAGCCTTCCCTTGATTGGTACCATAACCTCCGGGCTGGATCCATCATCCAGTTCGGAGTACTGGCTAACCATTTCGTGCAGCACTATCGGCTTAACTTAAAGCCGGAGAAGAAACTCGACTCCCTCTACCGACTGAGGATAGGTGCTGATGAGAGTCTCCGCAGCTTCACAAGGAGATTCCGCAACGAGCACGCCGTCCTCTCAGGAAGGCATTTGGACGATGAGGCTATTATGCTAGCCTTCCAGAATGCCCTCCGTTTCGACCTGCACATCTACAACGACTTCATTCGCAATCCTCCCCGTTCTCTGGGTTCAATTTTCGATCGGATCCAAAGAGAGATTGAAGTCGAAGATGATCAAGTTGCCCGAAAGGGGCGAGAGACGAAGAGGAGACCCGCCGAAAGGGAAACCCCAAAGGATGCTGCCAAAGCTCACAACACAGAGGCAATAGTTCCCCCCGCACAAAAGCGGTCAAGAAACGATGGACGCCGATCTCCCTCGAAGAAGACCACTTTCACCAATTGGAATCTACCGATCAAGCAAAGCCTTGACCGAATTCAACATGAAGAATTCCTCAGGAGGCCTAATCCTCTGCAGCCCGACACCAAGGTCACTGCAGACAAAACAGTCTACTGTGATTTTCATCGCAGTCATGGCCATCCTACCAACAAATGCTATCAACTGAGATATCATCTCGACGATCTGCTACGCGAAGGCTATCTCCAAGAGTTCGTCAAGGGTGGACAAGATCAGCACTGAACCTCCACAAAAGGGAAAGAGGCTTGTTGGGTCCATCAAATCTCTTCCACTCGATCACCTATCACTGTGCGTGCCAACGTCTTTGGCATTTACGGGTCATTGCACAACCAAGCACTGACCGGGAAGGAAGTTGATCAACAAATTTGACACATCTTCCACGTTCGCTCTGTGGCGAACAAGGAAGATACCTGGATCGAGAAGCCCGTCAAAGGCTTAGCTTGGCCTTCCATCGTTTTCAATGACGCCGATCTTCAAGGAGTTCATACTCCACATCGAGACCCCCTGGTCTTGAAGCTCATCATCGACGGCAGCACTGTCAACTGCATCCTGATTGACACTGGGAGCTTAATCGATATTATGTTCTCAGACTGCTTCAAACGTCTGGGACATAAATATTCAAGTCTCGAAGTTGTCCCGACGGTGATCACGGGCTTCAACGGCGAGCAGAGCATAACAATGGGCGAATCAAGATTTACCCTCGACCTCAGCCGAGAGACTCGAGTCTCGGTAAGGATCGCAATCGTCGAAGGAACGTCCAACTACAACATCATCCTCGGTCGACCGTTTCTGCACCAGATCAATGCCATCTCCTCTTCTTACCATCAACTTCTCAAGTTTGTAATGGGGGAGGGTATTGTATGCATTCGAGGAGATCAACAAGCCGGATGATCTTGCAAAGCGATTGCTGCAAAAACAGATCGCAGAATAAATATCGCTCCCCCAAAGCGACCCAGAGATGAAGCTGGTCCTTCTTCAAAATAGCAACCAAAGGAGATCCCACTGCCCGAGCCCCCGCCGATCGAGTGGGAGGCATCGCCCTCAATCGAAGAAATCATCCCAATCAATATCGGTAGCAAAGATCTCCCTCGAGAAACCTTCATCGGTACCGGTCTCTGCGACGCTGAAGCGCGAGACTTGGTATCTTTCCTTCAAACCAACATAGACGTCTTCGCCTGGTGCTTCGAAGATATGCCCGGGATTAATCAAGATGACGCTTGCCATCGGCTCGCAATCAAAGAAGGAGTGAAGCCCGTCAAGCAAAAGCCACATACAATCCGACCAGAGAGACAAGCTGCAGTTCAAAAGGAGATCGGTAAGCTACTCGCAGCAGGCTTCATTCGTGAAGTAGAGTACCCTACTTGGATCTCTAACATAGTTGCTGTCCCAAAGAAAAATGGGAAGGTCAGAGTGTGCATCGACTTCACCAACCTCAACAAGGCTTGTCCCAAAGATCCGTTCCCCATGCCGAGAATAGATAGGCTCGTCGACGCCACTGCTGGCCACGAGCTCTTATCCTTCATGGATGGATACTCTGGATACAATCAAATTCCACTACACCCGGACGATCGAGAGAAGACGTGCTTCGTGACTGACCGAGGACTCTACTGTTACAATGTAATGCCTTTCGGCCTCAAGAACGTTGGATCTACCTATCAACGATTAGTCACGAAGATGTTCGAAGATCAAATCGGGCGCAACGTCGAAGTCTACGTCGACGACCTTCTCACCAAAAGTCACAATCAGAAGAACCACCTCACTGATCTGGCAGAGACATTCCAAATCCTCTGAAAGTACCGCATGGAGCTCAATCCAGCCAAATGTGCTTTCGGAGTTCAATCGGGCAAGTTCCTAGGTCATCTTGTGACCAGAAGGGGCATCGA
Organism: Chamaelirium japonicum; assembly: GCA_947650365.1. Taxonomy (NCBI): domain Eukaryota; kingdom Viridiplantae; phylum Streptophyta; class Magnoliopsida; order Liliales; family Melanthiaceae; genus Chamaelirium; species Chamaelirium japonicum. The sequence continues at coordinate 15,330,129 of OX393553.1, read as the reverse complement.
AGCCAACCCGGACCAAATTCGAGCTATTCTGGATATGCCATCACCTGCAAATCGGAAGGAAGTGCAACACCTCACTGGAAGGTTAGCTGCCCTCAATCGATTCATCTCGAAGTCTTCCGACAAATGCAAGCCGCTTTTCGACAAGCTACAAAAGGCGGATACCTCTGGCTGGAGTCCAACTTGCAAGCAAGCCTTTCAAGACGTCAAGAGATATCTGGTGCGAGCTCATATCCTAACAGCTCTGCTTCCAAAAGAAGATCTCTGGCTCTATCTTACCGTCACCGATCAAGCAATAAGTGCAGTCCTGGTCAGCAAAAGGGAAGGCGTCGAACATCCGGTCTACTACATCATCCATACGCTCCTTCCGGCCGAGACCCGCTACTCAAAAACGGAGAAGGTCATACTGGCCTTACTCACCGCATCGCGCCGTCTCCAACCCTATTTTGTTTCCCACCAGATCAGTGTCATCTTAGAACACCCACTCAAAGATATCATCGACAAGGCGGGTCGAGCGGGTCGAATGACCAAATGGGTGATCGAGATGAGTGCCCTCGGGATCCAATTCGAACCTCACACTTCACTCAAGGGGCAGGCAATCGCTGACTTCCTAGCTGACTTCCCAATTGAAGACCCCATAACTTGGGAAGAAGACATCGATATGCGCCTTAAAGACGAAGATGAACCTCCATTCAATCCGGCTGCAAAGACCAATCCTTCCACCTCGCTAGCCCGATGGAAACTTTACACTGATAGAGCTTCGAGCACGATCGGTTCAGGAATTAGGATAGTCTTGATATCCCCCGAACTTGATCATCTTTAGAAGGCCATTCTCCTTGGATTCAACGCCACCAACAATGAAGCCGAATACGAAGCACTCGTCTCCGGACTCGAAATGACTGAATTCCTGGGGGTAGATCGACTCGTTATGTACAACGACTCTCAGCTAATCATAAGACAGATCAAAGGGGAGTACACAGCTCGAGAAGAGAGAATGCAACATTACTTGGCCCTAGTGCGACGTCTTCAATAACGTTTTAGTAGCACTGAATTTATCCAAATCCCGAGAGCAGAAAATCGAGAGGCAGATGCCTTAGCTAACGCTGCCTTGGTTCTTGGAGACTCACTCGGAGGAAGGCAAATACAAATCGATTATCAAGAATCGCCCAAGATTACTCTCGAGCAACAAGTCATCGCTACTACTAAAAGGACCGGGGGTGGAGAACAACCAGCCTCCGATCATGCCGCCACACATGAACTCGAAGATTGGAGATAGCCAATCCTTGACTTCTTCAAGCAAGGAAAGATGCCCGAAGATCCAATTCAAGCTCAAAGACTTCAAAGAAAACTACCATGCTATATTCTTCAAGGAGAAGATCTATATTTCAAATCGTACAACGGGATGCTGCTCAAATGCATAGGTCATTTGCAAGCAAAGGCAATCTTAATCGACTTCCATTCTGGAGCCTGCGGAAATTATTCGGGAGAAAGATCTCTCGAAGCCAAGACAAAGCTGAAAGGTTACTACTGGCCTACAATGGCAAGAGATGCTCATCAAGTGGTTCAAAGGTGCAAGCCTTGCCAGAGACACGCTCGAGCTATCCATCTCCCAGCAGATGAACTCCATCAACTAACAAGTCCGTGGCCCTTCCATTAATGGGGGTTGGACTTCTTGGGTCCTTTCCCACCAACACCAAGCAAGAAGAAGTATCTGCTGCTAGCAACAGATTACTTTACCAAATGGGTTGAAGCGGTGCCCCTCTTTCGAGAAACCGACGATGAAGTCATCAAGTTCATCAGACATAACATCTTCTCAAGATTTGGCACACCTCAGGTTCTTGTTGCTGACAATGGAGCTCAATTCGACTCCGACAAGTTCCGTGAGTTCTACCTCAACAACGGGATCAAGCTTTTCTACTCAACTCCAAGGTACCCTCAGTGCAATGGCCAAGCGGAAGCCTCCAATAGAGCTATCCTTGGTCTACTCAAGAAGAAGCTCAATGACAAAAAAGGATTGTGGGAGTAAGTTCTACCTGAAGTCTTATGAGGCTATCGAACCACTCCAAGAAGATCAACTGGGTTCTCACCCTTTCGCTTAACATACGGGTCAGAAGCAGTGCTCCCAATAGAGAACATATCAAATACTTTGAAGACCAGAGCAGTCGAAGAAAGGGTTAATGAAGAACTTTGAGTCAATGAACTTGATCTCTCTGAAGAGTTACGAGATCGAGCAGCCCTACGTGTTGCCAAATATCAACAGAGAATCAAGCGAGCCTACGATCAGAAAGTCAACAAAAGAGAATTCCCGATTGGCAGCTTAGTCCTTAGGACAGTCTTCTACAACACAAAAGAGCATAACAACGGAAAACTAGCTCCCAACTGGGAAGGTCCTTACATCGTCGAATCAATAGGAGGCAAAGGATCATATCGGCTTATTTCGCCAGAAGGAGATAGACTACCAAGGGCTTGGAATGCTAGACATCTCAAAATATTCTATCCATGATGTAAATTCCATAATGAATAAAGGTCACTTTCAAATGTTCACATTGTCGACTCAAGTTCTGAAGCAGTTCCAAGTCATTTACATTCAAGTTCTAAGTCTATATTCAAATTACCAGGTCGTTTAACAAGTTTGGGTGCTTGAGTTGCGACTCGACCCCTTACAGGCAGATGTTAAATGGTTTCGGGTTGTAAAACAAAACAACCTTCAAGTCACTGGGTCAATTTAACAAGTTTGGGAGCTTGCGTTGCGACGCGATCCCTTACACTCAAATGTTAAATAACCTTCAATTGCAATATCGTCTAACAAGTTTGGGTACTTGAGTTGCGACTCAACCCCTCACATACAAATATTAAATGGTTTCAAGTTGGGTTACAACACAACCTTCAACTTTAAAGTTACTTAACAGTTTGGGTGATCGAGTTACGACTCGGCCCCTTACAGTCAAGTGTTTAAGTATATTCAAACATTCCAAGACCATCCAGAACACAAACATTCAAAAAGATCAATAAAAGAGACATGCAATTTCAAACACCAAAAAGATATCTTTATTTCTCAAAAAGTTTCTGAGTACAGGAGTGAGCTTTTATATGTGAAGAGCTTACAGATACAACAAGAAAGAAAGAGATAAAGTACATCAGGGCTTGGCCACACTTGGAGCGCGCGACCTCTCTCCTTCAGATCTACCCTGAGCCTTGCTCGCTGCGGACACCTTCGAAGATTGGACGCCACTAGCGTGAACCCTGAGGGCTTCTACCGCTTTCTCTGTCGTTGACCTAAAGCTCTCGCATTCAGCACGTGTATGCTCCAGCTCCTTAGTGAAGGCCTCCTTCTTGGCAGCAAGAGCAGCTTCCTTGGCAGCGAGAGTAGCTTCCTTGGCAGCAAGTTGGCTCTTCAACTCTTGTAACTCCACCGATCCGTCATGAGCCAAAGTCTCGATCCTGAAAAACCTTTTCTTCAGTTCTTCGAGCTCATGACCTCGAGCAACGTAGTTCTCAAGCCATCTCTTGCTCTCAATTCTCTCCTTGCGGAGAGCCTCTTTCTTCTCGAAGAGAGCTTCTTTCCTGGAAGTCAGGAGTTCCTTCAGCTTGTCCTTCTCTTCGTTAGCGGCCTCCAGTTCGGCCGTCAAGCGAGAGACCTCAGCAGAAGCCCCTCGCTCTCCGACCCTCCTGAAGAGCCTCATAGTGAACTTCAGGACAGCTGAGTTCTGCAAGCAAACAAGAAGAGTTAGAAATATTTCTGAAGATACAACTCAAAGATCAAGTCAAGCTGATGCACTTACCACAACTTCGAGCCTATCATAGGCCATTTCGAGAGTAGCGTCTGGAAGATTGCAGAGCTTCAGGATCACTGGCGTTGGGTGGTTGATATCAACCTCACCCAAATCCCTAAGCAGCTGAGCCACACCAGCAGGAGCATCTGCAATCAATACAAAAGTTCAAAGAGTTAGAATATTTCAAGCATCAAAAGCGATCAAGTCAAGAACAGAAGTTAGTGAGGACATACCTGTGGTCTTGGCTCGGGACGCCTCGGCCTTACCCTTTCCCCGGTCGGAGCTCTTACCCCTAGGGGTTGATCTCTCCTTTACGGGGGACGCCACTGGCGAAGGTTGGGGAGTCCCAACCTCCACGCGACTCCCTCCCTCCCTCTGCGGTGGGGAAGGGAAGTCACGTGGCGGAGTGACCTCCCCTTCCTCCGGACTTTCAACATCCTGCTGAAGCCTGGCCATCAGGGCAGCTGCTTCCTCTGCAACTTGAGCAGCCGATGGACGGAGCGAGGGTGGAGATTGCTCAACCTCTAAACCCCCACTAGTCGAAGCACCCTCAATACGAGGGATGCTCGGAGGTATTTGGGCGAGGGGAGTGGGCTTGCTGCCAACCGCGTCACTCCCCGAGAGTCGGATGCGGATACGCGTCGGACGCTTCAGCTCCTCGAAATGATAGGTGGGCAACACCTTCTGGCCGTCGCCCACCGTATCCATTACGTCTTCCATACGACGGGCCTTAGCCTCGTCGATGGGAAGGGGCTGAGAATCCTCGCCCCCACCGTCACGTACCTCCTTTACCATCTCCATCTCCATCTCCTCCTCCTTCGCCGCCGTCTCCTCCTTCGCCACCATCATCATCATCGTCATCGTCTTCATCATCATCATCATCATCGTCGCCATCATCTTCACCTCCTCCTTCATCGCCGCCGTCATCTTCGTCTTCATCTTCTTCTTTCTTTTCTTCTTCTTCCTTCTTCTCCTCCTCCTTGAGGACCCTCCTCTTCTTTACTTGACCCCTGCGGGTCATCACCAGCTTCTTCTCTGTGGGCAGGCGGCGCCTTGCCCCGTAGGCCTTCTTCTCGACCTGGACCTTTCTAATTATCTTGCCCGATTGAGGATCCTCCTCGTAATCGGAGTACAAGACTTTGTTGTCTTCATATCGGGCCTGCAGCCGGTAGAGAAGGTTGGCGTTGCCGTGCCGGACCGGGCAGTTCGATAACTGTTTCCACGATCGCGTGCCGCAGGACAACTCCAAGAAGAGGTTGTCCAGGGCCCCGACCCGTTCCGATGTCCACGCGAAGGCTCCTCCCATGCAGTACATGTCGATCTCTTTGTGTACCTGATTTCGTGGAGTCTCAGGCACCGAGAGAGGGGTCCATGCACCGGAAACAGAGATCGGCCAGTCGATGTAGAGCTTATCGGAGGGGACGGTGTCGACGATCGGGCGGAGGGCAGAGACGCCAGTCAGGTTGAAGAATGGGCTATCCTTCTTCGAAGCCCACTTATAGTAGTAGAAGAAATAGCCCAGTTCGATCCTTGCTTCTTCGCCCTCGGGGATGCTGGAGTAGCAAGCCCTAAGCTCCTCTTGGAAATCAGATTCCACGCGGCAGAAAGCGTAGATAATCCTCCACGCGTTCCCGGAGATCTGTCCCAGGCAAAGCCCTGAAGTGTTCAACAATCTCGCGACAAACGACAGCAGTGGGAGGCGCAGTCCGCAGTTCAACTGGCCGATGGTGACTATCGTCCCCATCACTTGCTCCTTGCTAGCGATCAAGGTGAAGACCGTCCGCTTGTCGATTCCAAACGCGGACTGAACTCCGGAGAGAGCCGGTCAGTTCTTCTCCTCCGTGAAGAAGGCCAACAGTTTCTACCACTTAGACCTCTTCACATCGGTGAGCTTGCCACCGGTGTTGTACTCATACTCGGGCTCCTCAGACAAGGGCATCAGAGGCCCAAGAATGAAGCTGGCCTTCGGGATGTGCTCTAGCCGTGACGGTGCAGATGCAAACCCCACGCCCTGGTGCCTCTTTCCCAGCACTCCGAGTTCAGCCTTGCCTTTGCCCCTGCCCTTCTGTACTGGCGACACTGAAGCCCTCTCCTTCCCCTTCCTCTTCGAGGGGACCATATTCATCTTCTTCACGCTGCCGGATGATGCCATTCGACCGATCAGAAGAACGCAGAGAACAAGAAATTCGAGAACAAAGAGTTCTGGAGTTTGAAAAAATTTCTTAAAGCATGAGGCAAAAATGAATCCGGAAAGGGCTTATAAACCCCAGAGACACTGGCACGAAAATCGAAGAGACACGTGGCATCTCAAGGTCAAATCTTGTGTTTTCAGAAGGGACACGCGGCGTCAATCCGTTCCAGGCGAAGCGTCGGGACCAGACGAAGCGTCGAACCAGATGAACCGCCGGTCCAAGCAAACCGCCGGTCCAAACGAGCCGTCGGTTCAGAAGAATCGCCGGTCCAGGTGGACCGCCGGCTCAAACAGAGCAATAGACTTCAACCACAGTTCGAAGACTTTACCCGTTCGATAGGCAGATGATCGGGTAATTTACCAAAGGATCGGGCAGAATACAGGCTCTTTTGCCCGATCACTTCGACCTCGACCAGTTGAACTTAACCGATCAGTCAACCTTGATCGATCGATCAAGTCCAACCGATCGGTCAGATTTCAACTGGATCGGGCAAAAAACTTAGTTTTTTGCCCGATCACTTCGACCTCAACCGGTTGAACTTAACCGATTGGTCAACCTTGACCGATCGGTCAAATTTCTACTGGATCGAGCAAAAAACTTAGTTTTTTGCCCGATCACTTCGACCTTGACCGGTTGAACTTAACCGATCGGTCAAGTCCGACTGATCGGTCAGATTTCTACTGAATCGGGCAAAAAACTTAGTTTTTTGCCCGATCACTTCGACCTCGACCGGTTGAACTTAATCGATCGGTCAACCTTGACCGATCGGTCAAGTTCGACCGATCGGTCAAATTTCTACTGGATCGAGCAAAAAACTTAGTTTTTTGCCCGATCATTTCGACCTTGACCGGTTGAACTTAACTGATCGGTCAACCTTGACCAATCGGTCAAGTTCGACCGATCGGTCAAATTTCTACTAGATCGAGCAAAAAACTTAGTTTTTGTCCGATCACTTCGACCTTGACCGGTTGAACTTAACCGATCGGTAAACTTTACCGATCGGTCAGATTTCTACTGAATCAGGCAAAAAACTTAGTTTTTTGCCCGATCACATCGACCTCGACCGGTTGAAACTTAACTGATCGGTCGACCTTGACTGATCGGTCAAGTTCGACCGATCGATCAACTTTCTACGGGATCGGTCAAAAAGTTGTGTTTTTTTTACCGATCACCCCGACCGCCACCGGTTGAAATTGACCGATCGGTCAAAATTTGACCGATCGGTCAGAATTGACCGATCAATCAACTTTGACCGATCAGTCCCTTGGCACCAATGCTCAACGAACTTTTTTTTGCACTCATAACAGGGGGTTGTTAGTTTTGCACCAAGAATCCAAGCCAGCCAGGGTGGTCTCTAGCTAACTTGGAGGGGGTAACTGTGGGTGCAAATTTTGGCAGAGAGGTCTACAAACCGCGGGACCCACTGGCCATTCCTGGTGGACCAACAGAGACTACCGTGGGACCCACCGGCCCTGCCTGGTGGGCCCACAGAGACTACCGTGGGACCCATCGGCCCTGCCTGGTGGGCCCACAGAGACTTCCGTGGGACCCACCAGCCCTGCCTGGGGAATTCCCAAAGACGACGGCGGGACCCACCAGCCCTGCCTGGAGAATCCCCAGATACGACAGCAAAAACCACCATTTACCCCCAGATTCCTTTCCAGGAAATCCTATAAATAGCAGAGCTTTAGGAAGTAAAGGGATCCAAAATCCAGTTCTAAATCCAGAGAGAAGATCAGTGCCATCATCTGATATCTGATTTCAGAAACCAGAGCTCTGAAATTTCCAGCTTGCCATCCTCGAACTCTCTTCGATCTTCTTCTTGTCTTTGAAGAGGTCGGAGATACTTCAGTAACACTCGGCCTGTCGAGCTTACTTCGAGTCAAGTGATAGTGAATTCGGGTTGCTCCCTATAGCACGGAGACGTAGGCTTCGGCTGAACTCCGAGATCACATCTTGTGTCAACACTCTCTCTGTTTGCATATCTAAAGAGCTAACTCAAAGTCACTAAGGCACCAGCCTTCAGACATACCTTCTAACTAATAGATCGATCAACGATCTCCTACTCGATTTCAATTGACTGACGAGGTGAAGTCTTCGGATCGGCACGAAGATTTTTGCCCCACAAGTGGAGTCAAAGGTGAGGTGACAGGAGGCACCCGAATCGAAGATCCATGGAGCAGTAATACCAGAGGTGGCAAACAAGCCGTGAGCAGTTGCGGAGCCGGTGGAGGCTAGGTGGTGAAGAAGGAGCTCCTCGAGGCGCTGAAGACGGTCTGGCTCAGGCTGATAAGGTGCTGTGGTAGCAGTAGGGAGCGTCGAGGCCTCTACAGTAGCCGTTGTACCACCAAAGTGGCGGAAGGAGGACGAACCACGTCCACGGCTCCGTCCACCTCGACCGCCGTGTCGATCGTCGTGGGAAGCCGAAGCCCAGCGTGAGGCTCTCTCATCCAGACCCCAGCGGGGGTTGCGTGGAGGACGTGTAGGGCATTCACGCTTCATGTGTCCGGGCTCCTTGTAGTAGTGATAGAAGACAGCCTCATCGGAGAACCCGGCTGCCAGGACAGTGTCGGAGCTAGGAGCAAGTGGAGGAGGACGAGCACCCTGAGTCTGAAGGCGGGTCTCCTCATCGACCAAGGCGAGTAGAGCATCCTTTAGCCGAGGGAGTGGCTCACGGTGCAAGAGCTAAGCAGCGATGAGAGCAAAGTTCGGCCGAAGCGCTGCCAGGAACTGGTGCAAGTGGCCCTCATCGAGGTAGCGGTAGAAATCCTGAAAGTGAGGGCAAGCACACTGCTCCGGGATCAGGGAGTCCAGCTCATGCCAGTATGCACTCATCAGACTGAAGAAGTCCTGAATCGTGCACTCCCCCTGACGTGCAGACTGCGAGTCACAAATAAGCTGATGCCGGCGTGCGCCACCGCGCAGGAGAAACCGGTCCCGGAGATACTCCCACATCCCGCGCATTGTAGGAAGGCGGCCGATGGGAGCAAGGAGCAGACGAGCAACAGAGTCCAGGAGATAGGCCCGGATGGCCTGATCGTGACGTCGCCACATGAGAGCAGCAGCCGTGGCTGCTGTGGGAGTAGTCGGGACAGTAGCAGTCGCAGCAGAGGACGTGGCACTACTGGTGACAGAGGAGGAGCCAGAGAGGACAGCTGGAGGAGGATCATCGCCGGTGATGTGACCCCACAGATCACGACTGGAGAGCGCGGCCTCGACGGTGAGTGACATATCAGGCCAGTCGCTGGCCGATGACAACTGAAAGGTGCCTTCAGCGGTGGAGAGATCGCAACGACGGACGGCAGGGCAGGAAATACCATAGAGGAGGCTCAACAGAGGGGGGAACCGGGAGAGGTTATCGGGCGAAGGGAAGGGGGCGGGTGGGCTGAGGGAAGGGGTGGGGGGGGCGGTCGAGTGGAGGAAGGGGCTCGGGGGGTGGAGGAGGGGGGCCGGGGGGCTGTCGGGCGGAGGAGGGGGGCCGGGGGGGTGGTCGGGTGGAGGAGGGGGTCGGGGGGGGGGGTGGAGGGAGGGGGCGGGGTTGCCGGGTGGAAGAAGGGGGGGGGGGGGGGGGGGGGGGGGGGCTGCCGGGTGGGTGAGGAGGAGGGGCGAGGGGGCTGCCGATCGGGTGAAGGGAGGCCGGAGGGGAGGGGCTGCCGGAGGGGGAGACCGTCGTCGTCGTCGTCGCCGCGTGGGAGAACCCTAGAGCTCTGATACCATGTTAGAAGATGACGGCTAGGGTTTGGAGAGGAATGGAATGCTCTTTATTGAGGGACTCAAGCCCAATATATATGTACATGTATGACCATACAACCCGACCCGACTGTACATGTAACCCGACCCATCTCTATACATTAACAGTTAGTAAGGGATTCAATGCAGACCATCCTCGACGACCGATGACCGTATGAGGTTTTGGAGGGTGATCCCCAATAGTAATCAGTTGCCAATTTCATATGAGAAATTTCTTTTGAAGGGGAAAAATGGAGGTGTCAATTCTTCAAGAGAGCAGTTACAAAATGTCTCTAACCAACCCCTCTCAACTCTTATTTCTGTCTTAGCTACTTTTTTTTTGGTTCATCAAAGAGGGGTCATAACCAAACCCCGAGGGCGCCGCAGCCTGGAGCTAGCACTACAGACACCACCGCCACCCGGCGGATCAACACACACACCGCCACACTGGCGGAACCAACACACACACTGTCACCATCTCACCGGCTGGAACACCAACAACACCGCCACCGACAAACCGACACACACCACCACACTGGCGGAACCTGTGGATGCAAATTTTGACCAACGCCCTGCGACGGGACCCACCAATCCTGTCTGGGGGGTCCACAAAAGACGACAACAACACCCACCAGCCCTACCTGGGGGGTCCATGTGAGACGACAACGGAATCGACCAGGCTTGCCTGGAGGGTCCACAGAGACAATAGCGGGACCCACCAGCTCCCGCTTGGATCTCGACGACAGCTGTAGAAAACCGCCTTTACCCCGGTTTCCGTCCAAAAAAATCTATAAATAGCACCCCGTTTTTGTGCAAGGAATTAGAAACTATAGGGGGCATTAATAGGTTTTTAAACATGAGAGGGTGAAAGTCATAATCAGTCAGCCTACAGGGTGCATACGTGTAATTTACCCAGTAGTTTTTACAGACACATGAGAAGCCATGCCATCACTGTGAAGGGTTGAAACAGTTCAATGCGAAAATTTTCATTTAAAGATTCCAACAGATATTACATTACATACAATTGGACTAAAGATGACTTCAAACCGAACGATAACACATAGTTAGCTCGAAGATCATGGGCACAGAATCCAATGATCCCACGGCATGAGCGGAATCCCAAACCCGACACCAATTTCGTCGTCTGATGTGTCTTCAGTCACTGTAATTCACCAACTTTAATCGCCCAGTAACCTCACACCCTGGTACATAGTCCCAGGATGGAGGTCGTCCAAAGTATCGACACTTCTGAATCCGCTGAGCTCTCTTAGGCCGGTCCAGCCACGGCGAGTCAGGAAATCACAGAAATCATCCTCGGTGTAGAGCGTCTTGTCTTCGGTACGGACGGTCATGCGGTCGGCCTCATCGTATATGCAAACTTTTATCGTCACCCCTGGAAAAAAAAAACAGATGAGTTAAAAGGAAAGGTTCCCAGTAATGATCTAACAAGTATATAAGCTTTCCGTCAAGAAAGCAAGAAGAGTATTCGCAAATATAAAGAATGGGAGAGCAGTAGTTAATAACAAATCAGATTACAACAACCAAAAACATAATATATCTATATAATAAGGGACGACGGTAGATATTTTGGGAGATATATCCGACTGTCCGTCTTAATATTGGGGGGATAAGTAGCGGCCTTGATTTATTCTAAGGGTTACGATGAGTGTGATTCACCTGGAGAGGGGGAAAGAAATCTATACTATGAGAGGTTTTCTGCAAAATCTTCTTTTAAATATACCTCTCTCTCTCTCTCTCTCTCTCTCTCTCTCTCTCTCTCTCTCTCTCTCTCTCTCATGGAATCAAATGTCTGACAAATTCCTACGAAATCACCGAAATGTCTTTTTTCTTAAGGGTCCGATCTAGAAATTGACCAAATTTTTAATTGTACCACATTTCCGTCCAACATAACGAAATGTTGGTCGATATGACCGACATTTGACTGAAATCCAATATTTTGTCTTTTTTCTAGACAATTTCACTGAAATATTTTATCTTTTTAATAAAACAAAACTCATCTTCATCAGTGAGAAATTACATTTTTCCTCAATTTCGATTTTTTTTTCATAATAGACAACATTTTACTGACATTTGAACTTGAACTGATCGAAATTTAACCAAAATTCAATGAATTTCCACCGAAATATTTCCTTAAAAAATACAAAATTCTCACCGGCATTTAACCGAAATCCAACAAATTTCCTTTTTTTGACTTACTGAAACCGACATAGAAATCGACATTTAAAACCTTGCTCACTTTCACACACACACACACACACACACACACACATATATATATATATATATATATATATATATATATATATATATATATATATATATATATATATATATATATATATATATATATAGAGAGAGAGAGAGAGAGAGAGAGAGGTATGCTTGGTTGCGCTGTGCGTTGCGGGCCGGAGAAAATGTGCTGCCGATCGGTGGCCGTCCGATCGTGAAACGGACCGTCCGATCGCGTGAATAACCCCGGAGCCCCCTGCGAACAGCCGCAAACCCCGGCCACCGTCCGATTCGCACTGATCAAACGGCCCGCTCCCGCTCCCGCACCGCACCGCACAGCACAACACCTTCACCGCACAGCACAGCACAGCACAGCACCGTCCGATCATCCCATGGATTTCAGATCGAACGGCTTATACAGTTTTCGCTGTTACTGTAGCGGCTACAGTAACAGCGAAAACTGTTTCGGGCCGTTCGATCGAAAAGTATTGATGGGAATCGAATCGAGTGGCCCGAAACAGTTTTCGTTGTTACTGTAGCCGCTACAGTAACAGCGAAAACTGTATCAGCCACTCGATCTGAAATCTATGGGATGATCGGACGGTGCTGTGCTGTGCGGTGAAGGTGTTGTGCTGTGCGGTGCGGTGCGGGAGCGGGAGCGGTTGTGGGCCGTTTGATCAGTGCGAATCGGACGGTGGCCGTGGTTCGCGGCTGTTCGCAGGGGGCTCCGGGGTTATTCACGCGATCGGACGGTCCGTTTCACGATCGGACGGCCACCGATCGACAGCGCATTTTCTCCGGCCCGCAGCGCACAGCGCAACCAAGCATACCTCTCTCTCTCTCTCTCTCTCTCTCTCTCTATATATATATATATATATATATATATATATATATATATATATATATAGGGAAAAGGGAGTCTGGACCTGAGGTGCATCGTCGTTGCTGCACCTCAGACATTGTTTTACCATCCTAAAAGTTTTGGAATTTGATGAAATTTGGTGAGGGTGTTGTCTAGGGTAAGATGATCATCCTCATCAATTTTTAGCAAATTCTAAAACTTCTAGAGGGTCAAATGGTCGAAACAAAATCAGCCGTCCGCAGTCACCGTTAAAATCTGCAGATTTTGCTTAGACCATTTGATCCCCTTAGAAGTTTTGGAATTTGATGAAAATTGGTGAGGATGATCATCCTCACCAATTTTCATCAAATTCCAAAACTTCTAAGGGGATCAAATGGTCTAAGCAAAATCTGCAGATTTTAACGGTGACTGCGGACGGCTGATTTTGTTTCGACCATTTGACCCTCTAGAAGTTTTAGAATTTGCTAAAAATTGATGAGGATGATCATCTTACCCTAGACAACACCCTCACCAAATTTCATCAAATTCCAAAACTTTTAGGATGGTAAAACAATGTCTGAGGTGCAGCAACGACGATGCACCTCAGGTCCAGACTCCCTTTTCCCTATATATATATATATATATATATATATATATATATATATATATATATATATATATATATATATATATATATATATATATATATATATATATAGGGGCATGCTATAATGCGACATGCAGGTAAGTGCGGCATCACACTACAACCGTCTGATGCACCGCTGCGTGCATGCGATGCACACAGCAGGTGCATCAGACGGCTGCGGTATGGTACCGCACTTACCGCATGCTGCATTATAGCATGCCCCTATATATATATAAGGTACAACAATAGATATTTTGGGAGATATATCCGGTCGTGCATCTTTATCGGGGGATAAGTAGTGACCATGATTTATACCGGGGTTACGGTGAATGTGATTCACCAGGGGTGGGGGAGAAAGAAATCTGTACTGAGGGTTTTTATGCAAAAACCCCTTTTTAAATATACCCACTGTCACACTGTCACGTGTGTGTGTGTCTATATATATATATATATATATATATATATATATATATGGGAATGCTTAGGTGCGGTCTGCGGTCCACGGTCATCCGATGCACCACTCCGTGCATCGGATGCATGCGGCCAATGCATCGGACGGCTGCGGACCGCGGACCGCACCTAAGCATTCCCCATATATATATATATATATATATATATATATATATATATATATATATATATATATATATAGGGATTTGCTTGAATGCGGCATGCGGTGCGTGCGGCATCGCACCGCAGCCGTGTGATGCACGCGCTGCGTGCATGCGATGCACGCAGCAGTGCATCACACGGCTGCGGTGCGATGTCGCACGCACCGCATGCCGCAGCATAGCAGCCCCCTATATATATATATATATATATATATATATATATATATATATATGGGGGCGGGGATGCTGGACCTGAGGTGCAGCAAGAACGCTGCACCTCAGGCTTGTTTACCTACCTAGAGGTTTTGGAATTTGATAAAATTTGGTGAGGGTGTTGTCTAGGGTAAGATGATCATCCTCACAAATTTTCATCAAATTCCAAAACTTCTAGGGGGGTCAAATGGTCGAAGCAAAATCTGCAGATTTTAACGGTGACTGCGGACGGCTGATTTTGCTTTGACCATTTGACCCCCCTAGAAGTTTTGGAATTTGATGAAAATTGGTGAGGATGATCACCTTACCCTAGACAACACCCTCACCAAATTTCATCAAATTCCAAAACCTCTAGGTAGGTAAAACAATGCCTGAGGTGCAGCATTCTTGCTGCACCTCAGGTCCAGCATCCCCGCCCCCTATAATATATATATATATATATATATATATATATATATATATATATATATATATATATAAAAGAGGGAATGTAATGAGAGATGGTGCATTTAAAAGGGGTATTTTGCCCTTATAGTAAAAGATGAAAAAATGATAAGGAATTACGATTGGCCATATTATATAAACCCCCTTTTACTGTCATTTCACCCTCCCCCCTACACAATCTCTCTCTCGACAATGGCGACGGCGATAGCCCCGACAGTGGTCGGTGGGTGGGGTTGTTAGAGCCGGGATTACCAATCCACTAGAAGCGGGTGTTGCCGCCGATGGTGTGTTGATGCCAAAGGCGATCGTTGTCGTACCGACCCCACCACCACCCACCCACCCATCCAACACCCTGACCCTTCTCCCCCACATCGCTCCCACCTTGACCCTCGCCACAACTTGATCATCCTCACCAAAAATCATCAAATTCTAAAACATCTAGGCGTAACAAATCTTCTAACATTTGTAGGTTCCTAAAGGCTTTAAAATTTGATGATTTTGGGTGAGAAGATCAAGTTGCGGCGAGGGTCAAGGTGAGAGCGGCGTAGTGGAGGAGGGTCAGGTTGGATGGATGGGTTGGTGCGTGCTGGTGGTAGGGCGAGAGGGGGGGTGGATTGATTAAAATCCATATTTATCTACATCTGCCAATTAAATACATATGGAAGTATTACATAAAGGTTTTCTAGATCTATAAACAACGCTTAATCCATCTTTTAGTAACCTTTGCCATTTGTTCAGAAAGAGCACGTTCTTGTTAACTTCAGTGTTTTTAAAAAAAAATTAATTTCTAACCCACCAAGTTTTCTTAGTTATTCCGTGACTGATTTCCGTCCTTCGATTGACCCTTCCACTCAACGTGCACTATTGGAACCTCCACTAATTTTCATTGATGACAATTCTATCCATTTAGCTTCCAATCATTTTATCCTCATATGTGCTTACATAAATAGACGAGCAATGAAGAACATGCATGCACATGATGAATGTCGGAGAGATGAGAATGCTGAGGCCTGAGGGGTATTGTGCAATCAAACTAGAAAGGATAGAGGCAAACAAGGAAATCGGATAAATCCTAACAGGTGTATCTACGTAAAAATAAGGTCACGGAATACATATTGTGACAGCACAAGTGTACAGAGCAGGCCAAGGTACAAAACTTATAGAAGGGGAAAGGGTAGGCCTAGAGTACATGGTTAGAAGTTGTGCATAAAGATTTGAAAAGACTTATTTAACAACAAATACCACTCTTAAAAAATGCTTGGCAATGAAGAATTTTCTTGGAGTTTTGTTGATAGGAAGTTTTTTTTTTGTGAAACTGTTGAGATAGGAAGTTGTACATTGGATATTTTAGCAAGAGAGCAATGGAGGAGATAGTGATAGATCTATGCGTAGTGGAGGCGGGGGTTCTTTGGAGATGGCTTGACAGGGTGCCACACTAGCCTGTTTTGTGTTGCTCGTTGTTGAGAGTGTTTTGGATGTAAGCCAGTGAAGTTAGTGTTATCCTAGCTTACTTCAGGTGTTTTGGTGAGCTGCTCAAACGTTGAGCGTGTGTTGCTCACCTGTTCGAAGTGGAACTTTTTTTCTTGCATTTGCTGCTGCTTACTCATTCAGAGCATAACGGTGATTTGTAATTCCTCGTTCTACTATTAATTTATTTATTTACCACTCGAAAAATAAAAAAGAGAACAATGGAGGAGAGAGTATAATCGGTGTGGTGTTGATTGTATCTTAACTTTCCTTTTCCGTTTTATCATTATAATCATTATAGGGAATGTTGTTTCATTTTAGTTTTGGCATATAATTTGTGCCACCTAAGATGAATGCAATTATGTATATCAAATCTTGCTTTCTACACTCTTCGTCTGAAAGCTTTCCTAGTATAGGGAAACCATGAAGGATTGCTCTCTAGTTGCATGACTTCAATTGCATAACCAACAAGGCAGGTTTTCCAGCTCGCCAATTGGCCTTTTAAGTTTTTTGGCATGCCCCCTCTCTTGCCAAGTGGCGTTGGTAAGGTTTAACAAGGTTTTTAGAGGTTGATGTCAAGTTGACAAATGATCAAAAACTTACTATCAATCTTCCCCATAACCGACCCCAACTTCGTGGGATAAGACTTGGAGGATGATCATTATTTCCACCATTCGTATGACTGGATTATTATCATTATTACTATTATCGTTACTTTTATTTATTTTTCTCTCTATCCTCCTAGCAAATCGTACAAGAGTTCTAGGTATAAATCATGGGAGAGTTGATGTCAGGTTGAGAGCCAGTCATAGAATTTCTACTCAATCCATTGGTGGACCCTTATCCCTAGTTATGCCCCATGGTCAACGTATACTGACGGGGTAGGGCTTCGTTGCTAACTTGCTATTGTTGTAAAGTGCTTCCACCCACTTTATTGTGCAATCTTTTCATATTTATTGCATCACATTTTGATTCACAAGTAGTATTAGCCTTAAATTTCATTTTATTTATCTTGATGCCACAACTATCATAAATGAGGCACAAAAGACTAACTCATTTTTCAAACACCCGCTGATAAGGTGTGAGTCGTGTGACTAACTTCTGAATCTGCAAAATAAAAAGAATAGCATCTTCCCAGGAAATTCTCAACACAATATCTTAATTGGAATTTAAAAGTAATTTAGCATACTTAATGATTTGAGGAAGCCAAAAAATAGTCATTACCATCATCAAGATGAAGTGTGTAGGTTCCTAGTGGCATGTCCCTATCAAGGCTACGAACCACCTCATCTTCATCCTCTAGCCAAAATGCCCTCTTCGTTCTTAATCCAAAAGCTGATTTGATGGCCTCCTTGATTGCCTCTGCAGTGCCATCTATACCTATCGTTTTCGTGTATTCTCCCCATTTGACTGTAATAACTCGTCCACAATAAGAGGTATGATTATCCCCACCTAAAGGTAAACAAAAAATAGTCAATACGAATGAAAGAGAACGGGGTGTAATGTATAAATGCATATAAATACATCTTAATTTTCTGAATAAAAAACCATTATTAAAATTAGATACTATATACAGCAGAAAATATGCAAAATAATGAAAGTTATAATGATAGATGTATAACATTCAACTTGTTTTGGATGCATAAACCTACGATTCGTGGGACAATTACCACTTAGCCTTAGTGCCGTGACCACACGTGTGGACACATAGAATTAGGACTTCAGTGCATTGTTGGGAACATCAGTGCGTTCGTATAAAAGCATTAAATGTGTCGTGTTAATGGTACCCATCATCCTAGGGTATCCTATATTTGTGGGGCCCAATCGCATGTGGCTTCGTGGTAAACACATTATATGTCCTACATGGTTGACTATAACTGGTTTCTTTCTCTATATAGGTCCATAAGCAAAGTTAATATGATGTATTATTGATGAGAAATTGTTCTCTCTGTATAGGGCCACCAACAACATTACATGCGCCGTGTGATTGACCTATTATTTGCATCACATCCAACATTAACTAAAGAAAAATGCTCGTATCAAAGTCCAGATTTTTTCTTTTAGAGTTTATTTTGATTGCATTTGTTAATGTACATATAGATGGGTCGGGTTTACTGTACAGTCGGGTCGGATCGTATAGTGATACATGTACATATATTGGGCTTGAGTCCCTCAATGGAATGCATTCTATTCCTCTCCAAACCCTAGCCGTTATCTCCTAACATGGTATCAGAGCTCTAGAGTTCTCCCGACGACGACGGTCCTCCTCCTTCGGCTGCACCTCCCCGACCGGCCTCCCTCCTCCACCGGCTCACCCCGTCCAGCCCCTCTCCCCCACCGGCCCCCCCCTTCCCGCCGCCCGACAGCCACCCGAAACCCCCCTTCCGCCTGCCCACCCCCGTCCGGTCTCCCTCTTCCATCGGCCCCCCCTTCCGCCGCCCGACTGCCACCCTACCGCCCCCCCCTACAGCCCCCGACCCCCCTACTGCCCCCGACAACCCCCGACCCCCCTCCTCCACCCACCTACAGCCCCCGACCACCTTCCTCCCCGCCCTACATCCGCCGTACAGCCCCCGACACCCCCTACAGCCCCCTTCCTCCACCCCCGACAGGCCCCGCCACCACCTTCAGCCCCCCCTCCAGCCCCGACACCTCTTACAGCCCCCGATCCCCCTTCCTCCACCCCTTCCCGGTTCCCCCCCCCCCCCTCTATTAAGCCTCCTCTATGGCTTCTCCAGCCGTACCGTCCGTCGTTGCGGTCTCTCCACCGCTGAAGGCGGTCGCCTTTCAGTTGTCATCGGCCAGCGACTGGCCTGACTGGTCCCTCACCGTCGAGGCCGCGCTCTCCAGTCGTGATCTGTGGGGTCACATCACCGGTGAGGATCCTCCTCCCACTAACTACTTCGGTTCCTCCTCTGTCACCAGCAGTGCAGCGTCTTCTGCTGCGACTGCTACCACGGCCACCACCGTTGCTGCTCTTACGTGGCGCCGCCACGATCAGGCCATCAGGGCGTACCTTCTGGACTCTGTTGCTCGTCCGCTCCTTGCTCCCATCGGCTGCCTTCCTACAGCGCGCGCAATGTGGGAGTATCTCCGGGACCGATTTCTCCCGCGCGGCGGCGTACGCCGGCATCAGCTCATCTGTGACTCGCAGTCTGCCCGTCAGGGGGAGCGCACCATTCAGGACTTCTTCAGCCAGATGAGTGCCTACTGGCATGAGCTAGACTCACTGATCCCGGAGCGGTGTGCCTGCCCCCGCTCCCGGGATTTCCAGCGCTACCTCGACGAGGGCCACCTGCACCAGTTCCTGGCAGCGCTTCGGCCGGGATTTGCTCTCATAGCTGCTCAGCTCCTGCACCGTGAGCCACTCCCTCGGCTAGAGGATGCTCTACTCGCCTTGGTCGACGAGGAGACCCGCCTTCAGACTCAGGGCGCTCGTCCTCCTCCACTTGCTCCTAGCTCCGACACTGTCCTGGCAGCCGGGTTCTTCGATGAAGCTGTCTTCTGTCACTACTGCAAGGAGCCCGGCAACATGAAGCGCGACTGCCCTACACGTCCTCCACGCAACCCCCGCTGGGGTCCGGATGAGAGAGCTCCACGCTGGGCTTCGACTTCCCGCGACGATCGACGTGTCGGTCGAGGTGGGCGGAGCCGTGGACGTGGTTCGTCTTCCTTCCGCCACTTTGGTGGTACAGCGGCTACTGTAGAGGCCTCGACGCTCCCCACTGCTACTACAGCACCTTCTCAGCCAGAGCCGGACCGTCTTCAGCGCCTCGAGGAGCTCCTTCTTCGCCACCTAGCCTCCACCGGCTCCGCGACTGCGCACGGCTTGTCTGCCACCTCTGGTACTACTGCTCCATGGATCTTCGATTCGGGTGCCTCCTGTCACCTTACCTTTGACTCCACTGTCCTCACGGACTGTTCTCCCACTACCACCCACCAGGAGGTTCGCACTGCGGATGGGACTCTCGTCCCTATTCCGCAATGTGGCTCCATCACTACCACCTCTGACCCTTCTGGTCGCCTGACCCTACCCCATGTCCATCATGCCCCCCGTCTTAATATTAATCTGATCTCTATCAGTTTTCTTTGCGACTCTGGCCTGACTGTCACCTTCACCCCTTCTGTTTGTGTTGTGCAGGATTCGCGGACGGGTCAGAGGATTGGGCTGGGCCGTAGGGCAGGAGGACTTTACCAGTTGGACCATCTACATGTGTCTTCCGTTGCGTCTGTCATGTCTGTCACCTCTGATGCCGACCTGTGGCACAGAAGGTTAGGTCATATATCGAGTGATCGACTCAAAAGCGTATTCCGTTCGGGCGCTTTGGGTCGAGCGTCGTTCTCCCCCCCTCTCTGTTTGTACGGGTTGTAGACTGGCAAAACATCTAGCTCTTCCATTTTCTGCTAGTGCTTCCCAGTCTGATGCTTTATTTGATTTAGTCCATTCGGACATTTGGGGTCCTGCTCCTGTTGCATCTCTATCGGGTTACATGTATTATGTGTGCTTTATCGATGACTATTCTAGGTGCACCTGGGTTTATCTTATGCGTCATCGATCTGAAGTACCTCACATTTTTAAGAGATTCACCACTATGATACACACTCAGTTTGGTCGGCGCATCAAGACCTTTCGGTCTAATTGTGCCAAGACGTATCTCTCCTCCGAGCTGAGTGAGATTCTTCAGTCTCACGGCACTCTTCACCAGCAGTCCTGTCCCCACACCCATGAGCAGAACGGCGCTGCCGAACGCAAGCATCGTCATGTCCTTGAGACTGCACGAGCCTTGCTTCTCTCTGCGTCTGTTCCTCACTCCTACTGGGCTGAAGCTGTCATGACGGTTGTCCACCTCATCAATATCACTCCGTCGTCTGCTCTGTCCGGTGCCACCCCATACGAGCGCCTTCACTCCAGCCCACCTGACTACTCTCTTCTTCGCACGTTTGGCTGCACGTGCTTCGTTCTTCTTCCTCCCCATGAGCGCACCAAACTTTCTGCGAGGTCTGTTAGGTGTGTTCACTTGGGGCTCAGTCGGGAGCACAAGGGGTATCGGTGCTACGATCCCTTGGCTCGCCGGATCCGTGTCTCCCGTCACGTTTCCTTTGTTGAAGATGTCCCATACTTTTCACCTGAGTCTCGGGATCTTTCCTTGCCTCCTGCGTCACCCTCCTCGCCTTCCTCACATCTCCACATCCCTGTTCTACCCCCGCTTTCTGTTGTCCCATCCACGCCTACTCCTTCTCCATCTTCCCCGTCACCTCCACCGCTACCATCATCACCTCCACCACCCCCTCCGTCACCACCTCCACCACCACCGGTTACTCGTGTTTATGTTCGTCGGTCTGCAGCTCCTCCTCCAGAGTCGGCTCACACTGGTACTCCCTCGCCTGATGCTGCTGCACCCTCCTCCCCGGTCGTGGATCATGCTCCTGTTCGGCGCTACCCAGCGCGCGAACATCACCCTCCTGACAGATATGATTACTCTCCTGACATGTTTGGCTACTCTGCTTTTCCCTCTGACTCTCCTGACTCTTCTGGCTACTTTGCCAGTGTCTCCTATTCACCCTCCTTTCAGGCTTTTCTTACTGCTATTCACACCCATCGGGAGCCCCAATCGTACCGTGAGGCAGCGTTACATCCAGAGTGGCGGCAGGCCATGTCAGTTGAGCTTGAGGCTTTTCAGCAGACCCAGACCTGGGAGTTAGTGCCTTGTCCCTCCGGGGTGGTGCCTGTTAGCTGCAAGTGGATATTCAAGGTCAAAACTCGACCTGACGGATCCATTGAGCGGCATAAGGCTCACCTCGTTGCTCGTGGCTTCTCCCAGGAGTATGGGATTGACTACGAGGAGACGTTTGCTCCAGTTGCTCGGATGACTACTGTGCGCACCCTCTTAGCTGTGGCAGCTGCTCGAGGGTGGCCTCTCCATCAGATGGATGTCACCAATGCGTTTCTCCACGGTGATCTCTCCGAGGAAGTCTACATGGCTTCTCCTCCGGGCGTTTCAGTTCCTCCAGGGCACGTGTGTCGTTTGCGCCGAGCCATCTATGGGCTCAAGCAGGCCCCTCGTGCCTGGTTTGAGCGATTTCGCAGTGCAGTTCTGGCCGCCGGGTTTGTTGAGCGTCACTCCAATATGCCTTGTTCACTCGCTCCTCCAGTCAGGGCATTGCAGTTCTGCTTCTCTATATGGATGATATGATCATCACTGGGGATGACAGTGCCACCATCGCCTCTCTCCAGCGACACCTCCAGAGTCAGTTTGAGATGAAAGATCTTGGCTCTCTTCGCTACTTTTTGGGCCTTGAGATTGCCCGGTCAGCTCGTGGTCTGTTGGTCTCCCAGCAGAAGTACATCTCCGACATCCTTGCTGATGCTGCTCTTACTGATACACGCACTGCTGATACACCCATGGAGCTCAATTTGAAGCTTCTCGCGACAGATGGTGAGCCGCTCCAGGATGTCTCCCGCTACCAGAGGCTGGTTGGGATGCTCGTCTATCTCACCATGACCCGGCCAGATATTGCCCATGCTGTTGGCATTGTCAGTCAGTTTGTTCAGGCTCCACGGTCAGTACACTATGCGGTTGTTCTTTGGATTATCCGCTACCTCCGGGGCACTATCACCCGTTCACTACTGTTTCCCTCCACCTCTCCGTTGGTGCTGCGTGCCTGCTCCGATGCAGATTGGGCAGGAGATGCAGCCACTCGTCGATCTACTACAGGATACTGTGTGTTTCTGGGTGATTCACTGATTTCGTGGCGCAGCAAGAAGCAGGAGTCTGTTGCTCGCTCCAGCACCGAAGCCGAATACAGGGCTATGGCTTCCACCACCGCTGAGATTGTCTGGCTTCGCCGCCTTCTGCTCGACTTGGGAGTGGTGATATCCGGGCCCACCCCTCTCTTCTGTGACAACCGGAGTGCTATTCAGATTGCTAGCAACCCGGTCTTCCATAAGCGAACAAAACATATTGAAGTTGATTGTCATTATGTTAGCCAGGCGTTTCTCGACCACACCATCTCCCTGCCTTTCATTTCCTCATCGGAGCAGACTGCTGATTTTCTGACGAAGCCCCTGACGATTGCTCGCTTCCGGCATTTTCTAGGCAAACTCTCGGTTCATGATCCACCGTGAGTTTGAGGGGGAGTGTTAATGTACATATAGATGGGTCGGGTTTACTGTACAGTCGGGTCGGATCGTATAGTGATACATGTACATATATTGGGCTTGAGTCCCTCAATGGAATGCATTCTATTCCTCTCCAAACCCTAGCCGTCATCTCCTAACAGCATTAAATACGCCCTTCGATTGACAAATATGAGATCTCTTACTTCCTCTTTATCACATGCAAGGTTGATCATGTTTATGCTTGATATTATATATATACTTAATTAAAGTATATATATTTTATATTTGTGTCATCGTATCCAAATTGTATGATTTTGATGTGTCCAACACCCTTGTTCGTGCAGACACTTGCCACCGCATATCCGTGTCTACATCTGGGTTAAAAACAATGGGCGCTTGAGGGTTACATATTTAACGCTCTCTTAGAATAACCATATGCTAAGTTAGATGAATGGTGATCCACCAAACAAAACTTGACATGAGGTATATGCACTTCTTTTTTCCAACCAAAAGATATTATCACCAGTCACCACACATAACATGTTCGCCTAAAAAAGAAGCAGGCAAAGGCCATAATATGCAGTGGCCAGCAAGATGTAGGCCACATGAAACTAAATGAAAAGAGAAAGAAGAAGATTAAGGAACTGGCCTGCACAAGCGGAGTAGCCGGCCAAGCTGGAAGAAGATTAAGGGACCAGTCGTGGCTCTTAAACAGATTACAACTACAAGTAGTAAATGGACGTGGTAATCCATTTCATCCATATAAACAGCTTAAATTGTCAAGGGAGATGGTGGGTGGGTAGTTTATGATCTTGTATAAGAAAGTTGGGGAGGATGATTGTGATCACGTATGCTATGAGAGAAAACAGGATGGATTCAGGGAGGTTCTGTGCCATTAATTTTACAACAAAACTGGAAATTATTGGATGGTTGCAATCTAACTTGACATTTACATATGACAATCAGGATCAAACTCATGTTGATCAGATGTTACAGTTTGGAACAATGTTTGTACATTCGTATGATAGAACTGAAAATATTGTTTTCAAGCAAATGACAGACAATACAACAAAATATTCACCTAAAAGAAACCATTAAGTGTATAGGCTCATTTGGTCTGCGAGTACATTACCATTTGCAGAGGTGTCTCTCCAATTCCATGGAGGAACTCCATTGGCTGCAACTGCATCGGCTGCAGTTATGGCAAGAGGATGCCCATCATGATCCAAACCCCTTTCCAGATTTAGTGTTGACTGTTGACTATCTGGATAGTCAAGAAATAGTTGTTCTTATAAAGTTGAAATGGAAGGTTATACATGAAATTAAACAAATAAAAAAAAACCAGCAATGGTAACAAAAGAAATTTAAAGAGGATAAGAGCAAGGTTTTGAAATTATCAAGTCTATTTGGATAAATAATGTGAGACAAGATAATCCAGATAATGGTGACAAATTTTATCGGAAAACAGATTTGAAGCATGGCTCAATATTCAGTTAATAAGTTAACAGAACGTAAGTTACGTAACTGCTAACAAAGTAACAACTGGATTTGAGAATGGACAAGAGCCGATAGGAATGTAAAAACAAATGTGTGACCTTAGAATAAATTCCCTTAGTAGGATGCTTATAAACTTGGGTTCCTTCACTCATAATTTTGAATACTTATAAATTTGGGTTTCTTCACTCTTCAACAATTAGAAAAAATGTTCGAAAGTTGTATTCCATTATCCACATGTATGTCACGTGATCATTTCATCACAACAGAAGCATCATCACACATCATGCATCAGATACTAATTCAATTAAGAATGTCCTCACTCATCTTGATATCATTTGATTTTATAGAATCATACAACCATAACTCTAATCATAACCATCAAGGCATTTAGTCATGTCCCATGACTCCTATCCGCTTGGGGCCGACTTTATGAGTCCTTCGCCATTCATTTCTATTTTCTCTATTGCCAATGAGAGTTTTTCCATGTCTTTTCTAACAACTTCAATCAATGTTATTCTAGGTCTTCCTCTATTCCTTGGACCTTCCACACTAATCTGAGATCCTCTCCTTATCGGGTTCATCTCTGCTCTACATTGTCATGGCCAAACCATCTTAATTTGTTCTCTATTATTTTGCCCTCAATTGGTGTCACTCCAACACTTTCTTTAATACACTCATTTCTCACTCTAACCCTCCTAGTTTTTCCGCACATCCACCTTAGTATCCTCATCTTTGCCACGCTCATCTTATGAGCTTGATCTCTCTTTAAGGGTCAACATTTTGAACCATATAACATTGTGGGTCTTCTTATTATCTTGTAAAATTTACCCTTAAGTCTTAAAGGCATGTACCGATCACAGAGCACTCCCGAGGCACCTCTCCACTTCATCCAACTAGCTCTAATCCTATTGGATATATCATCATCGATCTCTCGATTAATCTGTACAACAGACCAAAGAAATTTAAACCAATCACGTTGTTGTACTTCTTCACAATCATTTGTGAAATGGACTTCATTATCATTATTATTTCCATTAAAGTTGAACTCCATATAATCCGTTTTAACTCAACTTATTTTTAAGCCCTTATCTTCCAAAGTCTTCCTCCATAATTCCAATTTAGCATTTAAAGCCTCGTCATTGTCTCATCCTATATCATCTGCAAATAACATACATCATGGTACTTTTTGAATTCAATACAACCTTGAGGCATCCCTTTCCTTCTTAAAGTCCACTAAATTACATCCCATGGTGCTATAGCATAAGCCTTCTCTAAGTCAATAAAAACCATATGTAGATTATTTTTATACTCTCTAAATCATTCCATCAATAGTTTGATAGAGCCAAGATATATAAAATATTTATTTTACCATACCTTCCAGCCATTTATTTCGACTAACGCCTCCCTTTTGTTCCAAAAAAACATACACATTGCATTCCATAAGCATTACTCAAATTCGAGCTTAGATACTAGGAGTGGAACCTGAATGCCATTCAATGGTGAGGATTAGTGTTCAAAAACCCGGAACTCGAACTCGACTCGAAAGTCCACTGAGTCGAGTAACTCAAAACTCGACTCGGGCGACTCGGTAATTATATATATTGTTAGGAGATGACGGCTAGGGTTTGGAGAGGAATAGAATGCATTCCATTGAGGGACTCAAGCCCAATATATGTACATGTATATCTATACAATCCGACCCGACTGTATGTACATTAACACTCCCCCTCAAACTCACGGTGGATCATGAACCGAGAGTTTACCTAGAAAATGTCGGAAGCGAGCAATCGTCAGGGGCTTCGTCAGAAAATCAGCAGTCTGCTCCGATGAGGAAATGAAAGGCAGGGAGATGGTGTGGTCGATAAACGCCTGGCGAACATAATGACAATCCACTTCAATATGCTTTGTTCGCTCATGGAAGACCGGGTTGCTAGCAATCTGAATAGCACTCCGGTTGTCACAGAAGAGTGGGGTGGGGCCGGATATCACCACTCCCAAGTCGAGCAGAAGGCGGCGAAGCCAGACAATTTCGGCGGTGGTGGAAGCCATAGCCCTGTATTCGGCTTCAGTGCTGGAGCGAGCAACAGACTCCTGCTTCTTGCTGCGCCACGAAATCAGTGAATCACCCAGAAACACACAGTATCCTGTAGTCGATCGACGAGTGGCTGCATCTCCTGCCCAATCTGCATCGGAGTATGCACGCAGCACCAACGGAGAGGTGGAGGGAAACAGTAGTGAACGGGTGATGGTGCCCCGGAGGTAGCGGATAATCCGAAGAACAGCGGCATAGTGTACTGACCGTGGAGCCTGAACAAACTGACTAACAATGCCAACAGCATGGGCAATGTCTGGCCGGGTCATGGTGAGATAGACGAGCATCCCAACCAGCCTCTGGTAGCGGGAGACATCCTAGAGCGGCTCACCGTCTGTAGCGAGAAGCTTCAAATTGAGCTCCATGGGTGTATCAGCAGTGCGCGTGTCAGTGAGAGCAGCATCAGCAAGGATGTCGGAGATGTACTTCTGCTGGGAGACCACCAGACCACGAGCTGACCGGGCAATCTCAAGGCCCAAAAAGTAGCGAAGAGATCCCAGATCTTTCATCTCAAACTGACTCTGGAGGTGCCGCTGGAGAGAGGCGATGGTGGCACTGTCATCCCCAGTGATGATCATATCATCCACATAGAGGAGAAGAACTGCAATGCCCTGACTGGAGGAGCGAGTGAACAAGGCATAATCGGAGTGACGCTCAACAAAACCGGCGGCCAGAACTGCACTGCGAAATCGCTCAAACCAGGCACGAGGGGCCTGTTTGAGCCCATAGATGGCTCGGCGCAACCGACACACGTGCCCTGGAGGAACTGAAGTGCCCGGAGGAGGAGCCATGTAGACTTCCTCGGAGAGATCACCGTGGAGAAACGCATTGGTGACATCCATTTGATGGAGAGGCCACCCTCGAACAGCTGCCACAGCTAAGAGGGTGCGCACAGTAGTCATCCGAGCAACTGGAGCAAACGTCTCCTCGTAGTCAATCCCATACTCCTGGGAGAAGCCGCGAGCAACAAGGCGAGCCTTGTGCCGCTCAATGGATCCATCAGGTCGAGTCTTGACCTTGAATATCCACTTGCAGCTAACAGGCACCACCCCGGAGGGACAAGGCACCAACTCCCAAGTCTGGGTCCGCTGAAAAGCCTCAAGCTCAACTGACATGGCCTGCCGCCACTCTGGATGTAACGCTGCTTCACGGTACGATTGGGGCTCCCGATGGGTGTGGATAGCAGTAAGAAAGGCCTGAAAAGATGGTGAATAGGAGACACTGGCAGAGTAGCCAGAAGAGTCAGGAGAGTCAGAAGGAAAAGCAGAGTAGCCAAACCTGTCAGGAGAGTAGTCATATCTGTCAGGAGGGTGATGTTCGCGCGCTGGGTAGCGTCGAACAGGAGCAGGATCCACGACCGGGGAGGAAGGGGTAGCAGCATCAGGCGAGGGAGTACCAGTGTGAACCGACTCTGGAGGGGGAGCTGCAGACCGACGGACATAGACACGAGTAATGGGTGGTGGTGGAGGTGGGGGTGGAGACTGAGGAGGTGGTGGTGGTGGTGGAGTAGGCGTGGATGGGGCAACAGAAACCGGGGGTAGAACAGGGATGTGGAGATGTGAGGAGGGCGAGAAGGATGACGAAGGAGGCAAGGAAAGATCCCGAAACTCCGGTGCAAAATACGGGACATCCTCAACAAAGGAGACGTGACGGGAGACACGGATCCGACGAGCTAAGGGATCATAGCAGCGATACCCCTTGTGCTCACGACTGAGCCCCAAGTGAACACACCTAACAGACCTCGCAGAAAGTTTGGTGCGCTCATGGGGAGGAAGAAGAACGAAGCACGTGCAGCCAAACGTGCGAAGAAGAGAGTAGTCAGGTGGACTGGAGTGAAGACGCTCGTGAGGGGTGGCACCGAACAGAGCAGACGACGGAGTGATATTGATGAGGTGGACATCCGTCATGACAGCTTCAGCCCAGTAGGAGTGAGGAACAGACGCAGAGAGAAGCAGGGCTCGTGCAGTCTCAAGGACATGACGATGCTTGCGTTCAGCAACGTCGTTCTGCTCATGGGTGTGGGGACAGGACTGCTGGTGAAGAGTGACGTGAGACTGAAGGATCTCACGCATCTCAGAAGAGAGATACTCCTTGGCACAGTCAGACCGAAAGGTCTTGATGCGCTGACCAAACTGATTGTGGATCATAGTCGTAAATCTCCTAAAGATGTGAGGTACTTCAGACCGATGACGCATGAGATAAACCCAGGTGCACCTAGAATAGTCATCGATAAAACACACATAATACATATAACCCGATAGAGATGCAACAGGAGCAGGACCCCAAATATCCGAATGAACTAAATCAAATAAAGATTAGACTGGGAAGTACTAGCAGAAAATGGAAGAGCTAGATGCTTTGCCAGTCTACAACCCGTACTGATGCAGGCACCAATAAGGTACACTACAATCCTAAGCCCTTTTAGGGTCCTCTTTGGTCATTTTAGGGTCCTCTTTGGTCAATAACTAGTATTTGATTATCAATATAGCGACATATAACTCAAAAGGACAGCAACATAGATCGTCTCACGCAGTTCTATAAGTTCATGCAATCAACATAAAGCAGATTTAAGACTTAAAACAAATAAGGAACGCAATATTATCACAAAAACTGATTTTCAGCACATAATAGATCCAATTGCAGCAATAGATATGAGAATTGAACAATAGGCATGCATCAGATTTTCACTAAAATAGGTTAAATATGTTTGCTAGGGTCACCGACAGATTATAGATAGCGAATCTAATAAATAGGCATAAGATATGGCTTCAACTAGCGATGAAAAGGATGATGACGGCTGCGATGTGGAGCGGAGGTAATGAAAACGAATGGAAAATGATGCGGTTGCGATGGAAAACAAAGAAAAGAAAAGATATTGCCTGGGGTTTCCCGCCGTGGGTCGATTGCGAGGATGCGCCGATGATCCCGCACACGGAGCAAGGCCGGACGTCGGGAGAAGCCGGAACCTTCGGAAAATCTGCACCAAGGCCTTCACGAGGCGAAGTCGTGGAAGCGGCGAGGATCGGGGACACAAGTCTCGCCCGGAAGCACTCACGAAGAGGCACAAGTTTCAGCAATTCTTCCAAATCTGAATTCTCTTTTCTTTCTTCATCTTTTTGTAGGCTAGGGTTTTGTTTTGGATGGCTAAGATCAAAGGGAATTAGGGTTTGATGGTGTGGATGCAAGAGGCCACGAAAGGCAATGACAAGAGAGAGAAACAAGGGAGAGAAGAGAGAGGAGAGAGGGGACGGAAAAGGTGGGGCCGGGTGGCTTCTTCCGCGCGGACAAGAGGGGGGAACCGGTGGTGTTCACGGGAAAAAGAAAGGAGGGGGATCGGTCATGCATTAGAAGCCCTATTGGGCTTAAGATAAGCCCATTTAAAGCCCTATGAAGCCCATAACTTGCCACGTCATCAAAATGGTGTTATTTCGCCATCTAACCGTCGGTTTCGAGATCTAATCTCGTCCGTCGGTGCCCCGCAAACACACACACCCCTAATTTTATTAATATTATGCTGAAACTCACCCGAGAAGACCCGGATTCAATCCGAAAAGCCCCCGGATGAGATCATGGACATCCCCCATGAACTGGGCAAGAACAGAAATAAAACTAAATGCTGAAATAAGGCCAAAAACAGGGAAAATGGCCAAAAACTGAAACAAACGACTAATAAGTCCCATGCGACTAATGTTCTCCAATCACAAAATAGAACGACAGTAGAATAATGTCTCCGACGATAAATCGAAGATGCGGCGATGATCTGACGATGCTGATCATGCTGCATCACGTACAGACAGAGAGGGGGGAGAAAGACGCTCGACCCAAAGCGCCCGAGCGGAATACGCTTTTGAGTCGATCACTCGATATATGACCTAACCTTCTGTGCCACAGGTCGGCATCAGAGGTGACAGACATGACAGACGCAACTGAAGACACATGGAGATGGTCCAACTGGTAGAGTCCTCCTGCCCTACGGCCCAGCCCAATCCTCTGACCCGTCCGCGAATCCTGCACAACACAAACAGAAGGGGTGAAGGGGACAGTCAGGCCAGAGTCGCAAAGAGAACTGATAGAAATCAGATTAATATTAAGACGGGGGGCATGATGGACATGGGGTAGGGTCAGACGACCAGAAGGGTCAGAGGTGGTGGTGATGGAGCCACATTGCGGAATAGGGACGAGAGTCCCATCCACAGTGCGAACCTCCTGGTGGGTGGTAGTGGGAGAGCAGTCCGTGAGGACAGTAGAGTCAAAAGTAAGGTGGCAGGAGGCACCCGAGTCAAAGATCCATGGAGCAGTAGTACCAGAGGTGGCAGACAAGCCGTGCGCAGTCGCGGAGCCGGTGGAGGCTAGGTGGCGGAGAAGGAGCTCCTCGAGGCGCCGAAGACGGTCCGGCTCAGGCTGAGAAGGTGCTGTAGTAGCAGTGGGGAGCGTCGAGGCCTCTACAGTAGCCGCTGTACCACCAAAGTGGCGGAAGGAAGACGAACCACGTCCACGGCCCCGTCCACCTCGACCGCCGCATCGATCGTCGCGAGAGGTGGAAGCCCAGCGGGGGGCTCTCTCATCCGGACCCCAGCGGGGGTTGCGTGGAGGACGTGTAGGGTAGTCGCGCTTCATGTGACCAGGCTCCTTGCAGTAGTGACAGAAGACAGCCTCATCGAAGAACCCGGCTGCCAGGACAGAGTCGGAGCTAGGAGCAGGTGGAGGAGGACGAGCGCCCTGAGTCTGAAGGCGGGTCTCCTCGTCGACCAAGGCGAGTAGAGCATCCTCGAGCCGAGGGAGTGGCTCACGGTGCAGGAGCTGGGCAGCTATGAGAGCAAAGTCCGGTCGAAGCGCCGCCAGGAACTGGTGCAGGTGGCCCTCGTCGAGGTAGCGCTGGAAATCCCTGGAGCGGGGGCAGGCACACCGCTCCGGAATCAGTGAGTCCAGCTCATGCCAATAGGCACTCATCTGACTGAAGAAGTCCTGAATGGTGCGCTCCCCCTGACGGGCAGACTGCGAGTCGCAGATGAGCTGATGCCGGCGTGCGCCTCCGCGCGGGAGAAAACGGTCCCTGAGATACTCCCACATCGCGCGCGCTGTCGGAAGGCGGCCGATGGGAGCAAGGAGCGGACGAGCAACCGAGTCCAGGAGGAGCGGTACGCCGGATTGCCTAATCGTGGCGGCGCCACGTAAGAGCAGCAACGGTGATGGCCGTGGTAGCAGTCGCTGCAGAAGACGCAACACTGCTGGTGACAGAGGAGGAGCAAGAGTAGTCAGTGGGAGGAGGATCCTCGCCGGTGATGTGACCCCCACAGATCACGACTGGAAGAGGGCGGCCTCGACGGTGAGGGACCAGTCAGGCCAGTCGCTGGCCGATGACAACTGAAAAGCGACCGCCTTCAGCGGTGGAAAAGATCGCGACGACGGACGGGACGGCTGGAGAAGCCATGGAGGAGGCTCAAGAGAGGGGGGGGGAAGTAGGTGGTCGGGAGGGTCTGTAGGGCTGTAGGGAGGGGATCGGGGGGGCTGTAGGGCTGTAGGGGGGGAATCGGGGGGAGCTGTAGGATGGCGGGGGGTGTCGGGGGGGGCTGTAGGGGGGTCGGGGGGGTCGGGAGGTCTGTAGGGGGGGTCGGGAGGGGTCGGTGGTGGCTGTAGAGGGGTCGGGGGGGTCGGGGGGGGGGGGGGGGGGGGGCTGAGGGGGGTCGGCGGGGTACTGTAGGGGTCGGGAGGGGCTGTAGAGGGTTCGGGGGGGGGGGGCGGGGGGGGCTGTATGGGGGTCGGCGGGGAGCTAGAGGGCGGAGGAGGGGCCGGGGGGGTGGCCGGTTGTAAAAGGGGGGGGCCGGCGGTGGCTGTAGGCCGGAAGGGGGGTTGGGCGGGTGGAGAAGGG
The DNA here is from genome assembly GCA_947650365.1 of Chamaelirium japonicum. Lineage (NCBI taxonomy): Eukaryota > Viridiplantae > Streptophyta > Magnoliopsida > Liliales > Melanthiaceae > Chamaelirium > Chamaelirium japonicum. The sequence continues at coordinate 15,297,388 of OX393553.1, read as the reverse complement.
GGGGCCGGCGGGGAGCTTGAGGGCGGAGGAGGGGCCGGGGGGGTGGCCGGTTGGAGAAGGGGGGGCCGGCGGTGGCTGTAGGCCGGAAGGGGGGCCGGGGGACTGCCGATAAGGAGAACGGAGGCCGGAGGAGATGACCGTCGTCGACGTCGCCGCGAGGGAGAACCCTAGTGCTCTGATACCATGTTAGGAGATGACGGCTAGGGTTTGGAGAGGAATAGAATGCATTCCATTGAGGGACTCAAGCCCAATATATGTACATGTATATCTATACAATCAGACCCGACTGTACAGTAAACCCGACCCGACTGTATGTACATTAACATATATATATATATATATATATATATATATATATATATATATATATATATATATATGTGTGTGTGTGTGTGTGTGTGTGTGTTTAAAAATCAAAATAGTAAATAGCCCAAGTCAGACCGAGTCACAGCTGGTCCGATTTTCGGTCCGAGTCGACTCGATTTTCGGCCGAGTCGAGTCGAGTCGGACCGAGTTTTGGTACTATGGTGAGGATGGTAAAGGTATGTTTCTTGCAGTCCAAGTTTAACTCGGAACAGCAACACGAGGAGCAATATGCAGTTCGAGAATTGAATTTTGTGATTGTTGCTTGTATGGATTTGGTGTTTACCATTAAAATTATTCCAGCATTTCAATCGGCATAAATAACATATGAAAGAACTATTGATTGTTGGTTTCTAGTTCAGCCAACAAATGTAAGGAGGTATGAGCTTAAAGAAGCCATCCACTTGACACAATGATGCTGGTACTTAAGCCTCACAACTTCTAGTTCATACTCGTCAATGTTCCTTTTTTTTTATGATCGTCTACAATGGTTACTAATGCAACAACCAAATCGCGGGATGCCAACAGACCAAGGATCGAACCAAGCCACCGCTAGACTAAACCTGCGAGAAACAACGCACGAGAAACCTACGATACAAACAAGCGACCAGTCCCCAAGACCGAGAGGTGAGCTGTCATACCACTGCACTACGCAGAGTGGTACTAAGAGGTGTGATGTCATACCACTGCACTACGCAGGGTTACGACCTTGTCAGACCCAAAAGAGGAAAAATGGACAACTGGAATTTGGGAGTAAAAGCATATTTTCTCATTAGGGCAATGGCCCATATATATCAATACAAGGATGAGGTCACCAAAGGGTGAGCATAACACGCGATCTAGTGT